>JAQOWM010000923.1:0-143721 GCA_029041755.1 Resseliella maxima | reverse complement strand
GGATTATGGGAATGTAGTAACTTATGGTTGGGGTGCACATAGCACTCTAAATCAGCTCAATCGTGATCTCATCGCTGACAACGATAAGATTAGATATGTTTTCGGATTAAGGCGTAGTGAACATGTTACTGAATACCGTGAGCGTTTGAATGGTTTGACGCCTGAAAGTAGAGCAAAGCTTCAGTCTATTGCTTTATTCATCATTGTTAACGTAATTTAATTTTAAGTGAATTTATTATTGTATTTCCCCTGTCTCTCCAGAGGCAGGCCGGTTTTACCATGGTTTTCCGGATCCAATCTTGGTATTGAAGCTTCACTTTAATGCCATCCCACCCCTGATTGTATTCTCTTTGCTAAAGTCGTACCATGGGCGGAATTTATGTCGCATTGGGTCTTTGACCAGCATGTTTACTAGCTTGCTAGTGAACACATATTGACATAAATTTAGGTTTCGTAATAAATAAATAAATAAAATTTTTTTTTTTTCGACAATGACAAAATGTCTACGATTTCCTAGTGTGGGCCAAAGCGTGTGTCCTAATGTGGGCCATTCTTGTTATGTATTTTAAACACCACAATTGTCATGTTTATGATTGTAAACTTCTATAATATGATTTGTGTTACATTTCTTATGTGCATTTTTCTGGTTTTTTTTTTTAACGTATTCAGATAAAAGTTCACAATGTCACCGAAAAAAGCAAGTCAAAACAAAAATGTTGTCGATTTTGATGCATTGCTTCGAGCAATTAAAGCAGTAAAAATTGAAAAAAAGTCAGTCCTACAAAGTAGCTATTGAAAAAGCTACAGCGCTTGCACATAATATGGCAAAAAGCAGTCTTCAACGTTACGTGGACAAAATAAGTGCGCAATTTGTCAATATTGAAGCCATCAATGACGATAAGTTGTTGCATTCATTACGTGATATGACTTCAAAAGGACGCAACAAATGCAAAACAGCTGTTCATCTTAAGTGTGCCAATATTTCACTTGCGAAAATTGCGACTCGGATTTAGATGACATTTTGAGTGAAAATGATGAATAACTTACTTTTTTTTTCATTTAAATATTAAGAAGAATCAATAAAAACTAATAATTCGTTGATTAGAAATGATTTTTTCAATTTGTTTTCAATTTTTCAGAAATGTTTTCGAGTGGCCCACATTTGGGTTCAAAAAAAAAATTGCCAAAAATGACACTTTTTGAAAATCGAATTTTTTTCAATTTTTTTTTCCACTGAAACAAAATTTCATAATATCGAAACTATGCCAATGTGTTGAAGCGTGGACCCACTATAGGGAATATTCCCCTACATGAATGGGTTGAATATGTCACGAAACAACAAGTTCCTAGTTTTTTCTCACATTATTCATTTTATTCTGAATTATCACTTGAAAAACCCCTGGCTATTCGTTACTTTCCCGCACACACAATAATGTGTTCGTAAAAGTATTTTTTATTTATGGTTTTATTCAATTTTTCAGTGCCAACAATTGTGTTAGAAATGGATGACATTGAATGAAATCTTAAATGGTATCGATTCAAATCGGACTAGATAATAAGGTCAATAGCATGAATTCACCGATAAGTTAAAGTTAAATCGCTACAACAAACATGTGACAACGGCATGATTTTGAATGTTTCTAAATTCGTCATCCACTTCACTGATTTGTAATAGTTTTGAACATAAAATAATAAGTGACAACTGTTTTAATGCACTGAAAATAGAAACATAGTGATTATTGGGATTTAAATTTTTCTAATTTTAATCAATTTTACTTTGTTAAATGTTTGCAAATTCATAATAGCCATTCCGAATCCGTGATAAAAAATCGGCCGTTGAGCATTTCCAATCATAATGATGAAGTATTTTTGCAATTCATTTGATAAATTCATCCATTTAGATTCATACAGTGAACATATTTTCGTAGCTTTCACTTGCCACTTTACCAAGATAACAATATAAAAAAAGATTTGAAGTGCCAACTATTATAGCAATCAACATAATCAAAATGTTAAAACTGATGTTCTTGAGTTGCTGAAAATAGAAAATTTTAAAATGAAAAATTATCAAAAAAAAAAAAAGAAAAAAATTACCAAATCAAATGTGAAAATTCCGCTGATTAAAACGACCATGCTATAAATGAGTTCGATCAACACAAAAAGACTGTATACATTGGCGGAATCTGAATACCAACTTAAATGTAAAGCGAAAATTAGCATTTTTTTTTCTCAGCCATGAAATCTCATCAGGTCGTAATTTATGAGAAAGATTCTCTCATTTTAAGACTTGTGAATTGCATAGTGTAGACGAACACAAAATGTTTACCTTCGAACTGAGTTATGAAACTGAATCAAATTGCACAGAAGATTCCTTTCGTTTCGATAATCTTTCGAGTGATCGAGTTTTTGCAATGAACAACGGAATCGTTGATAAAATCCTCGATGTTGTAAACACATTGATACATAGATTAAAAGTAGAGCACCGTTGAAAATCAAAAACACTTCTGAACAGGCAATTGTGAAACACATTTCACCAAAGTATCCAAATAGTGTTTGTTGATTCCATGGCAAACTGTGTAAATGAAACACACAAAAACTTTTTATAAAATTCAACAGTTTAACTTTGGATTGAAATACTCACACCAAATTATACGGAACCAATACGGATTTCACTATGAAATGTCCATTAAACCAAAAACAAATGAAAATCGATGCCACGCTCCCAAGAGATATGGACATAAAAAATCCGAACGTTGTGTACTTTAAATAAAACTTCCAAATTTTCTCGATTCGTTCATTTGCAGTGGCTAAAAATCGATATGAATTATTGCTTGCATCTGGAATTGAATATTTGAACGGAAAAATGTAGGAGAACTTACCGAAAAAATTCATTAAAAAAAAAATCCCGAAAAAACTTACTTGCATCATGAATTTCTTCCAACTGATTGAAAATCAATAATATATTTGAACGTAGAAAAAATCCCACTAAAATGACATAGGTTACACTTAAGTAGGACAAGGCAACCGAAAATGCGAACAACGATTTCTCCAAATCGATTGATTTGAACTTCACCACAAAAGCGGCACTCGCTAAAAATCCACAAAATTGCAGCGCAAGCGACACAATTGCAAATAGAAATGAAAATATTTTCCATTGGCACTTGGTGTGCTGATCAAATGGAAATGCACAAATTAATTTTAAGACAATTCTGGCTGAGGCAAATGGTTTAACCATTGTAATAATAAAAACGAATCCTCTTTTTGAGAAATGATTAGGGGTTATTTGTAGAATTAAGCAAGAGCACTTTTTACTGAGACTGAAACTACTATTTTGGTTTGCGGGCAGATTTTACAAAATGATAGGTTATCTGGTGGTTTTCTTCAAATTAAAATAACGAAAGCCCAAAGTTATATAAATAACAAAAATTTGAATACAACTGTTCGTGTTGAAGCCAACACTGAGCTATATAAACGAATGATGAACAATGAAACTAACCGAAATTTATTTGAAAATTGAATTAAAATTATTGTTTAATCATAATTGGCCTGTTTATTGATTGCATTATTATGGGTCATGTTAGAAGTATTACCTTTTTAACAATATTATCTCGATTATCGATGACGACGATGAAAAAATGTTTACTTTGAAACAAAACAAACCCTTTTCAATAATTAATTTCAGTCAATGAGGAAATAGATTTTTTTTTTTTAATAATTCAATTAGTTCGATGATTACGGAATACAATACAAATGTAAAAATCAAAACAATTGAACTTCAATTTTGTTTACATTCAGTAGTTTATTTTGAATAATAAATTGACAAAAACTTCTTGACGAGGTTAAAATATTGTATGAATATTCAATGAGTAAGAAAGAACCGTAATTTTATTCATGATTATTACGAACTAATTGACGAATACAAAAATCAATGCTTAACTCAAAATGCATGTGATATGAACAAAAATTATTCATAAATTGGCCAAAAACACATTGAATTGTGCACAAAAAAAATCTTAATTTACTTTTGAATCAAAATTTTTGATTATTTTAATGATCAAAATCGATTAATGACTGAAATTTCATTCGTTGTTTTCATCATTTAAATTCACACTAATGAGAAAAACAGGAACAACAGGAGCAGGTGGAACTGGAGTTTGGACATCTTCGATATTTGAGCGCCGAATTCTCCAGAATAAATGAAGAGTTGAGTAATAAATGATTTCAATGAGGCTCAATAAGGAAATACCCATGAATACGCCGAGTAAACTACCGCAAATTGCTAAAAATTCCACCAAAGTGTACTTTTCATCGTTTGTCATTGCATTCAAAAATGGCTTTTTCATAAAACTCAAAACGAGGGTTTTTTTCTTGCTGATGAGAAATGAAGAAATAAAATGAAAAAATCAAACATTGCAATCGGTATATGATTTCATACCTTTCAAGTCCATTATTTTTATCCGTTAAATGATCGATGCTTGCTTTATACTTGATAAATATGCATGCTCTCAAGCAATTGCAATTGTCACGAAACACTCGCCCCATTTTATCAATATAAAACATTCTTTGCGCTTCTTTCATACACTGAATTTTTGCTGCGCCACAAATTCTTGTATTTTTATCTCCTACGAAACACAATGAATCAACAAATTTCAAATCAAATCAAACAATAAATCAAAATACATACTTGGCATTGAGAATTTTACGCATTCACAATGATTTTTGGTGAATTCCGATAAACATTCTTCTTCGCAATTAGTTTGCGTATAAATTTTGTAGAACCGCAATTGGCGCTCTGATTGAAAGAAACATCTCCGTTGTCTTGGTTTAAAATGACGTAATTCGTTTGAAGTCTTTGTCAATTCGTATGAAATTTTAATTGAAATCACTCTTGAAGGTGAGAGTCGAAAATAGTTTTGTGACATTTTCATTGCTTCTCCAGGCATTCTAAACCATTACATCGATACTCGATTTGTTGATCCAAAGACACAAGTGTAATCTTTAATTCATCATATCGACCAGTAAAAGTTCCTGGATATGGATAGTTCTCTTCGGCAAATGGATTTTCATATCCATTTTCTAGACTCCAACCCAAGGGGAAAAGTACTAGAAAGAGCAATCCAATCTAGTACTAAATAAATCCCGATAAATCCCATCAAATCACATTAAATATTGTCTTACTAAAATAAAATACACATACATTACTCTTGACACATTAAGATTTGTCAAAAATTAGTATAGTGAATTGTATTTAAATGTCATTTTTGTTTGAAGTGTTCCATTTAATTTCAGAAAAAGATTTGAAATCTAGCATGGAAATAAAATTGAATCATCAATATTTTTCAAATTTGTTTCTGAAATTGAATGGAACACAACAAACTCAAATCATATTTAAATACGAAAATATCTCACTATAGTGAGAAATAATATATATATTGGGAGTTTGACAAGTCATAATGTGTCAAGAGTAATGTATGTGTATTTTATTTTAGTAAGACAATATTGAATGTGATTTGATGGGATTTTTCGGAATTTTTTTTGTACTAGAATGGATTGCTCTTTCTAGTACTTTTCCCCTTGCTCCAACCAGACACATTTGGATTATTTTTGACAATCATCATTCCAGGTGCCATTCTGAAAATTGTTCAGTTTGTTCTTTAAAGAAATATATTTTCGAAGTGTAAATATGATGTGAAAAAAACTTACTCATCTGTGTATAATTCGTGTGAATTTAGAGCGTTGAAAGTAAAACAAAGTCCATCTTCAGTTAGAATAGGCGTGAATAATTTGGAACATTTCTCTTCATGATTTCTCCAACCACACCTAAGCATCGATTCAACCTCACTAAGAGCAATATTTTTAAGTGTATTATAAATTGATTCGTTAGTGAAATTGTCCCTAAATTTAGGCCATTCAGAGAAACGTGGACAGACGTGAGCCAATGCCTCCATTCGTCATGTGCTGAATAAATTGAAATTATGTAAATTCGATTAAACTGAAAATCATGAACAAAGTTATTAAATGGATGGACGGATTCCTACGTTTCGATAGTTAATTTAGATGGATTATTGAGTGCTGATGTCAAATCCAAATAATCTCTTTTGAATTTAGTTTCCGGACAAATGGTGAATGTGGGGAAAGGACTTGTCACATCAACCAGTGATGTAGTTTTTGATACGCTTACAGGATCCTCTTGCCATTTGTTCCAATTCTGGTGAATTATTAAACCGCAAAACCCCAAAGACACTCCAATTCCGATTAACCAAATGATTCGTTCACTCCAATGAAGATTTTTCTTAGTTAAATATTTAAAGCCATGGATGTTGCTATTGTCACAGTATTCGATGAGGTATTTTCGTATCGGATTTACGAATCGAAGCCATAATTCCATCTGCAGATAGAATAAAATGTTTTTGAAATGAAATTTGAATGGAATTGGAAAAAAATGATGATTTTTGACAAACCGTCCAATGTTGGTTATTCCGATTTTCATCAAACGTTTCTTCATTTGTTGAATTTTCCTTAATTTGTACTTTCGGTCGTCGAAAAGCCCAGAATAAACGAAGAGTAGCAAAATAAACGATTTCGATGAAGCTCAACAGCGAAACGCCCAGAAATAACCCAAGTAAACCGCCACAAATTGCCAAAAAATCTGTTATTGTGTATCTCTCCACTCGTTTCTCAACTTGAACTTGTTGATTTCGAGTGTGAAAGGATAACCTAGCATGACTGACACATATGATAATAAAGACTAAAATCAAATTTTAACTAAAAATATTTGTAACCTAAGGTATAACTACCTTATATTATTTATGTGATTTTCATTGGGTTTTCGACTGTATCTGTCTCTGTTAATCGTAAATTTATACTCAACGTATTTGCACGCTGGTAGACAATTGCACCCAGTTGCAGACGATGAAAAATCATTTGAATAATATTCACGTTCAGCGGATAAATAGCATTGAATGCGTGTTACACCACAGATTTTTGTATTTTTGTCTCCTATGGATGATCAAATTTAGTGAAATTATTTTCATTTCAAATTGAATAGAAATGTTTGGTCGTACTTGGCATGGAAAATTTCACGCAGCCACAAATGTGTTTTGTGAAATTTGCTAAGCATTCGAGTTCACAATTAAATTTTGTGTAAGTTTGGTAGAAACGCAGTCGACGTTCAGAGTTGAAAAAGCATCCACGTTGATTTGGTTGATATTTGCTGAGTCCACGCGAAATATCAAACAATTTTGGTTCAATATTAATGTGAATATCTTCTGATATTTCTATGAATTGCAAACTATCTATATCGATGTTTCGGCCCGGCGTGAAAACAGTTATCATAAACCCACGATGAATATGCCCACAGTAAATATTTCGAACATTATTGTTAAGTGAAAGAATAAGCTCAAGCAAATTTGTTTGATTTGATTTAATCATTCGAATCGGATATTCTTTGCCAATCAATTCACTTTTATATCCGTTCTCCATACTCCAACCTGACACATTTGGACTACTTTTGCCGATCATTAGGGTCGAAGCCATTCTAAAAATAGTTTTTTCATATTTTATTCCAATAATTTCAGCGTTGCATGCAATGAAAATGTTTCATTCGACTTACTCATCTGTATACACGTCATGTGAATTCAATGCATTAAAAGCAAAAGTTAGACCATTTTGAGCTATTATGCGAGAAATAGTTTCGGCACAATCAATTTCCTTTTGATTCCATCGACATGAATGGATTGTTTCACTGAGATTTGGAGCTAAATCACTTATTACATCGTAAATTGATTCATTCGAAAAATGTTCCTTGAATTCTATCTTCTCAAACAAATCTGAACAGATATGCATTACCACAGCAGCTTTTGATTTTCTACACAAATATTTGATTGCAATTTCGTCAAATAGAATAAATCAATTCTATCAAAAGGATATTTCTTACTCCGTGTCGGACAAATTTCCAAAAGAAAAGTTATTGTTTCGAAAGTGCTTTGAAAATATATCATAATTTATTGCCAAGGGCAAAATAAATACGGTTGGAAATGGAACGGCCGAAATGTGCGCTTCATCTTTGTAGTCCAAAATCCATGGGTTTTCATTCCAAAAAATCCAAGAATCGCGAATCATTGAACCGCACAAACAAAATGAAACAAAGAATCCCATGATCCACCAAAACCTGATATCATTATGAATTTGAATTAAATAGAACAATTCGTCGAACGTATCATAAAATGTTCATCACCTTTCACTCCAGTGCAGTATTGGCAATTTGAAATATCGTGGTCCATGAATGTTGGTGTTTACACAAAATTCGTTGAAAAATTTCCAAAAAAATTGATTGAAATGCGTGATGAGATTCATCAACAAACGAATTGAATAATTCATCAATTTTGGAATCAATTGAATGAAAGAGACAATTAATCTGATCTAAGATGTGAACGTTTTTGCATTTGCTTCAGTTAAAATATTTTCAAATAATTTAGAAGAAATGTTGACTTACTAAAACATGAATTTGGTTCTGAACTATTGTTTTAAATCTTGAAAACGTTGGAAATTTTAAGCTTTTCATTGTGCAAGAAGAAAAAACTCGATCCGAACTGTTGAAGAACTTTTAAACTGATGTTTTGGTTTTTTCTCTCCTTGGAAACGATTTGAATAACAGATTATTTCGTTGCAATCGAATACAGAATGTTTTTTTTCCACAGAATGATGGCGACAATGCTTTTAGTTTAATTGATGTACAAATCATTATTGTTTGTTACCGGTTATAAAAGTCTCAATCAATTTTTAATGATTTTGGTGGATAAATCCATGAAACTGTCAACATATGATGAACAATGAATTGAATATATTCAAAACTCTATGATATTTCAGAGACTTTTTCATAATATACCAAATCATGGTAATATTTTAATACATTCGTGTAGAAGTCCAATACCAACATTTGATAACGAATACTTTGGAATCGGATAAAATGAAAAAGAAAAAAAAAAACATTTTTCAATTCAATCACAAAATCAATTCTATTTCATTGTGTCATACGTGTTCAAATGCATTCAATCCAGTAGCATGAGCTAGATTCGGCGTCTGGTCAGCAGTGCTGATGCAGCATGCGTCAGTACCATATTCAGCAATATGCGTAATTATACCGCTAAAATTGGATTTTTTTTGACATTCCCAGCATGGGAATCCCAGGCCTGAAATGCCAAGAATCTTTTTTTTTTTGCGTGGTCTTAGTTATTCGATGGATAACAATACTTTAACGAATACTGTGGCGTCCACGGAAAAGTGAAAAAAAAAAACTGTGTATTGAAACAAAATGAACAAAAACCAAATATGAAATCACAACAACTTATTCTTTATTTTTCATTTCATCGAAAATAAAAATTCCAAATTTCCTAAATTCATGTTACTAAACAAAATAAAACAAATAAAATGATTAAAAAGATTATTTAGATTCTGATAAGTCCAAATGTTCTGGCTGCCTGTCCAGTGGAGTTAATGACTTGACCAGCTCTGTTATAGACATTTCCAACTGTTTGACCAGCAGTGTCAAAACCATTTGAAACTGCATTTGCAACATTTTCAAAAGACTGTCCGGCAACGTTATTGAATGCACTCCCAATCGTTCCTATAGCTTTTGTAGCTGTGCTCGCGGCATTGTTATTAAAGCCAAAACTTTTGCTAAAACTATCGAAAAAGTTACCAAAATCTTGTAATGCGCTGGTCGCCGAATTTCCAATACCGCTAAAAACTTGTCCGCCAGCTTTCGTTAAAGTGGCAACATTTTGGCCAAAACTTTTTAGCACATCTCTGGATGTTGAACCAACATTATTCAATGCTTGACCACTAATGCCACTCAAATCACTTGCCACTTGACTCGAACTTCCCAAACTACCCGTTACAATGTCTCTTACATTATCGGCAACTTGTCCGGCACCTTTTCGCATCGTTTCAACATTTTGTCCAACACCTTTTGCTATCGATGATGCTGCCGAATTAGCCTGTTCACCAACATTTTGTAATACATTTATCACTTGATTTGGTGCGGATTGTGCTTGATTTGGTGCGGTTTGTGCTTGAATTGAAACAATCACAATGGAAAAGATAATGAAATATTTCATTATTATTCGAAATGTGTCATCATTTGAAATTGTGAGAACTAATACAGTTGTTTCATTTTACATCCATATTTATATGATTTTAAACAATGAACATGAATCAATTTCATTGAAAATTCAATGAACTTTTTGAGTGATTCATGTTACCTAAACTAATCGAAACATTTGAATAAATATTTTTTTTTTTTTTTCTCATTTTTCAAGTTCATGTTTGTTTCACATTGAATAAACAACACCTTACCTTGTTAAGAAAATGAATCATTTTGTCTATGAACTAGAGTCTCATTCGATTTGAAATTCAAGTAGAGCTTCAATTTCCATTCGAATGCATATTCATTGTTTCAAAAGACAATTAAAAACCTTGTATTGACGCCTCGGATTAACGGCACTATTTTTGGAATTTGTTCACTTTGTCCGAATTCAACGAAATAACTACGGAAAATAAAAAGAAAAAAAAAACACAAAAAAACTCCTGAATAGAAATGATACAAAAATAAACATTTATTTTGTTGACATTTGTGTTTTTATTTAATTTAGTCGCAAACACAACTTTGATGTATGTTCACTTCCTATATTCAGCCATTTGTTCAATTTAAAAAATTGGACGAAAAGAAAACGATTTTTTACTTTTCCGCACACAACATGTTATCCGTAAAAGTATTGTAATCGGTCAAAAAATTAAGGGCACCCAAAAATACTTTTTGTCGGCATTTTGAATCTAGGAGAACACGAAAAACCAGTTTTTAGAACGCATTTCCTCTACAAGTTTCCTATCCAAGGAAATTATCATAGGGACTACATTAGTGAGAAAATAAGTTATTTTGATTATGGAAAAATGTGAAACATGTAATTTTAAGATAAAATGTAATGAATTCGTTACAGAAATTGGATAAATTTCATGTGTTGGATTTTTAGTTCGGAAAAGTTCATCTTACGAATGTATGACATCTTGTTTTTTTCAAACTAATAATATACAACAAAACAGAAGATGTAAACAATGTAAAACAATACTGAAATGTCTGTCAGTAGTATGAAGTTGATTGCTTTACAGATTGTCATTACACGATGAAGCATTTTGAGTTATTGTAATTTTCAATAACTTCGATCCATAGATGGCGTTAGTAGTTCCGTTTTTCAACATTTCTATATTAAATACATTGGGTTAATATAGCCTGGCACCAACTCACATCGATGAGCTTCCATTTCGCAGTGTGAATTTTGGTCAACATTTTTCCGATAAAAACACAAAACAAACACATCATAACTTCTGCAAATGTCGTCGATACGAGTGCTTTTTATGCATGAACAAAAAAAGACATATATGCGTGACAAACACACTAATGTAATACCATTTAAATGTGGAGAAGAAAACATTTAACTAAAAAATTCATCTTCATTTATTTATTTTACCGCCAACAACTGTCTGTATATGTATAATGAAAATATTACAATGATATCACGACTTAACAATTATCAAATATATCGTTAGGAACATCAAACTATTTTCTTTTAAATTCATTTCTATTGGTAGATTCTATAAACAATGTTTTAATATTATTAGCATATTTACAGATAAGCGTAATTTCATTTGCGTTTCTATTTAAAATATTTGAAACTCTGAAAAGTTTAGCGTTACGAAAATTACGTGGATTAGAATTAATATACAACAAACTTTTTACAAATGGACAATGAATTCTATCACTTAATAAGTCATACATAAATAATAACGCAAAATTTATTCTCCGTCGACGATTCAACGATTTTAAACGATCATCATAGTGCGAAATTTGGTAATTTTTTGAACTATTCGGATATTCTCGGAGCGTAAACATTGTATAATGACGTTGAATTCTTTCGATTAAATCTGATTTAGTTGAAGATATGTTTAGCCATACAGTGCTAGAATAATCCACATTTATGTTGAACAATTGCTGAGTAGATTGCCTTCCTTGTGGTTAGATCATCTATGTCATGTGAAAAACGTTTCACAAAACCCAGTGTAGAGTTTGCTTTAGAGCTGATCATATCGGTGTGAGTTTTAAAATTTAATTTGTCATCTATCAACACACCCAAATCCCGCTGTTCACTAGAATTTGAAAAATAGTATTCACCATAAGAGTAGACTGGTTTAGGTTGTGTTCTCCCACGGTGAATTGATAAAATTGTGCATTTTTCGAGATTTAGATGCAAATCATTACTGTCACACCAATCCCTTAAACAACACCTGTGCTGATTGAAGTTGAAAAGAATCTGCATTCTAGGGGGAAATGACTCTCAGCGAATCCCAATTTATTTGCAAAAATATGATCAAAAATTTAAAGATTCGCGTATTATACTTGAAAATGAATAAAAGATTCGCAAGGATTCGCATTTGATTATGTGTTAAAAAGATGCGCATAGATACGCTCGCAATTGCAAATCTCTTCGTCAACTTCACATCTAAATGAAGATTCGTAAGACTTGTAAGATTCGTGAAAATGCTTCGATTTCTCTAAAATTTTGAAAAGATTTGCAAGAGTCATTTCCCCCTAGTCTGCATTATAATTCACTATTTTAGCTATTCGTACATCATCGGCGAACATTGATAAGAAAACATTGTTTGAAATCACAGATAGTATGAATAGTAGACAAAGCGTTGGACCAATATGGCTACCCTGTGGAACACCTGAGTTTACAGTAAAATCAGGAGACTCAGTTGCTCCCAGTTTAACGTATTGTTGGCGATCAAATAGATATGATTTTATTCAACTGATGATGTTTGCAGGAATTGGAAACGTTGTTAATTTTCGAAGAAGAATGTCATGATTGATACCAATTATAAATCATCGAAATGTGATTATTGAAACAGGGAATAAACGACGAAAATGAATGAAAATATGGAAAAACTAATTGCAAATAATTCTAAAAAATTATAAACTTTGAAATTACTGGTGCTTCATTATCATTAGAAACACTTTTTAAAAAATGCATCGGTTATTTGTCGTTCAATTCACTCTAATAATGTTTTGAATACGGAAAACCCTCACATTTCAAAATCATTCCGGTTGAATACAAATTTTTGGTAAATTGAATAAATATAATGTAAGTAAGCTGCTCCAAAGACAATCTAATTTGATGGAATAATGATATGTATGCAAATGACAGGTTTTGGAAGGCCAATTTTTAGTAAAGTAAATTAATTCATGATAGCCAATAATATCAACTGATTGTTGGATGTCAACGTTAATTTATTTTTTTTTTAATAATAATTGAGTTGATTGCAACCAAATTGAATGGAAATTAATCTTCTGAAGCAACGTTTAGTTTAAATTAAAAATGAATGAACATGAGGAACGACCTCAGTTACTTAGAGTCCTGACTTCAGTGTAATTTTCATTGTGCTTTGAGTTAATACGTATCGCAAATCGAAATGAAAACCATTCCATTGCAAACCATGCGAAAAGTGCTAACTTGGTTGTGTGTTTATCCATCTGATGACAATCATCGCTTGAAAATGTCTAATATCGCATTCAGTGTTATGTTTTTCATTTTCAATTTGAATGGACTACTGGCAAGTGCCATTTATTTTCTAAGATTTGTATCAGACGATTTGGAAAGCGCTTTGTATGCACTATTTCAAGTCGATACATTAACAGCAACGGGATATGCAAATATTGCACTTTTGATTTTTCATTGTGAGATTTTGGACATTTTTGAGGGTTTGACGAATATCTTTGATGCAAGTAAGTGTTTGTTTCTCCGAGAATTTGTGTCTTCTTTTTTTGTCAAAAAAATGCATTAAATATTTCTCTTTCAATTTAGATAACAATGACATTTTTCAACGATTTTTGATAAATACAAATAACAAATGCGAATGGCTTTGGGAATTCTACTTCAAATATGTGATGGGGGGCTATTGCGGTGGTTTGGCCGTGGCCAGTATTGGTTCCATTTTATTTTGTTTGATTTCAATGGGTCATATCGATAAGGAGTATTTGTTTAGTCCATACAGATTGATGTGAGTCTCGATATTTCCATTTTCTTTTTCATGTGTTTCTTTCAATTGAAATTTTTTGCAGTTCCAAGTTTGCTGCATTTTTGGATCCATTCTCTTTTATTTAAGTTCCATCTTTTCGTTTTCTTTATTTCTCTTTTTCTTCCTTTCTTTCTCTTCTCTCTCTTACTGTTTTCTTCGTTGCTTTCGAAAGGAAGGTCTTTTCCTTCATAATTCTTGTTTTTTTTTTCCATTTGTCCCTTCCATTTACCTTGCAAAAATATTTAATTTTTATTCGAAAATTAAAAATTTTCCAAATTTTCGTTTTTTTCATCCAGTCTACCATGGAACCGTGAAACTCCGATTGGATATGTTGGTGAAATATGTTTTGGTACAATTAGCGGACAACCATATTTCTTGCTAAATGGTGTCATTTTGTTGCTATTCATTTCGATGTGTTTGTTTCATCGTACATTTTTAGACATTTTCTTGTGCATTTTGTATAAACTTAAGCACAGACACGACGTGAATATTCTTTGTAAACAGAAAAATCAAAATGACCGGCAAATTCTTTGCGATTTAATTCGATTTCATACATTAACAAAGTGGTAAATGGAAAATTTTCGAAATTCTATGAAAAAAAAGGTTCCGAAATTGTGCATTAATTTTTCACAGTTGGTTCCTGCAATCAGCAGGCATTTACAGCAGTTTTCTTGTCATTCAATTGATTTGCAATATTATTTATATGGCTTGCGCTGTTTTCGAACTGGATTTGGTATGAATGAAATGCTTTCATGGAAAATAAATTTACCTAGTTTTGTGGAATAAACTCAATTTTTCAAATTGTGTGGATAAAATCAATTGAATGAACTTGTTTGAATTGTAGAAAATCCATGCCATTGATTTTGATATTTGTTTACTTTTCATCGCACTTTTGACAAGCGGTTTGAGCTTATTTCTATTTTGTTTCTTTGGAAAAATGGCCACCGAAAGTTATGATAAAATGTGCAACGCATTGTTCGAATCAAATTGGGACAAACTTTCAATTGATTTACAGAGATACATTTTAATAATGATTCGAAATGCCCAAAGGCCACTTTATTATCATGGATATCACGTTGTCACTATGGATTTGGAAACTTACTCAAAGGTTAGTAATGATTTGGGTATCTTCAAATTAGCCAAAGTCATGATAATTTGATTATTTTTTCTTTCATTTTTAGACTTTGAAAACTGTTTTCACATACTACATGTTATTTAAGACGATAACATCCCATTAATTCGATGTTTTTCATTGGTTTTTTCATTGGTTTTTCCTTTAGTTTGGGGCTTGAATAATTTGGAAACATTTCTAAAAATGCTTTTTCAATAAAAGAGCTGAAAAAAATAGCTTTTTTTTTTGTCAAAAATATTTTTCCGAATTTTAAATTTCAAGTTTCTTTTTTTTTCAATTGGATATTTTATTTCATTAAATTGGCTGCACAAGAGAAAATTACTAGAAAAGATTCAAAAAAAAAAAAAAAAAAAAAAAATGTGCAAATAAATGAAACGCCATTTGTCATTGAAATTGTTTGATAGCAATTTTCTTTAATCGAATTTGCATTTCGATCTTATTTTTTTGGCATTTAAACGAGCGATATATTGTTTTGGATCAATAACGCCATAAATTGGTGAGTTTGGTAAGATTAAACAGGCTTCATCAGAAGTATCTGTTGATTGTTGATTTTCATTTGTATTTTTTTTCGGCTTTGCTTTTGTTTTCGATTGTGGTGTTGCTTTTAATGTTTTTCGAAGTGCATCAATTTCCTCCTTTTTTGGTTCAGGTTTTTGGGCTTCATCTCGTAAAAAGTCAGCGAATGACTTGGATTGTCTAGGCCTTTCAGTTAAAACAGGTTGAGTAGTTGGAGGTTTATTGCGAGGTGATGATATTTTTTCACGTAAAACTTTCAGTGGTTTGATTATGCCTCTCTTCTTTTTGCCTCCGTTTGCCTTTCCATTTTCATCATTTTTGGCATTAACATTTACCACAAAGAGCTAAATGTATTGATGAAAAGGGCGAAAAAATAGAAAGAAAACGATGTTTTGACAGACCGCGATGAAGAGTGTAAGGAGATGGACCAAATAGAGGGAAAAGAAGACCGATAGGAAGAGAGAGAAAGAAATAGAGGGAGAGAGGGAGAGAAAGAAAGAAAGTAAAGAAGAGAGAGTGTGAGAGAGAAAGACAGAAGAAACAAGAAAAAAAAGTTAAAAAAAATCATTAAAACATTCATATTCAGGAAACGCGAATTTTTTTAGAATGAAAACACCTTTATCGAATATCAAAATTTACCTCAAAAATAACGAGTCCAGCAAAAAGCAACACAAACCATTTTCGATTTACCATTTTTTTTTTGGAGAAACTTTATAATGTTTCCAATTGCACGAATAAACAACGACTAGGGCACAAGTGACAACTTAATTATAACTAATTGCAATTGTTGCCAAATAAGTGTTTCGTAAGTTATACAAACGATAAACAGAAAATAAATGTGAAAAAATGTTCCGACAAATTATTATAACATGATGATGTCGGATCAGTATTCTTCGGTTAGAAGAATTATTACTTTTAAAATAACGCTAAAAAAGTTGCAAATTTTGTGTTTACTCATCTGGAAATGGATGTCATTAAATTCAAATATATTTTTTTTTTTTTTTGCCTCAGAACGTATTGGAAAATTTAGTGACATTTTTAAACATCTCGATTTCTTGATACTTTAACTACAAATATGACATCGAATACGGACTCAAACACATACATAAGGATTCAATAGCACTGTAGTTATGTTCAATACCATTCTACGGCCTTTTTTGTTTGCTTCTATGATATTTTACACCATTTTGGCCAAGATGAGTTTTATTTTTGCTCTTACCATATTATTATTGGCTCTTAACCTTCGAAATCTTTGATCAGAGGGGCACCTTACAGGAGCAAAATGTAGTAACTCAACACCAAAGAGCATTCATAATAAATAATTTAATTCAAAAGAGTCATTTTGATGTGTCACCCGTGTTGAAATAAAGTGACTTTTGGGATCTTAGTCAACTAATGATTAACTTTTTCCAAAAGGTAGTTGTAAATCAACTAAATTCAACTAAAATCAACCATAGTCAACTATGTATACAGTTAACTATAATTGTTTTCCGTTAGTTATTTTGGGACCGTCGGTTAACTATGATTGATTGGTGTTAAATCCGGGACTACTGTGTTCTGTTCAAGCAAGAATAAATTACATCAATTTGTGTTTTTACGAAATGTTTATTAATGTTCAAGTCATTTTGGTGTTTTTTTTCACATTTTACTTTTAAAATGATTCTGTCTTGACATTTAAGTTCTTATAATTCATTTAAACATTTGTCATATGGCTGTAACACGATTCTTGTAGACTTTCGTGAATTGAATTCATTGATTAACTTTACTCGCACTTCGAGACAAAGCACTTTTGAAAGACGACGATGTTAGATCTGTTGATGATGATGATAATTTTGATACAGCTGTTACAAATGAATCATCAGAACTAGTGCTCGTCGATGAATCAAGGGTTTGCGGTTGTGGTTGAGTATTCGAGCTTGATTGATTCTTATCTGCCTTCGATGAAGTAGTTTTTTTACCTGAAGATTTAGATTGATTTAAAACTTGATTTTGAGTTGTTGATGACTTTGGTGGTAATGGATTTATTTTTGGTTTTGCTTTTAAAATTCCATTGCGTTTCACTAGAAATGGATTTTGTGACAGTGATTCAACGGATGATACGCTTCCTGATGAACTTTGTTTATCAAATCGTGGTTCCGTTTTATGTTCACTTAAAACTAATGGTTTAAATGGTTTTGATTTTGCTGGAGCAGATGATTCCACTGCTTGATTTGGATCTTTTTTTAATGGATTTGGGAAATGTGAATACAGATTTATTTTCGGCTTCTTTTCTTTTCCACATGGTAAACAGGATGAAAATAGTTTACCGAGGCCTTTCTTATTATCATCCTCTGGTTTGCAGCTAACATCTTCAATAAAGTACTAAACGAAAGGAAATCAATTTTTTCATAAAAACCAAATAAAAAAATGTTTTTTTTTTCTCTCTTTAAAATTGATTTCAAAACGAAAATTTCTCTAAAATGTCCGTAATTCGATTGTTACATTTTAAATTTATTTTCCACTAAACTTACATTGAAAGTAACAAAAACCGCAAATAGCAGCACAAATAACCTTAGCTTCAACATATTCAACTTCAATTTGGGAGAAAATGAAATTTTCATCTATTTCAACAAGATGTCTTTTTAAAATAGCAAAATAAATACTGAAAAATATTCAGTAATTTTCGATGTGTATTTATCCGAAATATCAATTTCAAGTGCTGTCGAACTAATGCACACCGTCAATGGAATTTATAATTTATATTTTATAATTTTTTATTTTACGTGCAAAGTGATTGTATCGTTACAAATAAATTATGAATTTACCTTATTGAACTTAATAAACTACCTACAAATGATATAAGTTTACGTGTAATTAACGAACAATTAGAATGAGAAAATAATTATTTTTGTAATTGTAGACGCACATCTGGTTTCAAATGATATAAATATTTTCTTCATTATTTTTGCGATTGTTTGTCGCCATCTTTTTCCTCTCAATGAATTCAACTATACAAATGCCTGTGAATAAAATTGTTCCCTTAAAAATCTTCATTAGAAACTGCAATTGAAATTTTATATGTAACATCGTTGAGGTCATCTCCATAGATTTTGACACCGTTGAGCTCAGAGAGGCGTTACAACCAAAACTTCAAAGAAGGTTAACCCCTGAAGTTCTATATTTACGGCAAACGTAATTCAATTTTATTTCATGAATATTCGATAGAGCATTACCTTCGAACTTTAAAAATGTATAAATTAGGACACGTCGTTCAGACGAACCATTTAAACCCAATAAATTAAATCGTTTAAAAAAGCTCTGAATTGAATTGAAAAGCTCTTCTTTTTTTTGAAATTTTTTTTTATTATTTATTTTCCCGTTATTGTTCATAACATGAAATAAATTGCAATTTTTATATTTTGAACTATGTAAACGGCAAACTTTCAAAACATTACAAACAAAATGGATTTTGAAAATTTTACAAATGCACATCGGCAATTTGCTTGGTATAACTCTGAAAACCTTAGTGGGGTTTTAATCTCAATTTTTTTCACTTTGTAGTTGTCATTGATTTTCACCACAAATTTGGTGTGATTTTAAGTCGAAAAAAAAATCGAACATTTTTAAAATTAAATTTTTTTCGACTCAAAATGCGCACCACATGTATGGTAAACCAATTTTTATGACGAGTATCAATTGTGATTAAGACCACACTGAAAGATTTTCAGAGCAATTTACAAAGTTTTACTTTTTCGATTTTTCTTTGGCAAGCAAATCAGAAGCCGATGAAAATGATGATCCAACGGATTCAAATGAGAAATCTGAACGACCTGAACCAAATGATGATCCCGATTTTATTGATGAATCCGAATTTAATTTATTCAATTTTTTTGAACTTGAAGCTGGAATCGGAATTGGTGGTGTTTGTGGTAAAATTTGTGTTAAACTTGGAGCCGAATTTGTAGTTGACTTGCCGCTTGGTAATGGACTTCGTGACAAAATTTTCGATGAACTTTGCGGTATAACTCGAGGTGGTTTTTTTGATTTTACAGATGGAACTGGTGATGGACTTTGACTGGCAATTTTATTTTCAATTTCTTGTGGCATTACACCTTCGCGATTTTTCTTACATAATTGACAATATTCAGGTAATTTCTCGCATACTTCACTACATGTTTTGTACAATGAACTAATTTTATTGTTCAATGCAGATGAATCACCAACAGGCCCACCATTCACGTTTACAAAAATAATCTGCAAGAGAAAAAAACACATCGTTTCAATGCAGAATCTTTGTTATTATTTTTAGAAAAAAAGTTAGATTTTGAGATTAAATTTCAATTTTTTTTTTCTTTTATTGTTTAAATCGTGCAATTGCAATTATTTTTACCTCAAAAATAATAAACACGCTTAATAGCGCCACAAATAATTTTTGGCCAAGCATTTCTTCGTTCGTTTTTCCTTGCTCGATTAAATGAACTTCCAAACTCAATGAAGATATCTATTATAGTGAAAATATTGAAGATATTGAAGACGCAATTTTGTTTCTGAACAAATATGAATTCGATCTAATTTTATCACATTTTGCAATGGAATTTCAATAATATCTTCTTATTATAAGAAAAGAAAATTGTAGCCAAATATTCACAATTCATAGGCGTCTTCTGAATAAGACAAAACAAGATGGGCGTTTTCGGACCGAGAGAACACAATTATGTTACCTCCCTATTCGGGAGTCCCGAATACAAAGACAGAAAATCTCGAAATTTCTTTCCATTGAATATTGAGGCTGGACTGACTATGCATTGAGTATTGAACCTTGGCTTAGAGATTTACAATTTGTAAGTTACAAATTGGGTTTTTAACGTTGAGTTATTTCCATTTACCGATATATTCAAATGAACGAAAAGAGATAAAGTATTTGATATATAAATGAATATTGTTGCTGGTTGAGCAACTTCATTAAAACAATGAACATTTATCGGATAAAATTGAAATTGTAACCATTTTGTAGTAATCTAAGGTCTTTGAAAAGTAACAAATGCAAAACACTGTTAAAAATTGTAAGCAGTACAAACAATCTTTAAATAAAAGCACTTTCCAGTGGTGTTGCTGGATGACTGATGTGTGTGGTGTGATGTGATGTTATGCTAAATAAATAAACTAATAAATATTTTAGATGAATAATAGGCGGCGCTAAAATGTATTCCTTTTGTGGCCTTCAAAGACTTGAGTTTTACTTACTTAATTAAACATTTTACTTTTTCAAATATCCAAAAATATCCACCAATAATCAGAAAAATGAGTTGTTTTTCCTTTTCTTTGAACTTTTTCGCATCTTCTATTTGGTATCGTTTGCTTTCCATAATAATAACGAATAACGAAATGAAGAATAATGAAGTCTGGCACAATTCCTATTACTCATGATGAGTAACTCTTTTACATTATCTAACTCGACTTTGATATTATTTCTTCTATTTTAATCAACCTTATTCTTCTTCTTTTTCTTTCAATTCTGAATACATTCAAAGATATATATTTACATAAAGGTATAGGCATCCAGAGTTTTTTTGACCATTTCTGTGGTTGTGGGACCTTTATAGAATTGATATGATTTCAAGATTTTCGAGAGATTTTTACCGAAAGACTGTTTCTGGCTGGGTGTCCTTTTAGTACTTTTGAACTGAAATTCTCTATAAATTTTTGGCTGAGCTTTTCCCATCGAGCTCAGCGGTGTCAGAACCTTTCCATAAAACTATTAATAACCTTTGAAAGTATTTCAATTGGAGAAACTTATCTGGTAAAATATATGAATAAATATTAAAAATTTCGGACAAAAACTGTGAATTGTTATGCTTTCTGACTTTTTAGCTCATTTTGAAGATGAAAATATTTTTTCCTCAAAATTTCGAATGAAAAGTGTTATAATGGAAGTAAGAGTTGTTTATTCATCAAAGTTTTTTATTCAAAATCAAATAACAATTTGAAGTGAAAAAGTTTATAAACAATTTTCCAATCGTTTTTGTTTTTTTAACAGAAAGATGGTTTTTTCTGAGGGTTCATTGGGTCGTACCATTTAAGGAGATG
This sequence comes from Resseliella maxima, assembly GCA_029041755.1. Taxonomy (NCBI): domain Eukaryota; kingdom Metazoa; phylum Arthropoda; class Insecta; order Diptera; family Cecidomyiidae; genus Resseliella; species Resseliella maxima. The sequence goes on along the minus strand of JAQOWM010000923.1, from coordinate 121,877 downwards.
AAGAAAATGTTGATCCAACAGATTCAAAAGAAAAATCCGAACGAGCCGAATGAAATGATGAATCAGACTTTCCGTTCAATGATGATGCTGAATTTTGCTTTTTAATAACATTTTGCTTATTAATTTCGGTCAAACTTGGAATTGGACTTACGGACGGTGTTCGTGAGAAAATTGGCGATGAACTTGGTGATGGTTTTTTCGACGATAATTGAGAAGATGATTTTGACAGTGGTTTTTGTAATAATGGCGCCGTTAGTGGATCATTCTCTGGAATTATCGGTATATTACTTTCACGATTGTACTTTTGTGCGCATAACTGACAACAAGATGGCAATCTTTGACATAATTGACAACATGATTCGTACAATGTATCAAGCTTATTTTTTACACGCATTCCATCGACATTTTGAACGATAAACTGTAAGAAAATTTGAATAATCGATAAATATTTTCAATAAATCGACAAGTTTTTTGGAGAAAAAAATGAAATTTTACTTTATATTTGTCATTTCCAACACAGAATTTACCTGGGAAATCATGAATCCAATCAATACCAGCAAGAACGATTTTGAATGCAACATTTTTCAATTGTAATAAGTTTCTTAATGATTTTTCGATGATAAAAAAACCTTTGAACTTCCTCAAAATGACTTTGAGGTGTAAATATGAAATGTAAACCGTTTTCGAAAATGAATCTCAAGTCTGGGTGATGGTTTCGCTTATATATTGAATAGAATCTGCGAATAACGGATTTAAACAAAAACATGGAATACTTTATGAAAAATTTCATTAAATAAACTGCCAAAATGGTCTCAATCGAAAGCCATTTTATCTCTGGAATTTTTAAACATGCTCAAGTTGAGATAAATATTCTCACGAAATGTTTTCGATTTGTAAAGCAGAAGGGATTGGGAATATTACGAACAAATCGTTGATTACGCAAATGTTCGATAAAAACACCGATTATATGCCAATTACGTTCGGATATTTTGTGCAATGGATACGTACAATCAAAAAAAACGTACAATTTTAAGAAAAACACAAAAGAATTCCGTCTGTAACGACGAATAAGACGGTCTGTTTACGTTCGATTCAGCAACTATTTAACAATCTAATTTACTAAGTTAACTTATATTACTGACATTAAGCATTACGTAAAACATTTTTCTTTTAATTTTCTTTTTCTTTGAGTTAAACTGTCAAATTATTGTTAAACATTACTCAATGCTTATGTCAATTTCATCCTTTATTCTTCAGTTATAAGAGAATAGGCAGGATTCATTTTAACGAATATTGAGAACGCGAAAGACAAAAGAGATTAAAACATGAAAAAAGAGAAAAACTTTTTTTTTAAAATTTTATTTGAATTTTCTCAGTTTCAAGCCATCTGAAATAAAATTACAATTTTCCTGCTGGTTTTTTCTTGGCAAGTTCATGCTTTTGAGGTCTTTGGATTGGTAATTTATCATCGACGATGACATTTCCCTCAACCCAAAAATCGTGCATATTTGCAAGTACAGCCTGTGAATAATGTGAATTTAACAATTTCAAATCAAAATTAATTTCAAATTGAATTTCCTTACATTTGCATAAATCTCTTTGAAAGTCGGTAATGGTTTTGATTTTGGTTTTGGATCAGATTCATTGGGGTTTTGATTTGGTGCGCCGTTAATGTTTACAATTAACACCTAAATGAATGTGATCAAAAAATTTCCAATAAAAGAACGAAAAAGAATAAAATAAAAACCAGAAATGAATCGAATTTACCGTCGCCAACATGAATGTAATTAAAAGAAAATGAACGAATTTTCGGTCTAACATTTTCGTAAGAATTTGTTGTAATTCTCTTGAAAAAGAAAATTTATTAAATTGGATCTAATGTGCTGAGTGCTAGTGCTAAACACTTACTAAAAATGTTCAAACAAACTGTTGACTTTAATACATTTCAAAGACACGAATGAAATAATCGATTGCATGTTCGTTGAATGAATCATTGAAATTTTCAATTGTTTTTCACACAAAATTCTGCTTGGGAACAGAATAATGAAATGCAAAAGCAAAATGAATTGATGTTTAGCACACGGCCAAATCCTAAGAATCCATGGATCAGCCAGCCTGGGCAAGTGACACCTCTATCAATAGGTCTTGAATCTATGAACTAGGCCCTACCCTGGTAAGCAGTCTATATAGCCCTGTACATTTGTATGTGAGTCTCCCCGTTAAGTGCCATCTAAACGAACAAACGTAAATTAGATTCACCAACATTTGATACTGAATCTGCATAAAATGTATACATGTACAACAAACGCCAATCGAATAAACATGCGGAGACTTAATATAAATAGTTTGTTTTGCTTTAGTTGTATTTTTAATTTCTCAATGAAGTGTTTTTATTATTTTATTTCAAAAATATTTATATTTCGATAATTTAATAATGAAAAATATTTTATTGTACATAAATATTTAATTATTTTTACACATAATCAATTTTTATTCAGATTCAGTATCAAATGTTGGTGAATCTAATTTATGTTCGTGAGTTTGGATGGCGTTCGGGAACGTGTTTGAATTTTTTTTCTCACTGCATAGCTCCCTAGACTAGGCCCCAATGAGCTAGGACCAAAGTTCACTTATTTTCTCCATTTTCCGATCGAAAAAACGTGAAAAATCGATCGGTAAATATTTTTCCCATTTGATATGCAGTTTTCATTTCATATGCCTCAAATTCAAATTTCGAGGGAAATTCAAATTTTGATATAATTGCAAATATTTGAATCAGATTGGCTTATGCCAATTAGTGGCTATTTGTACTACCGTCAACGCTATGTGATGTTTAGTAAAGAGGCTTCATTTGAAGGATGTTTCAATAATAGCGCAAAAGACAATTTTATTGTGTTTACAGAAATCTACGCACAAATGAACATTAAAAAATAGTTTCGCTCTCTTTCACATACAGCTACACAATGTGTTGTCCAATGAAAAAAAAATATGAGTTTCCTTTGACAAAAATGCCGTAAAGTGTTTATTTTGGTTACTTTCTCATACAAAACTGTCATTTTTAACCAAAAACCCATCTAGGGACCGAACAAACAACGGAACGGACTTTTCAATGTTTGAGGGCCCACATTTTTTCCACAAATAAATATGATTTTCCTTTGGTGAAAATGCCGCAAAACCTCTATTTTGGGTACTTATCCCATACAAAAGTGACATTTTTCACCAAAAAACCAATCTACGGATCGAACAAACAATGGAGCCGACTTCCAATATTCAAAGACCTATATTTTTTTCACAAATGAACATGAGTTGCCTTTGACGAAAATGCCGTAAGATGCCTATTTTGGACACTTTTCATACACTTTTCATACAAAAATTAACATTTACACTCAACAACCGTCCATTTAACGGATCCACTAGGTGATCATCATCCATGGCTGAAAATCTAATGGTTTCTATTCCTGAACTAACCTAATTATTCTGCATCATCAGATTTTTTTTTGGGCTCGTTGGGAATGAGCTACCGTGTTAACAAATTTTACGTAGAACGTACAACGTACAGCGTACAACGTGGAACAAACTCACAATACACCCCTCTAAAAACATCAAATTCGTGTTCTCCGATGTTCAAAACGTGAAGAAATCATATTTTTGAGGTGTTTTGAAATTTTGCCCATTGCAATACTTTTACGCACACAGAATTGTGTGCGCGGAAAAGTAAAATAAGAAAGATTTAATGTGAAGAAATGTTCTGTTTAGAAAATAAATTGATGAAAATCCAAAATCATTCTTCCACACTTTTTTGACAACTGACGCTTTTTAAGAGAGGATAGTAATTCATTTTCAACTAAAAAAATCAAATTGTCACTTTGACTCATTACCAAACATGGATTTGCTTCATTTAACAGGAAATTACCTTTTTATTGCTTTGAAATTTATGTTATAAAAAACTACTTACATTTGATGAATTTTTCCAAAAATTTAATAAAAAGTCAGTTTTTTCGTGTTTCTTCTTCAATTGATTGTATTCAATTTGCTTCGTGCTCCTTTATACAGCATCTGTCAAACCGTGGCAGCAAGACCGTGAGAAAAGAGACAGTGAATAGCGTGATTTCTCATTTTTCGTGTTGGGGATTTACTTCGTGACCATTGTCACAAAGAGCATTCAATTTTGGATGATTTGTCACAATAGAACGACACACTCAAAGAGATAGTCTTTTGAACTGTCACTCTAGAATATGTAGTCGATTGGAGGGGAAACACACAAAATACGTGGTCTCCGAATAAATAAAGGAAAGTCGGAAAAAAATCAGTCGAAAAGTAAGTGTTTAATTCGATTTCTTGTTGGGAACATTTAATTTTACGTTTTTTTAAAACAAATTCTAAATTTTTGTGAGAATTTATTTATGAAATTAACAATTTAATGTAATTGGATTCAATTTCATTTGCACGCTATGAAATTTCAGCAGAGTCTATTCGGGATTTTTTACACATTTAAAAAAAAAACATCAAATTGCGCATAAAATTTGTTCAAGAAATTATTATTTAAAACCAAAAATTTGTTGAAAACAAAAAATGTCAATTTCATCAGTAAGAAGATTTTCATCGGAATTTTTTTCATGTTAAAATTATTCATTTCCCTTCATTCCAACATTTTCAATGTCATACTTTCCCATACAAAAGTGTAATTTTCCACCTAAAATCTTATCTGGGGACCGAACCGACTCTTTAACATTTGAGGACCTATATTTTTTTCGCAAAAGAACATGAGTTCCTATTCTTGAACTATCCAAACAATTCTGCATTATCAGAGTTTTTTTTTGGGCTCAGCGTACAGCGTATAGGGTACCACACATTACGACGCTCTAAAAACTGATTTTTCGTGTTCTTCTAGGGTCAAAACGCCGAGAAAAAATAGTTTTGGGTGCCCTTAATTTTTTGACCGATTACAATACTTTTACGCACAACATGTTGTGTGCGGAAAAGTAAAACGTCATTCTTTTCGAATTAGTTTCTTTAGTCAAACTCTATTCTTTGTTTCAAACAAATATTACCAATTGAATCAATTGATTTTTTTTTTTCGTTTTATTTCTTTTCTCTTTTGATTGAATAGAAGATTTAAATTTAAATCATAATAAAAGTAATGCGGAAAAGCTGCAAGCAAAATTTGAAAGCCATGGAAATTGAAGTTAAGGATGAACTGATCGTTAAAGAAGAATCATCGGATGGAATTGAAATTGGTTTTCAATCTCATATGGTAAGTTTGTGTGCTGAAAATGTAACGATTGACAAAATTGAGTCCGAAGATGAAACCAATCGTGAATCGGATTACGAAGTAGATTTCGATCAGATGAAAAAGGATGATGAATGTGAAGAAAAAAAAGAAAAAAAATGAAAACGACTCAATGCTGAATGAACAGAATCGTGAAAATGAAACAAATTCTTGTGGTGACGAAAATATCGATTCTATAGTAAATTCAAACATCAACCAGAAGAAATCAAAACCAATTGTCAAAGAAAAGAAACGTGGAGGTTCGAGTAAGCGGAATAAACAGAAAATTCCGCGCAATAAAATGGTAAAAGAGCGAAAAATGCACAAATGCCATCAATGCCATTATGTTACATCGAGCAAAGGTGATCTTGTAAAGCACATTCGAATTCATACCGGCGAGAAACCATTCCGGTGCGATGTTTGTTTCAAGAATTTCACACTAAAACACCATTTGGTGAAACACAAGGAAATTCACGGTCGAGAACTTCCATTTCAATGTTCAAAATGTGGCAATGGTTTCCATAAGGTGGAGGAAAAGTCCGATCACGAATATAAGTGTTCGCGTCGCGAATTCGAATGCGATTTGTGTGGACACATCACCAATCGTAAATCAAGTTTGATAGATCATATGCGAATCCATAGCGGAGAAAAACCATTCGAGTGTGTGATGTGTGCGAAGACATTTGCACTGAAAAAATATTTGAAGAAACATGTGGGCATTCATTTCAATAAATTACAATTCAAATGTGCCAAATGTATACAACGATTTCCCGATGAAAGGTCGAAAATCAGTCACGAGCAGTGCTGCAGTGGTCGTCGATTTGAATGCTTTCATTGTGAATATAAATCTTTCATCAAAACTCATTTGATTTACCACATTCAAGCAAAACACTCCAATCAAAAACCGTTTCATTGTCAAGTTTGCGAGAAGAGCTTTGTTCGAAAACAGCGACTCAATCTACATTTGGCACAACATCGCAATCAATTCCCGTTCCAATGTCTCAAGTGTTATGCTGCATTTTCAAATGAAAATGATAAAATTGTACACGAAGAACGTTGTCACTGCCGTCAATATCAATGTCATTTGTGCAATAAACGCAAAATCAACAAGTCCAATCTAAATGTACACATTCAAGTTCATCACACATGATACCGGATCAAAGCCATCTCAATGCAAAGTGTGCAATGTTGGTTTCTCAACTAAATCCAACTTCAATCGACACATGAAGCGCATCCAACAAAATCAGAAGTAAATAATCTTTTTCTTTCGTTAAATCGTTTGATCGTCATCATTTCGATTGTTTTTGTTAGATTTATGCTTAAGTTTGAAATGTACTTGATTCATACTAAATAAATGGAATAAAAATTTAAAAGAAAAAATCAAATAAATGTCATTTGGTCAATTCAAACAAAAATATTTTCAAGATTATCATTCGTCAATCTATTTATTTGAATGAATATAGTTAGAAAAGTTCAGATTCCAATGAAAAATTGGTTTTTGAACATTTGTTTTTATTTTGAAACATAACAATTGTTAATCAAACGGATGAATCAATTATTTTGAAGCAGAGCCATGCTGTTCATGATATCTTAATTTCTCCCTCAATGGAAGTAAATTTGGATTAATAGTTGAAGTTGATTTACTGTTGAGTGTATTATCCTGGTAAAATTGTTGGTCCATTCTTAAGAGTACATTCTGAAATGAATAAAATTAAACTCATTTAAAATTGAATGAAAAATTCTTTTTAAAAACATTTACCAATTCAGTTGGATTCATTTGATTAAATGAATTTGCATTTTGTTTCAATGGATTCTGATCAGATGGTTGTTTTTTGTTCATCATCTTTCCAGTTTGATTTTTTGCGGTCGATGGATTAGTTGATTTTTGATTTGATGTTGGTGCTCCATTCACGTTTGCAATGAAAAGCTGCAGAAAAAAACAATTTTTAATGAAAAAATTCAAGTTTTTTTTGTTGCAATACAAGTTTCATTGAAAAACACCGCTGAATTTACCTCAGTAAGCATAAAGCTGAACAAAACTAATGCCACTTTACGGTTCAACATTTTTCTTAATAATTTTTCTTTGTCGAAAATTTTCTGCTTCGAATTTTGCTTTTTCCTTGCTAACGAGTCTGTGAACACTATAAGTCTAATTATCACCATAGACTTTTCTTTCTAATATTATCTTTCTTTGATATCTATTTCAAGGACAATCGATTCATATTGACGATACAGCATGTGAAATCGTACATTGAAATTCAATGTACAGACGAACAAGGAAAGTATAATTTTGATTATAACAAAAATTGCAACTGTATTTGACGCAAATTTCACACATAATTCCTCTCATTTAGGCTTATTGACGCAATTGAGCTAAAGAATTTACTGGTTTTATACAAATTGTGGTTTTTCATCACATGAATTGTTTTGCGTAATCTTCTTGAGAAATGCGATTACTAAACCTACACGTTAGAATTTGTTTAGGAAATGAAAGAAGGTGCAAATTCACCCAAAGAACAAAGAGTTAATAAAACTCGTTATAGACACGCTCGTTTTGAGAACAAAATGATGAATTTTGAAAAATTTCCATTTCAAACCACCGCCGAAGACACATTTTTTAACGAAGACATATTTGTCAGCTCAAATCGGATGAAAAGACTTTTGTTAATTCGATAGAGAAATCTTCGTTGAATCAATGAGTTTGTTTGACAGATTGATTTTCTCTAAGTCAATTCGCAATTGATATGAAACCTTATGATTCTTAAGTTAGAAAATATGCAAAACGTATTCATGAAACATAGAACTTGCTTAAATCGACACATTGAGTTCATCTTATAGTCGATTTGAATAAAGAAAAAACCGCTCGAAACACCTTTTTCCTATTTTTTTCAAATGGCATATTTATTCGTATTGCAAGTCGTCGAACAGATGTTTTAAAAATATCTTCACTCTGTTTGTATATTTTGCAAGCTTCAAAGTGTTTTAACTTGAATTAAAATCTAAAGAAAATTCAGACGCTTTATGCAAAATATGAATAAACAAATTTTTCTTTAGAGAACTTTCGAAATTTCTGGATAATCCGATAAATTGACGTCATCTTGAACTCCGGTCGCGATTTTCTGAAGAGAGATGACAAAATTCACGTCACATTCAGGTTTGGAGAAAAGTAAAAAAATGAATGTTCATGTTCATGCTCATCAATAGAAAAAAGATGATTCTTACTTGAGATGGCATCGGCTTGCCTGGTGCATTTTTCTTTACACCTTTTTGATTTTTTTGAGATGCTGCGTCAACGTTTGCAATAAAAAGCTGTAAGAATAGTGTCGAAAGATGGAAAAAAATTACCAATTTACAGAACTCAAACAGAAAAGTTAACCAAAAAATTGTTACTGAAAATACCTCGGAAATCATGAACCCAATTAAAATGAATACAAACAATCTTCGATCCATTTTTCTAGATTTTAGATTTTATTTCTGATTTGAAGCCCTAAAAGGTTATGCTTATAATACTTGAAAATTCTTTAAGAATTGACTGATTACTTTCATCGAATGAGTTCAGTTTTTATACTTTTTGATCTAAAATGAATAATGATAAATCGATTTGATCTAATTTCCATAACACATTTCTATTCAAATTTGATTTCGTAGAATTGAATTGCATTTTTAAGAAATCATGAGGGCATGTATAGGTTCTTACACCACCAAGTTAAAAAGGGGGAGGGAAGGGTGTTGGTTCAGATGCAAAATTTATAGGGGGTCTCCCGATCTTAGAAAAATTGAATAGCAAAAACAAAAGGTTCTTCCCAGAAATTGCAATTTTTTCTAGAGGGGGGGGGGGGGGTATCCAAGCGCGTTAGAGCGAATATAAATTTTAAACACGAGCATTGCATATAAGAATCGCCGATAAGAAAATGTCTGTTGTCGTCATTCTTGAGTTCTTTTGTATATCTCCAATGTTTTCGTTTGAAATTACCAGAATATTTTAAAAACCTATATCAAGTCGAAAAAAATTTCCGTCTCAATATCGAAAAATTGTGTCTGAATAGAAACAAGTATGATGACTATACTGGGTGCGGCACTCAAAGTGTCCCATAAACAAATGACGATAAAATTTTCTTATTTAATGTGTGGCAACCCTTGTGAAAATTACTTTTCCGCAGACAACATGTTGTGCATAAAAGTATATTATGATTGACTAAACAATTGATATGGGACAAAATGAGTGAATTCTCATTTGATTTTAACCAATTTTACTCTAAATTAACCATTTTTAGCTAAATATAATCATCCAAAGTCGACTGAATTTTCAATAAGAAAACCAGCTAAAATGTCCCAAATTAATTGGTTTTGTTATAACATTGAACATTCGTGCAAGCATTTCAATAATCATTATGTTTATAATCCGCTTATGTACTGCATAATACTGAACGCATTCATTTGTGTCATTGTCTTAAACAAATGCAAATGAACGCGTTCAATATATTATACTTTTGTGTATTTTTTCGTATTTTTCGTTGAAACAAGCAATAAATGGTTATGTGAAAGACAGTTTTGAATTCCAATTATTTTGAAAACTTGAATTTATGAGATACTTTGAGTGCCGCACCCAGTACAAATGAAAGAAATTCATTTAAAAAAAAAAATGGTTTAAAAAACGTGTCTCTTCAGAAAAGATGAAAAACAAAACTGTTCACTTTCTATATGTGACTTGTATTATTCAAAGCTAATCATTTGGCTGATAAAATTGTATTCATTTAACTTTTACAATGCTAAATCCATTGCATATAAAAATTGTGTGTGTGATTGTGATATTCGTTGGAATTATTACCACAAATATATATGCAGTGAAGGATGAACGTGTAAATAAATCACTTTGGCCATTTATACTTCCAATCAAGCACAAAAGCAATGGCATTCCATATCAAATTGAAAAATTACAATCTGCTCATTATGAAAATGCATCCATTTTTGCGGTTAAACATTTAAAAATTAATAATGGTATGTATGTGTTTTTTGATCGTTTGATGAAATCACCGTGAACGTGGTTTGTACACGTGACACGTTAATACGGCATTACATTTATTTACATTCAATCGAAATTTATTCCAACAGGTTCTGTTAAGGCGGAAGTTTTATTTCAAGAGGAACTTGAAAAGAAACTTTCTTTGGTCATCTTCAAGCCTCGCACAACTCAAATTATCGGCTTAAATATATTATGTATAAGGAAAAAATATACAAGACCATGGGTAAATTCAGGGAATTGTTAAACATTTCTAAACTTCGGTTTTAAATCGAAAACTGTAAAGCGAACTAACATTTCTTTTCAGTTTATATGCGATAAGGTTTTCGAAAAGTATCCGGTTAATAAATATTTGATAAGTGAAGGACTTGCAGTGGATCCAGATTATCGTAGCCTTAGATTGGGTGAAGCACTTCTTAGATCACACGTAACCGTTTGTTTGGAGCAAAAGTTGGACATAACAGCCAGTTTTTTTATATCAAAAGAATCCAACTTATTGGCCGATAAACTAAACTACACGTGTATTGATCGCTTGAGGTATGAATTGTAGTCAACGTCTTTATATTATGTATTTATTTATGTATTTGATTGTAATTTAAGTCCGGAGGCACTAGAGAGAGCAAAGAAAAAAAATCCAGCAAAATATGGAAACGCACATGAAATAGCCTGCAAATACTTATTGTATAGCGATATGCCACCACGAGATAATTGCATCATCAGCTGAATTTTACTGATAAAATGTTCATATCTATTCGATTTCAATTAAGACATATTCAAAAGAAGCATAATTGATTAAAAACACAATGAATCATTTCAATTTATTTGCAATTTTATTTGAAATGACGTAAACAATTTAGTAACAATTCAAATAAACAATCAAAATTTACTACTTTTAGAATTGAATCTCGCCTTATGTGACATTTTCAAATATACTTTCGATATTTTCTAAATGTAATCATTTAAATTCTTTATTCTAAATGTAATTAACTTACATCAATGGTGCGGAAATTTCCAAATTTTCTAACACTTTCATGAATATTTCTGAATTTTTCAAATAATTTTCAGAATTTTTTCATCTTTTGTTATATTTTGTGGCGTTTTGTCAATATTTACGTCAAGTTACTCTATGATTCACTGTTTTTTCTTCTCGATTTCCCCCATTATGTCGATGAAATATTTGAAAATCCCACGATTGATCTTAAGCTATGATTACGAAATCATTTTGACTTTCACATCGATAAGAAATGTTTCGTTCAAAAGCGATGCCAGTCATATTGTGTTTCAATTCTTCAATGACTTTTGTTTGCCTAATGGCAATAAAAATGCAAAAAATTATACAAAAAATGAGTAAAATATGTTCAAAATTTCGAAAACTGAATCCGTTCAACATTCCCATAGGAGTCATTGGAATTTTGGTCACTTTTGTTTCAATTTCATTCATTTTCATATTTTTGAATAAATTTGTTTGAGTCTTTTCGCCAACATTTGCTTTGTTTGTTGACTTGTTGTTGCTAGATTCTGAAAATGATTGAATATTGATTTCATTCCTTGTTTTCGGTTGTATTTCTAATGTTCCATTTGGAATTTCTCTTTCTTCCAGTTTTTCATAATAACAATCGACACCATCGATGTGTGTTTGGTCGGATGGATTATGAAAAAGTGTCAATTGTTGCCATTGAAGTAAGAACTTTGCCAAATAATGGCACGAAAAGTTATTTTTCGATAAGCCCAAAAACGATAATTTCGGAAAATGTGATGGAACAACCGTATCAACTTGAGTTAAATCGTTTCCTTCGACATTTAGTGTATGCAATTCTTTGAAATTTCTTATAAAACTCATGAAATCCAATGTGTTCATGTGATTGTACGATAGATCGAGAATTTCCAACTTTCTTTGATTGTAAAATGCGTTGAATCCAAAATGTGAAAGATTTGTGTGGCTTAAATTCAAATATTTCAAATTCATCAAATTTCTCATCGTTTGGCTATCAAAATATCCAATTAAAATCGAAGACACATCCAATGTTTCCATCGATGATCCCAATAAACTGATGATCTTTTGCACATTTTCGATTTCATTTCCGGAAATATTCAACACAGTCAGATTTTGAAAAATATTTTTATTGCAGAACAGTTGACTCTCATTTTTTGTCCAAATAATCATATCATTTTGACCATTTAGTTCAATTCGCACCGTATTCCTTAGGCAGCTTGAATCAATTTCTTTGACATTTTCACATGAAACTTGAACTGACGTCTGATTCAAAAGTTCAAAAATATTACTGTCGAATCGTTCAATCGGATTGTTCAATAGATTCAATTCCACTAATTTATCGTTAAACTGGCTTCTTTCAACGGTTTTTATTAAATTATTACTCAAGTCCATTGTTCTCAATTCATTTAAATTTCGAAAGGCCTCCGGTCCCAAAACGTTGAGCTGATTATTCGAAAAATTAATGGTTGTCAGTTTGTCCGCACCATGGAAATCCGTTGCTTGAATTTTTGAGATTTTGTTAAACGAAAAATCGATATCAATCAGATTTGGTGCATTGACAAACATTTTCCCCGAAATTGTAGTCAGGTTATTATGCGATGCCATTAATTTTTCCAAATATTTCAAATTTAAAACGTCTGCATTCAATGCGTCGACTCCGTAAAATGAGATATCAAATTTACGTAGATTTGTAAATGTTTTGTACAATTTTCGATTTAAATTGTTGCCTTTGCATTCACTCATTATTAAATGTTTTATCTTTGATCGATTTATTCTCCATTCGTTATTGTCAAAAAACATTGATAAACATGACTTGGATGAATATTCAGTATTTATATTTTCACAGGAAAATGACACCGATTCACTGCTATTACCAATGAAATGACACCCAGTTATTGAACCACAATAACCCAAATTCCATACATTCGACAGAATTAAAATGAAATACCACTTAGTTCGAATGTAGTCAGTCATGTTGTTGTCAATTGTATTTAATGAGCTCAACTGAACTATTTAAACAGATTAACATGTTATTCTATCAAAATTTTTATTTAGATCAAAGCTGAATGTAATTTTTACATTGTAAAAATGCTTTGCATGAGTGAATATTTATAAATAAAAGCGAAAGTATACACATTTCATGGTATTCCTATCAACGATTCAACGGAAATAGTTTTGAGTTGCTGAGTAGACACTTTGGATAATTTTTGACCTAGATCTCAGAATATGCAACTTTTGTTGAAAATAAAAGAGAATTTGAAATTATTTTATGCAATATTATTTCCCTTTTCAGTAGATAATGACAAAAAAAATTCGGCTTCTGGAAATGATCACATTCATTATTGTTATCATTGACTTAACAGCATTATTATCAACATTCAAGCAATTTTATTTATTTATTTATAGCTAAATTTAAAGAGCTAAATGTAGTCAAATAGAGAAGGAAGTTAAATATAGTAGAAATCATCATTGCACATTATATCACTGCACAATGAACAGAAATAATGATACAGATTGCTTGCACTGTGCGAGAATTTCATATTTCTGATTTTTTTCATATGAGAATTTATTGAAAAATCATGACATTTTGAGGCTTGATTTGGAATTCATGACGTTTTAAGACTTGCGGTTTGAGATTTGAAGCCTCTGCATTGGAGACTCTCCAAACAATATAGTTATGTTTCACTTTTTTTTATATTGTTCATTCGTTGTTACTTTTCCGCACACAACATGTTGTGCGTAAAAGTATTGTAATCGGTCAAAAAACTAAGGGCACCCAAAACTATTTTTTCTCGGCGTTTTGAACCTAGGAGAACACGAAAAACCAGTTTTTAGAGCGTCGCAATGTGAGTGTGTGGTACCCAGTACGCTGTACGCTGTACGCAAAAATTTGTTAACACTATAGCTCATTCCCAATGAGCTCAAAAAAAAAAATCTGATGATGCAGAATTGTTAGGATAGCTCAGGAATAGAAACCATTAAATTTTCAGCCATAGATGATGACCGCATAGTGGATCCGTTAAATGGAGATATTTCCAGTGCAAATGACGATTTTTGTATGAAAAGAGTCCAAAATAGGCCTTTTACGGCATTTTCGTCAAAGAAAACTAATGTTTTTTGCGAAAAAAATATAGGTCCTCGAATATTACAGAGTTAGTTCTATTGTTTGTTTGGTGCCCATATAAGTTTTTCGGAGGAAAATTACACTTTTGTATGTGAAAGTACGTAAAAATGGCATTTTATGACGTTCAAAGTTCGAACCATGTAAAACTATCATTATTTCGCAAAAACAATTAAACAGAAAAAAAAATGCAGTTTTTAGCATAATTCGTAAGTCATTTTCGGTTTACTTTAAATGGAGAAAACGATATTGTGCCTAACTCATCTTATTTTGGTTTCATATTTTGTTTTTAAATAAAGCAAATTCAAGTCAAATCCTCAAATGGGGGTGCCAAGTAAAATGCTGTCAATCTATTATTGGGTCACAGGTTGATAAATCAATGAGGGTTCATTTCGCTGAAAATCTAAGGAGTAAACAAATGTAAGGAAAAAAATGACAACAAATTGTATTTTCTACAAAAAATCATTATGTGTGAATTTATTAGTCTTGAAACTTTTCAAGTTAACACAAAAATTTAAAAAAAATTATCTTCCGAGCATTTCTATTCCATTTTACATCAAATGCTTCGTAGAAATTTATCAATTTGACCCTAAGCATCAAACATATTGCGACTAGATCCCTTCAGCGATATATCTGCCGTTGTATCTAATGTGTAACTTCCCGCATGAAAATAAAATTTATTCTTAACAATAATAAGTATGATAAAAATGCATAAAACAATAATTAAAATAATCCAGAACAAAATGTGTGTATTATTTGCATTATGATTCGCTGAAATGATTTCATTTTTATTTGCTTCAAAGACATTTTCATCGAAATCCATTTCCGAAATTGTATCAATTGTCATTGTATCGGAATCTGTTGTGTCGATTGAATCTGTGCTTATCATTTCGGAGCTTTTTTCATCATTTGCGTCCGACATTGTTGTTTCGATTTCTTCAGAATCATTTATTTCCACATAAATGTCATTCTCATCCGAATTCATAGTATCAATCATCATTGTTGTTTCCAAACTCACAATTGTTTCCGATGTATTTTCGTTTATGTCAACCGCAATTGGACAACCAAGTTTCGGTATATCATCTCCAATACATTTCAAATCATTCCATTTATGCAAAATATTTGACAATGTGTCACATGTTATTTCAATTTTTGGCAATCCAAGAATTTTCAAATTTGGCATCGTGATTTCATTAACGGTATCCCAGTCGGTCAATTGATTTCCTTGCAAGTAAAGCTCATGCAATTCCGGTGAAAAATTTATTGAAATTTTTGTTAGATTATTTTGTGATAAATCGATTAAACGTAATTGTTCACGTGGTAAATTGCAATCAAAGAAATTCAAAAAATTACTTCTCATGTGAAGTTCCTTTAAATTCTGATTTTTATCAAATAAATGCACTGGCAAAGACACAATTTGATTGTAGCTTAAATCCAATATTTCCAATTGCGTTAAATCATTGAATGTCCATTCATCAATGTCGGCAATTTGATTGAATGATAAATCTAATTTTGTCAAATTGATGAGGCCAACGAATGTTGTTTGTGAAATGAATTGAAATTTATTGTGTGAAAAGATCATGATTTCCGGTGATGCTCGAAAAAATGTTGAATCAATTGTTGTTAATGAATTTTTCGATGCGTCAAAATGACGAATTTGATTTGAAGCAATTGTTTGTTCTGGCCATTTTTCAAATCCAAGCATTGAAATATCCATCATTTCCAAATTGTACAAATTGTCTAAAAAATTCATCGGAATTTCCCTATTTATACATCCATTACTGCTAAAATTGGTCACACTTTCAAAGATCATTTCATTCAATAGTTCAATCGATTCAAAACATTCGTCACTAAATGAATTATTTTCACATTTTAATCGCAAATCCGTTTCACTTTGAATTAAACAATTTTCCAAAGATGATTCAACATCGTAAATCGCTTCAATTGAAATGATTAAGGTAATGAATATGATTATAGACTTCATTTTAAACCGATTTCAGTCTTTTACTTAAGAATTTCAATAAATTTGAGAAAAAAACAACATTTACAACAAATGAAATATGTTTATTCAATCAAAATCGTTTAATAAATTCAAGTTGAAAGGCACAAGTAGTGTTTTAAACGCACTAAACGTTATTTGTCACTCTTCTTCATCATACATTTCCTTTAATATATTTTTGTACAGATTAAATAAATTATTTGCGGGTTTTGCGGTGATAATACAAAGGATGTTAATGACTCGTTGTCTCTTGTTATAGAAACTCGTAAATAATTCTCGTATAAGTTATTGCCAGAAGCAATTTTCTACAGCAGTGTGAATGTGATTACTATCAGTATTTTCTTGTAATAACAATCTAATTAGAAATTTGAAAAATTATTTAGAAAGGAGATTCGGATCTGCAAAAGGCGTGAGAATGAAATGTTCAAATTGATTAAAAAACCTCGAAAATCATTAACTTGATAAAAGATATATTTCACTATATGTTCTGACACGGGGGTGAGCCAAGAGGGGGGGGGGGGGAGGTTTTGTTCAGGCGCAAAAATTCATAGGGGGCGCCCCGAAGAAACATACACAAATTTCAATAATTTTATGTTTCGAAAATGGTCGCCAACATTTTACTTTTCTCCCAAAAATTACACATTTTCCATGGGGGGGGGGGGGCCTAGAGAGGGGCCAACAGAACGATGTGTCAGATGTTCCGACTCAGAAACTATATATTTCATGTATGGATGAATTTGTGGATTTGTGGATTTGTGTACTTATGAGCTCTAGCCCTTTTGCCGATCCGAATCTCCTTTCAAAACCATTTTTAAAATTTCTACTTACGTTGTTATCACAACAAAATACTGAGTGTAATATTAAACACATTCACATTGCTGTAGAAAATTGCTTCTAGCAATAACATATATGAGAAATATTCACGAGTTTCTATAACAAGAGACAACGAGTCATTGACATCCTTTGTATTATCACCGCAAAACCCGCAAATAATTTATTTAATCTGTACAAAAATATATTAAAGGAAATGTGTGGTGAAAAAGAGTGACAAATAACGTTTAGTGCGTTTAAAACACTACTTGTGCCTTTCAACTTGAATTTATTAAACGATTTTGATTGAATAAACATATTTCATTTGTTGTAAATGTTGTTTTTTTCTCAAATTTATTGAAATTCTTAAGTAAAAGACTGAAATCGGTTTAAAATGAAGTCTATAATCATATTCATTACCTTAATCATTTCAATTGAAGCGATTTACGATGTTGAATCATCTTTGGAAAATTGTTTAATTCAAAGTGAAACGGATTTGCGATTAAAATGTGAAAATAATTCATTTAGTGACGAATGTTTTGAATCGATTGAACTATTGAATGAAATGATCTTTGAAAGTGTGACCAATTTTAGCTGTAATGGATGTATGTATAGGGAAATTCCGATGAATTTTTTAGACAATTTGTACAATTTGGAAATGATGGATATTTCAATGCTTGGAATTGAAAAATGGCCAGAACAAACAATTGCTTCAAATCAAATTCGTCATTTTGACGCATCGAAAAATTCATTAACAACAATTGATTCAACATTTTTTTGAGCATCACCGGAAATCATGATCTTTTCACACAATAAATTTCAATTCATTTCACTAACAACATTCGTTGGCCTCATCAATTTGACAAAATTAGATTTATCATTCAATCAAATTGCCGACATTGATGAATGGACATTCAATGATTTAACGCAATTGGAAATATTGGATTTAAGCTACAATCATATTGTGTCTTTGCCAGTGCATTTATTTGATAAAAATCAGAATTTAAAGGAACTTCACATGAGAAGTAATTTTTTGAATTTCTTTGATTGCAATTTACCACGTGAACAATTACGCTTAATCGATTTATCACAAAATAATCTAACAAAAATTTCAATAAATTTTTCACCGGAATTGCATGAGCTTTACTTGCAAGAAAATCAATTGACCGACTGGGATACCGTTAATGAAATCACGATGCCAAATTTGAAAATTCTTGGATTGCCAAAAATTGAAATAACATTGTCAAATATTTTGCATAAATGGAATGATTTGAAATGTATTGGAGATGATATACCAAAACTTGGTTGTCGAATTGCGGTTGACATAAACGAAAATACATCGGAAACAATTGTAAGTTTGGAAATAACAATGATGATTGATACTATGAATTCGGATGAGAATGACATTTATGTGGAAATAAATGATTCTGAAGAAATCGAAATAACAATGTCGGACGCAAATGATGAAAAAAGCTCCGAAATGATAAGCACAGATTCAATCGACACAACAAACTCTGATACAATGACAATTGATACAATTTCGGAAATGGATTTCGATGAAAATGTCTTTGAAGCAAATAAAAATGAAATCATTTCAGCGAATCATAATGCAAATAATACACACATTTTGTTCTGGATTATTTTAATTATTGTTTTATGCATTTTTATCATACTTATTATTGTTAAGAATAAATTTTATTTTCATGCGGGAAGTTACACATTAGATACAACGGCAGATATATCGCTGAAGGGATCTAGTCGCAATATGTTTGATGCTTAGGGTCAAATTGATAAATTTCTACGAAGCATTTGATGTAAAATGGAATGGACTATTGGCGTTCATTTCATTGGTTACATCTATGACAAAATTTTGCTGACGGCTTGTCATTGTTTCACATTCTCGAGTCTCTTATGCAATATTGAATGTGTACTAGCAGCTTAACAGGGAAACACAAAAATTTTGTTGTTTTTTTTTTGTTTTGTTCTGTTTTTTGAAAAAAGAATACTTAAAAATACTAAAATAAAAATATATATATATATAAAAATTTGTTAACACTTGCTGTGTTTGTTTGGTCCCCAGATAAGATTTTCGGCGAAAAATCACAATTTGTATATGAAAGCAAGTAAAAACGGCATTTTATGAGGTTCATAGTTCGAACCATGTAACGTTACTTTAAACGGAGAAATAGATATCGCCTAATTCATCTTATTTTGGTTTCAAGAACGCATTTCCTCTACAAGTTTTCTTTCCAAGGAAAATGTCATACTATGGGACTACTTTAGTTAGAGAATAATTTGTTTTGATTATGAAAAACTTAAAATATGTTATTTTGAGATAAAATGTAACGAATTCGTAACAGAAATTGGATAAATTGTATGCGTTGGATTTTCAGTGCGAAGAAGTTCATCTTACGGATGTACTAGATCGTTCAAAAAGTCTTTGGCCTGACAACTAGATGTTGTCACTATTTACGGAAAATTCCAAACCACCGTATTCGACCATCACCATCAAGTTTTGGTATGCTGAATTTCGTCATGGTCGTACATCAACAAGTGATGCTGAACGTTCTGGTCGACCAAAAGAGGCAATCATTCCAGAAATCAGTCAACAAATGCGCAAAATCGTATTGGAAGATAATCGAGTGAAAGTGCGTGAGATTGCTGAGACTATAGGCATATCAACTGGATCGGTCGTTACGATTATGCATGAACATTTACATATGAAAAAGCTAAACATAAAATGGGTGCCGCATTTTCTTGATATCCAACAAAAAGAAAATCGTGTTAATCATTCTCAGCGGTGTTTGACACTGTATAACCGTAATCTAAAGGTATTCATGCATCGATACATCACAATGGATGAGACTTGGATCCATCACTATACACCAGAATCAAATCGGCAGTCTGCTGTGTGGGTAAAACGTGGCGGAAAGCGTCAGAAGCGAGTGAAACAAATTCAATGGGCCGGAAAGATTTTAGCCAGTATTTTTTGGGATGCGCACGGAATAATTATGATAGATTATCTTGAGAAGGGTAAAACAGTCAACAAAGAATATTATATGGCCTTACTTGACCTTGTGAATAACGAAATCAAGAAAAAACCTCATTTGGCAAAGAAAAAAATTCTGTTTCACCAAGACAATGCACTAGCACACAAAGCCGCCGTTACCATCGAAAAATTGAATGAATTGGGTTGGGAATTGCTGCCACATCCACCGTATGCACCAGATTTGGCTCCGAGTGATTACTACCTCTTCTTAAACTTGAAAAAATGGCTTGCCGGTAAGAAATTTCACTCGAACGAAGATGTCGAATGGGAAACTGATACCTATTTTTGGTCACTTGACAAAAATCATTATTCGAAAGGCATCGAAATGTTGAAAGATCGTTGGGACAAGTGTATTGAACTCGATGGGGACTATGTTGAATAAGAAAAATGATTTTTGCTAAAAAAAATTGTATTTTTCGTTATTAGGCCAAAGACCTTTTGAACGATCTAGTAGGACATCTTGTTTTTATTTTGTGTAGTGCTTATGATTCTAAAATCCAATTGAGTAAAACATTTAAAAAAAAAATTATAATAATGAAAACAAAACGTGAAAATACCGTCATCAGTTGCCTTAAAAGAAATGACGATAAATTAACTACACTTCAAGACATTTCAACCACAAATGTTCATTTTGGACGTTTATTTATTGATTCTTTTCAAAACAGTGCTGATGAAATTGATTTCGATTTTATTAAGACATTTTCATCAGCCATTTATGATTATTTTAATACATTCATTGGTCGGTTGCTTGGCTGATAAAACCTATTATTTTATTTGAATCGCATAAATAAGAGAAAAAAATTTAAAAAAAAAATAAAAATAGTCGGCCGTGTTATCAATTGTATACTTTGATAGAGAAATGAAATTTACTTGATTATTTTTTTCATTTAAATTCACATTTGCTTTGAGGTTAAGTTTCATAATTTCACAAAATTACATTAAAAAAAAAATATACAATTGATTTGGGATTTCAGTAAACAATTAAAACTACACATTCTACTTACAAATTTTGATTCAACAAAATCACAAACACATCACAATTAATTCAAAATGCAAAACAAAAAATTGATGTACATAAACCGATGGAAACGATGTAAACAAATAATGTGTCAATATTGAAATGACAGATATTGTGTTTAGAGAAAAGGAAACCGATGTCGCTACCTTCTACGTGCATGCAATTTGACAAAAATTTTCGACACAATAAACTCAGGTTGACACAAAGATTTAAAATTAAGTTACACAAAGTGCTTGAATCTCAAAAATTTCATTACAATTACATAAAAATAAAAAAGAAGAAAAAACACAAGAATATTCACAAAAAGTGGGTATTCAAGTGGGTGTTCAATGTTAACTTTTTTGACTGCTAGCTGAAGAGACGTTAGATTCCACTTGATCAGCTGGAGCGACCGCATTGTTGAACATTCGATAACGAATTCTCCAAAATAAGTGAAGAGTTAAGTAATAAATGAGTTCAATGATGCTCAACAACGAAATGCCCAAGAATAATCCAAGTGCACCGCCACAAGCAGCCAACAGATCGCTCAATGAATATAGTTCCTTCCCTTTTACATCCATTCGAAGACTTGCATGTAGAATTTGGACAGCAGATATTGAAAAACTGCATTGAATAAAAAAAAAAATTCACATTATCAACTTGAATTTCCATATCCATTGATTTTACCTGTATTTTGAATATCGATTCAATATTCTCGGATCAATTTTTAGACGCTCAGTTCTCACATGGTATTTGATCTCTGTACATGACGACATGCAGTCACACTGATTGCTATCGATTTCCCTACCAATTGAACATTTTCGTTGAGCCAATTTCAAGCAGTTGAACTTTGCTCCTCCGCAGATTTTCGTATTTTTATCTCCTGTCAAGTGAAAATCACAAAATATTATTCCAATTCAATAAATTCAATAGTTTTACTGATTCATTTGATGGCACTTACTTGGCATGGAGAATTTCACGCATCCACATTCAGTTTTGGTGAAATTCGCCAAACATTCCATCTCGCAATTTGGTTGCGAATAAATCTTGAAGAAACGCAATTGACGCTCCGATTGAAAAAAACATTTCCGTTGTTTCGGCGAATATGAGCGCAAATGTGAAGAAGTCATTGTCATTTCTTGACTTACAATAAATTTAGCATATTCTGAATGTGGCAAACGAAAATTCTTTTGTGACATTTGCAATTGATTACCTGGCGTTGACAAAATTAACTTAAAATCCTGATCAAATCCATTGCACTCATGATCAATATCATTGTTTGATTTTCTCAAGCCAATCTGAAAATCGTTTTTTGACCCATAATAAAATGCATTCAATGGATAAGTATAATTGTTTTTGATATTTTCCAAATTCCAGCCCGATGCATTTGGAAATTTTCTGATTATTTTAATTTCTTCGGCCATTCTATATAAATTTACAAATGAATTTTAAATTTGGAATTTATCTGAAAATTTATTATTGACTTACTCGTCCGTGTACATGTCATGAGAGTTTAAAGCATTGAAAGTAAAACAAACGCCTTCATCTGTCAGAATTGGAACCACAAAATCGGCGCAATATCCTGAGTCTTGTTTCCAAGCACACTGAAGTGTTGATTCCATTAAATTGGGTGCCAAATATTGAATACGATTGTAAATTGATTCATCCGTGAAGTTGTCATCAAATTCAATGCGTTCTTGTAAACGTGAACAGATGTGGGATGCTGCATTCAGGAACGTTTTTCTAATTGAAAACATTTATTAAATGATTAAATAGAGTTAAAATTCAACAATATGATTTCGATTCACTTACGTATTTGTTAAATTGTTCGGAGATTTGAGTGCCGATGAAAAATCCAATTTTCCTTTATTCACTTTGATCTGGGGACAAACAGTGACAGTGGGAAATGGAACTGATCCAAACATCAGAAATTCTTTATCAATGCGTATTTTCACTGGATTCTCTTAGAATTTTTATTTCCCAAAAAAAATCCTTAATAAATTTTTCTCATAATTGGGGGGAATATACCATGATGCTGTTTTTTTCATATTCAAAAAATAAATAAATCTTTCCACCAACTTAGAATTATCCTTCCCTGAAAATCAATTCAAACAATTATTTGTTAATCAATTTGAATCAACACGAATTACCCCGCGGAATTGAAAATATTCATCTCCAATCGTTGCTTCTTTTATGATGACCACTTCAGTGGATCTCGGTCGGTAGATGATCCAAAACAAACGAAGAGTGGCAAAATAAACGGTTTCGATGACACTCAAGAACGAAATGCCCAGAAATAACCCAAGCAAACCGCCACAAATGGCCAGAAAATCAATGACAGTGTATGTCTCCACTCGTTTCTCAATTTTTACTTGATCATCTTTGAAGAGAACGGTCAATCGCATTTGTTGTTTTCTGATGAGGGAAATTTCGATTCAAAATTAAAGGAAATTGATCGTAATGGATAATTATTTAGAGAAAAGTGTCGGTTTCATGATGTAAGCTCTTACCCGGTATTATTGACATTAAATTCATCTTTCGTTTTAGTCATAAATTTTGATCGATCATCATCAATTCTGTATGTGTATTTAGTATCTATGCATTTCTTCATACAATTGCAGTTACGTATGAAATCTAAACCAAGAGGTGAATATGCCTTATTTCGAATATTGTCAATGCATCCAAGTTGTGATGTACCACAAATGTGTGTACTTTTGTCTCCTGTGAAAATATTTCTCTTTAATTGTTTCAAAGATTCAAATGTAAAACTCAAATCCATACTTGGCATCCACATTGCAACGCATCCACATTCCATTTTCGTGAAATTGGACATACATTCCAACCAGCAATTATTTCTTGAGTATGTTTTGAAGAAACGCAATTCACGTTCAGAATCTAACGAACATTCTCGATCAATTTCATTATATCTGATCAGCCCTTTTGAAATATCATTTAGTTTTGGTTCAATTGTGATGAGAGTGTCTTTTATGTTCTGTATATTTATATATTTCGGCTCCATTTGATAACTTTCGCCAGGAATGTGAAGCATCACTATGAATTGACGAATACTTAATTCGCATTTGAAATCATCATAACCTTGTTCAAGTGAAAGATCTAATTCCAAAGAATGTTTTCGACCAGAGCCAAGGACACGAACTGGATATTCTTGCCCAAAGTTTTCATTGTTATAACCAGTTGTATAGCTCCAGCCTGATATTTTTCGATTGTTCTTTACTCTCGGCGCAATTCTATAAGACAAATGTTCCATTTACATAATAAGTAGAACAGTAAATAATAACATACCCAGACAATATATTCTGCTCCGCTCCGCAGCTTAAATGCTCGAGAGCGGCTGCCGGGAGCTGCTGTTGTTTCTCGTTAGAGAATAATAATAATAATAATAAGTATCTTTATTAGCTTTTCGCTATTTTTAGTTTTTACAATTTTTACAATAAATAAATATTTTTCCTTATAATTGATTTATGTTCTCTTTAATCCACTTAGCTAGTTTTCTCTTAAAAATATGTAGGTATTCTATTCTCTTTTTTAATTTCTGTGTTCGTTTCGTTGTATGTCTTGATTCCTTTGTAAAAAATGTTGTTCTGTGTTTTTGATTTGTTGTATTTTGGCAATTTTAAGTTGTTACTATTTCTTGTATTGTATGTATTAGTTTCGTTTACTTTTTTTAAGTTTTCTTTAAGGTATTTCGGTGTCATATCATTATTTATTTTATGTATCATCGTTAATGTGTTAAATGTTATTCTTTGTCTTACTGATTGCCATTTTAACATATCAAGCATTAGCCTTATATTTGTGTATTTGTTCATTCTTAAAATTATTCTCATTGCTTTGTTTTGTAGTTTTTGTAATTCATTCATTTGGTTTTCATTATTTAGATATAGTATTGTTGAGCAGTAATCTAAATGTGGTGCGATAATTGTTTTGTATATTGTTATTTTTGTTTCTATATCTAGTTTATTGCTAATTCTTCCCAATAGACCTACTTTTTTAGCAATTTTTTTACATACATAATCACAGTTCTCTTTAAAATTAAGTTTATCATCTATTATTATTCCTAAGTATTTCGCACTTTTCACTTTTTCAATCACATTTTTGTTCATTTCTATTTTTGTCTGTACATTTTCTTTTTCATTAATAATCATGTATTTTGTTTTTTCTATATTTATTTTTAATTTCATTTTACTTAGCCATTTTTCAATGTTTTCCAAGTCTTTGTTCATTTTATTTTCAGCATCTTTTATATCTTTACTTATTATATATATCATTGTATCGTCTGCAAATATGTTAATCTCTGTGTGTTCTACCATTTCCACTATTGAGTTTATGTATAAATTAAATAGCTTTGCTCCGCATACTGATCCCTGTGGTACCCCTAGATCATTTCGTTTTTCGCTTGATATTTTGTCTCCAACTATTGTTCTTTGTTTTCTATCTGTTAGATATGTTTTGTACCATTTAAGTTCGTTGTCTTCTATTCCTATTTCATTCATTTTTTCTAATAATATGTTTCTGTCTATTGTTTCGAATGCTCTGCTGAAATCTATAAATACGCACATTATTGTATTGTCTTTATCTATTGCTTCTTTCCATTTTTGTATGACCATATTTAATGATGTTTCACATGAATGCATTTTTCTATATCCCGATTGTTTTTCTGTTATTATGTTATTTCTATCTATGTGTTTTTGTAGTTGTTCATCTGCTAATTTTTCGATTATTTTCTCTTTTGTTATTAACATATTTATTGGTCTTATGTCTTTTCTGTTTTTTGAATTTCTTGTTTTATATATTGGTTTTATCGTTGATGTCTTCCAAGTCTCGGGAAATTCTCCTTTTTCAAATGAATCGTTAATTATATTTACGAATTTATCGCCAATTATTGGCATTGCATCTAAAATTACCTTTTTGTTTATCATTTCTATGTCACTATTTGATTTTATGTTTTTTGTTACACGTTCTATGTCTTCATATGTTATTTTTTTTAATTTGAATTTTTCAATTTGATTTTTTTCTTGTTCCGTTCTTTTATTTTTAGGGTCTTCCATTTCTTTTATACTACTGTTTAGTTCTTGTATGCTTTCTATAAAATATGTATTTAAATTTTCTGCTATTTCGCTTTCATTTGTTATTTCTTTACCATCTATTTCTATGCTCTTTACTTCACTTTGTTTATCTTTTGTCAATTCTTTTATTTTTCTCCACATCGCTTTACTATCCCCCTCACATTGTTTTATTGAATTTTTAGTGTAATTATTGCTTGCTTTTTTTATCATTTTGCTGTATTTGTTTCTTATTTTTGCGTAATTTTTCCAATTCTCTTCATTTTTTTCTTGTTTTGCTTTTTTGTGTGCTTTTATTTTATTCGTTTTCAATTCTCTAAGTTGTCTGTTAAACCATTTGTTGTTGTTTGTCTCACTTATTTTTATTTCTTTTTTAAACTTTTCAATACTTTCTCTCATGATTTGTCCTAATTTTTCTGCTTTTATCGAGTTACTTACATTATTATTGTCGCAAAAAGACCAGTCTTTATTTTTCAAATCGTTTTGTAGATCTTCTTTTTTATATTTTAGTATAGTTATTTTATGTTCTGTATCTATCTTATTATTATGTTTATATTTTTCTTTCGTTATATTTATCGTTGAATGATCCGATATGTTGTCCTCGTCAGCTAATTTTCCCTCTATATCATTTGTATTTGTTATCAATAAATCAATCAGTGTATTTGTTCGTTCTGTGATTCTTGTATATTCTTTGATTTTTTGTTTCATTCCATTTTCATTTATTATTTTCATTAGTTTATTTTTATAAAATTGTTTGTTGGATGTCTGCGATAAATCTATATTAAAATCCCCGCATATTACATGTTGTTTATTTTCATTGTGGTTTTTGTCCATCCATTCGCTGAATATTTTTAAAAAGTCTGCATCGCTACTCGATGGTGAGTGATAAAGAACTGTGTATTGTCCCTTTAATTCATTATTCTCTATTATTTCTATAGATATTATCCACATATTTTTGTTTGTATTTTCATTTGATAATATTTTATATTTTATATTCTTTTTTATATATATTGCCACTCCCCCTGTATGTCTTGAGTGGGAATCACATCTAATTATATTGTAATTGTTTATATTTACTTCTTGATTTGTTATTTGTTCTGTTAGATGTGTTTCGCTGGTTAATATTAGTTTTGGGTTTTTAATCTGTGATATAATTTTTAATTGTTCTATATTACCCGTTAGTCCCTGTATATTGTAGTATTTTCCTATCACATTTCTATCTTTGTTTTTTTCATCAAACCACTTGATTCCGGTTATCAAGTCAAAATAAATGATTTGTTGTCTGGTAATATTCCTTTTAAGGAAAATAAGTAAAGTAAGTGAATATCTATTGTATTGTAATTATAATTTTTTGCACAAAAAGTCTTGATGTCAATATTATTTCCATACGAAGGTGAGCAAAGATCGAGCATATTTGATACAAACTGCAGAAGGAGGTAAGGAAGTGACAATTGCTGGCCGTGTAGTGGAATGCTTAATTACACTTAATAAAGACCGTTGCGAAGATTCATCCAAAGACAAAACATTCATCAAAGGGTTACTCATTGGTATATTTTCATTGAAAAGCATTCAAAACTTGAAGGAAAGTGAACGTCTTTCAAAAGAAACACTGGCTTTTATTAAAGGTATTACCTATATAACAATTGCACAAGGATGTTTTGTTCCGCAAATAATCATTTTTCTTATATGTTGGTAAATCTTTTTATCATACGTATCAGCAACAACGACGATGATAAGAGTACACGATATTTACGTTTCAACAAACTGGTTGATGATGCTTGTCAAGAAATTCGTAATTCCAACTACAAATGAATCACTTTCATCTCATTTTGATAGTATTCATCATTAATTTCATTAAATAAATGATGTAAAAAGAGCTATTCGTTCTTAAATCAATTTAAAAAAAATTTGCCAATAAAGAGAAAGCAAAATTAAAAATAAAGAAGCATATATTTGAATTTCCAAGAAAAAACTTGTTGTATTTGTTTACATTTTTTAGCCATTATAAACAACGTAACAAAAAAGTGAAATATCATCGAACACAAAATTGTACGTAAATTCATTTTATTAGAATACAAAAATATAAATAGCTTGAATAATCGAAATATTCAACTGAACTGGAATGGCTGAAAGAGTTGAGTGTTCGAAATCAACACCAGAAGTCTGGTATCGCGACTGTACTTTTCTTATCCATTTTTTTTTGTCGACATATTTTTTAGCTGTTCAAAATTTGTTTGTTTGAACAAATAAGAAATACGCATTGAAATATGTATTGTATACTTTAAAACACGTCTGTTCAATTAGATTACTAGACTAAATCTATCTCTTTATTATTTTACATGACAAGTAATATGTCATAGGTTACTTCTATTTCCATATCTAATATCTCCCCGTTTTAATTTTATTATTTCTTTGAATTATATGATTCTTTATTCAAGATGTTTAATCTCCAAAAGTTCGAAGAGTGTAAATAAGGCGATATCGTTTGGTTGTTGGTTCTTGCTTGGTGATCTTGTTTTTAGTTGATTGCAGTGAGCACGAACAGTTCTGTTCGCGGTTTTGGCATTGTAAATTACGTTTCCAATTTTCATATGAATAATATGAACAGTGTTTTATTCATTCTTTTTTTTATACTCCTAAAATATATTTATATGCGATAAGTATTAGCAAAATTATATGTAACGTGAATCAAGAAAAATTCATTGAATTCATAACTGTGTTTTCCTTATTCAAAGTTATATAAATATATTATTGGCTTATCAATCACCGAATGAAATTTGCACCGACATCCGATGCTGCCTTAACCAATTATTTTTCAGTTTGTTATCTAAGGTTTCGTTAACAAAATGAAAAATGATTGGTCAATGCAACATCGGTCGCCGGTGTGAATTTCATTCGGTGATTTTTAAGCCAATGACAACACACATTTACATTTTCTTTTTGCACAGATAAATCACATTGATGAATCTGTTATAGATCGATAGACAGTCTTTCAAAAAGTCATTCTTTGAATAAATAAAACCCAGTTATGTTTTCAATGAATTTTTCTTGGTTCACATTAGTTTTAATTTTTAATGCAACTTATTCCTTAAATATATTTTAGGAATAAAAAAAAAAATTATTTTGAATCGAAAAAAAAAAAAAAAATAAAAATAAGCAGTTTCGATACTAGTCCTTTGGATTTGTAGTCAGACGCTCAACACATTCAACCACTACGTTCCATGAAATATCTTGGTTATTCAAGTAACATATGTTTATGCATAAATTCAAAAACGCAAGACAAAACAGAAGTTGTGTGAAATGATTTTTTTCTTGTTTTTTTTTTTTTTTATTTTTTATTTGACACCCATTTTGAATGACAATGAATAAATCAATATTGAATAGAATCATCATGTTTTTACCAATATAATAAATTTAAAATTTAATTTTGATTATGAAATAATTTTAATTTCAACAAGAAAAATAAAAATGACGAAATATTCTATCCATGTTCACATCGGTTTTTTTAGAAGCGACAACATCAGTTAGATGCAAGCGCGCGCATGTATTGAAGCAACGCATGCCTATACGCAACATGCATGCGGCACAACAGCAGCTCCGGGCAGCCGCTCTCGAGCATTTAAGCTGCGGAGCGGAGCGGAATATATTGTCTGAACATACCCAAGTTGATAGCATTTTTAACTTCAGAAGTTGATTATTATTAATACTCAAAAACTGTATTAAAGGGACATCTGTGCTCACATTCTAATAGTTTTAACTTATTTATGGAAAAGATAAGAACTTACCCCTTTCTTAGGACATCATGTGAATCTAATGCATTGAAAGCGAAGCAAACACCTTCATTGGTTAATACCGTTGATATGTATTCAGAACACTTGATCTTCTTCTGCTGCCATCGACATTCACGAAATGCGTCGTCTAGACTGGGAGCGAGATCTTCAATGATTTCATAAACGGATTCATTTGTGAAGGTCTCTTTGTTGTAGAATCTCTCTGGCAATATTTTCCTCAAATATTTACAAGAGTGAGACAATGCATTAATTTGAGTTTTTCTGTATGTAAAAAACAAAAGAAAAAACTCTTATTTTGATTCTTGCATGTATTACATGTTTGTTATCATTTCAAATTACTCTTTATCCGACAAATCCGCTATCACTTTAAAACGATCGTTGAACTTCGAAGCCAAGTCGAATTTGTGTTTCATACTTTTAACTTCTGGACAAATTGTTACGCTTGGAAATGGAATTGTGGAAATGTGTGCACTTTCATCAAATTTCCATGTCACTGGATTCTCATTCCAGTAAATCCAAACATCACGAATCATCAAACCGCATAAGAAAACACATACGCCGAAGCCAATTATCCACCACAATCTATTTTTGAATAAGAACAATCAAACAATTAATGTGGAAAGTGTTACAAACAACAAACGGTTGTAGCCAACCTCTCCGTCCAATGTAATAATTTATCGCCAAAGTATCGAAGTCCGTGAATGTTACTGTTTTTACAAAAATCCGCGAAGAATATTCGACAAAC
Organism: Resseliella maxima; assembly: GCA_029041755.1. NCBI lineage: Eukaryota > Metazoa > Arthropoda > Insecta > Diptera > Cecidomyiidae > Resseliella > Resseliella maxima. The sequence continues at coordinate 91,001 of JAQOWM010000923.1, read as the reverse complement.
TCGAATTGTGTGAGCGATCAGTTTGGAGAGCCACAAGTAAATCCAGTGGATGAATTCGGATAGTGATCTTGTCTGAAATGAAACTTGTCATTAACATGACCTGCATCTGCGTATATTTCAGTAGGTTAATGTTGTATAAACGAAAATTTCGTCGCGCAACAGAGCCACAGCAACTTTTCATTTTATGACGTTTCAACCATATAAAACTATCATTATTTCGTGGAAATAGTTCGTTATTTTATCTTACTAACCCTGAATTCATGGGGATGCTACAGTTCAAGATTCCCAAAATAACAGTCATGAAAAAACGTGAACAATTTTTTCAAGACAAAATATATTGAATCTATCTAGAAATAGCGTGCATTTTCAGTGCGGAAAAGTTCATCTTACGGATATAAGACATCTTCTTTGTTTATTAAATATGATTAAATAGTATGAATTTCATACGATGCGTGTGCACAGAGTGGAGGGATAAGCCCGGAATACCCACTCTCAAATTTGTTTTGGAGGATTGTTTTTACTGCAAGAAGATTTTTGCTGATCCTCTTAACATTTCGACCGTGCACGCCAATGATTCATACCCCATTCGATCGCATCGCGAGAATATGTCATTTATATGAGATTCACTAGCGCTCTTCAGAAACTTGAAGGAACTAACATTTTCATGTAAATGTACAATATAGTCAATACGCCTGAAAGTAGATTTCACTTGCCACTCAATGTATGCTAATCAGCTATATATGCACCTCAATGTATGTTAATATTATCTTGCTATCACCCTATGTTCAATCGTTCTTTCAGCGGGGAATGAATGAACAACAACCGTTACCATTCTTCATTGAAAATTCAATCACAAATCGATAAACATTGCGTTTCCAGAAGCAATAAATGCGCAATACTTCTGGAGAGTTTTGCGCAGTTCGCTCAGAAATAAAAGCTTGTTCAGTCTGCACAATACTTCCAATTGGTAAAACTGGACATTATAATATGCAATATTTCCAGCCTTTTATGTTCATTTTATCAAGATTGAAAATAGTGCACACTTCTATTTGCAGTTTGCGCAAAACTAAATTTATAAATTCATCATTCAAACTATGTTTATTCAATTGGAAATAACAAAAAACTTTACTTGGTATTTCCAAAGTATGCAAAATGCCTTTGCAAGGTAAATTTTTCTTCTCTTTGAAAGGAATTCTCGTCTGCTATCTATTCAATTCAATTCTGACAATTCTTGTGCAACTTAAGAACTCAAATTAAATGATTTCATTTAGAAAAACCAACACTTACTGCTCTCTGAATACTCTTCTGAATTTGTGTTTTAAGACGTTTCAACTGCTCCATTTCGAATTAACACAAATAATTCACTCTGAAAAATACACAATTTTCACTTTTATGAATTACTGTTTGTTCACCAAATGAATGCTATAAACTGCGTTTTAAATTCAAATTGACGTTCATTTTAATGTAAACAAAGGCTTCATTAAAAAAAAATGGATTTTGCGGCGACACGTCAGCATATTTCAACTAAAAATGTAATACATTAATTGTGTTTAATGCGATTTAATTGTATTTTGTCATGTTTTTTTTACTCAAAGTAACTTATTCAATGCATTCACTGAGGTGGAAAACAATTCACTTACGTTCATTTCAAATCAATAAATAAATCAACATCCGTCGCATTTCCTTATTCCGAAATTTGAAAAAGCAAATAAATGAAATGAACAATTTAATTTGAATCTGAATCCAATATGAAAACAAGATGTCTTACATCCGTAAGATGAACTTTTCCGCACTGAATATCCACTTATCAAATTTCTGTTACGAATTCATTATGTTCTAAGTTTTTCCATAATCAAAGCAACTTTCTCTTCAACTAAAGAAGTCCCATACTATGACATTTTCCTTGAAAAGGAAACTGATAGAGGAAATGAGTTTTTGACACCAAAATAAGATGAATTAGGGACGATAGCTATTTCTCCGTTTAAAGTAAATCGAAAATGACTTACGAATTATGCTCAAAACTGCATTTTTACTTCTGTGTAAGGAATTTTCCACCGGTTTTTAAATGTAGCATCTCCATTTACGGTTAAAATAACAATAAATTCAGCGAAAGTAGAAAATCAAAAACTAATTGTTTTGGCGAAATAAAAATAGTTTTATTCGAACTTCAAACGTCATAAAATGTCATTTTACATACTTTTCCATACAAAAGTGTAATTTTCCGCCTAAAATCTTATCTGGGGATCGAACAAACAATGGAACCGACTTTCCAATGTTCCACGACCCACATTTTTTTCGCAAAAAAATATGAGTTTCTCCTGACGAAAGTGCCGTAAAATGTGGTAAAATGCCTATTTTAGACACTTTTCATACAAAAATCATCATTTACAATGGATATATCTCCATTTAACGAATCCCCTATGCGGTTATCATCAATGTCTGAAAATTTAATGGTTTCTATTCCTGATTTTTCGTGTTCCCCTAGGTTCAAAACGCCGAGAAAACATATTTTTGCGTGCCCTTAATTTTTTGACCGATTACAATACTTTTACACACAACATATTGTTTGCGGAAAAAAAATTAATCATGGAGAACGGCAGTTCTTCAGAATTATGGCTCATTAGAAAAAATGATACAGTCAAGAGTTTTAGATGCGCTATCGAAACATATTTTATTGAAAGCGAAAAACCTGTATTTTATTTGAAGCTTTGTGCGGTAATCACATCTAGTTTAATTGATGATTTTGAGACGGAAAAATTTATTTGTTTTGTCTCAGAGTGTTTGTTTTCTTGTGTTTTGCACAAATCTGATATAGTTTATTGAGTTTTATTTATTTTAATACTATTTTTTCATATTTTTATTTCATATCGTCTGATTGAGTGTGGTTACGTTCACCGTTGCTGTTTTCAACCATACCGTTGGATTTATATATTAGGGTAGCCCAAATGCCAAAACGTTCAAAATTTGTATCTCCCCGGGTTGAATCTGGATATGCACACATATAGCCGGGTGACGTGCAGTTTTACTTTTCTGCACACAACATGTTGTGCGTAAAAGTATTGTAATGGGCCAAAAAATTAAGGGCACCCAAAAATATTTTTTTTCGGCCTTTTTTGAACCTAAGAGAACACGAAAAACCAGTTTTTAGAGCGTCGTAATGTCAGTGTGTGGTACCCTGTACGCTGTACGCTGTACGCAAAAATTTGTTAACACTATAGCTCATTCCCAATGAGCTCAAAAAAAAAAATCTGGTGATGCAGAATTGTTAGGATAGTTCAGTCTTGACGACACCGTCACCGTGTGCACATCGTGTTTTGTCACTCTCACTAAACCGTCTATTGTGTTTATTTAATTTGTTTTGATTTCATTCTCCTAAACGTTTCTAGTTTAATTTCATATTAATAAGTGTATCCATTTGTTTTCATTAGATCTATTTGATTCTGAAATCCAAAATTTATAAAATTTATAGGATTTTGCCGTGAAAAGCAAAATAGTTTAAATCTTGATTTTATAAACTATACACAGTTTGTGTTCGTGGTAACACGTTAGTTTTCGTTAAGTGGTTCTTTTTTCTACTCTCTCTCAATCGCAACGATGACTTGTAAACTGTGCAATATTGCTGTATCCGACGATGCCGACGCAATCGAATGCTACGGTTTTTGCAATCACAAATTCCATTTCAAATGCCTGTCGAATAATGAAAAAAGTTACAGCAAATCATTGATCAAGATGCTGCAATCAATTTGCAACGTGCAATGGTACTGCAATGACTGCGTTCCGTTCACGATTAACGGTACATTTAATGGAATTTTGGAAACTATCAAGCAAAACAATGACGTCATCAATCAACTGATGCAAACTAAAATAACACAGAAATCAGATGCGCTAGTTTCTCCGCTCAATAGTGATACGGAAAAAATACCACCGGTAGCACACGCTTCAAATGAACAAGCGATGTTCGATGAATCTGTGCAAAACGTATCTATGCACACAGCTGATGAGGAGGTCATCGACCTTGAACGAAACGACGATTCGAGTAACAAACGCAAACGCGCACACCAAATCAGCTCTCACGGTAAACGACAAAAGACAAACGTATTGTCCGATCAAATAACCACACCAAATGAGCATATTGTGCTAAATGTGGTACCACCATCACAAGAGTTGGATGACTTTGTAATCTCTAACACACCATTATCACATGAACTCGGTGATTTCGTACTACCAAGCCAAGCCGACAATTTGAATTTTGATTCAATGAAACTACGTCATATTTATTTATCCAATTTTAAAACAGACACCAACGAATCTCTCGTAATGAACTATTTAAATAAATTTGATTTGACGCGTAAATATTTAAGTGCTATAAAATGTAAAAAACTTATTCGTTTCAATGTGGATATAAAATCGCTGTCATTTATCTCTTTTAAACTATCTGTTCCTGAGGAATGCTTCGATTTTGTCACCGACTCATCAAATTGGCCATTAGGTGTAATAGTTAGAGAATTGGATCCCCCTAGCAGGCCAAAAAATCTACCAAATCGTAATCATAAACCTCAATTTGCCAGTAAATCAAAAACGCAGCCAAAAGTAGGTCTCAAACACACAAAAAAAAAACTATAGTGAACAAGTCAATTGCAAACCAAAAAAACTCAAAACGCCGTGTTCAATCAAACCCCAAACAAAAATGGAACGTTCAAAACACAATGAGCCATCAAGCAACGCAGCCAAAAAAGTTCAAACCAATGAACCGAGCACTCATGAATCCACTTCAACAGATGTTATTCAGTCAGTTATTCCAGGTACCGTTCGGCAAAATGCATATGTAAGTGACGTCTCAAAATCCACTATCTCATCGAATCAAGTTACAAATTTCCATATTTATTACCAAAATGTACGTGGTTTACGAACAAAATCAAAAGCATTCTTCAAAAACTCAGCATCTTCGGACTATCAAATCGTTGTTTTGACCGAAACATGGTTGAACGCCTCTCATTTCTCGTCGGAATATTTTGATAAATCGTACATCGTGTATCGTAAGGATCGTTATGAGACTGGATCGTTATTACGGTTGGGTGGCGGAGTTATCATTTCAATTAAATCGGAATTAATTAGTAGCGCTCTTAATATACCAGATACAAATGATATCGAATATGTATGTGTGAAAATATCGCTAAACTCAAACTCTCACATGTACATTTATGCAGCTTACATCCCACCTAATGCAAACAAATCAATTTATGAAAAACACGAAGCTACGATTAAAAAAATTCCGCAACTTCCAGATGATTCAATAGTTATTTTGGGTGACTTTAACGTGCCAAATTCGACATGGATCATAGACGATGAAAATCAAAATGTTCTAGTACCAGTGAGCATCAATCCGAATCACGCGGCTGATTTTATCCATAGTGTTCTATGTAACGGTCTCCATCAAATCAATTCAATCCGAAATGCAAACGGCAAACTATTGGATTTGTTATTTACAAATGATTTCGATACGGTTGAAATTAAATCACCTCCACCGTTGTCAAAAGTAGACGAAGAATACCATCCACCGATTTTGATGTCGTTTGAATGGCAACCTCAAACACAAAGTGGTATCCCTTCACTCATTAAAAATTTTAAAAAAGCTGACTACGTGGGTATGAATAACTTTTTCTACCAAATTAATTTTGAAGATCGATTTAGGGATAAATCTTTGGATGAGAAAGTGGATATGCTGCATGATATTATAGCTGAGGCGATTGCTAACTTCGTCCCATCCAAACTTAAGCGCATAAAATCAACCTGCCCTTGGCACAACAAAAGACTGCAAGCATTGAAAAATAAAAAAAATAAAGAGTGGAAGAAATGTAAATTGTCGGGGAATACTGACTCATTTACAAAGGCATTTGATGATTTTTCAAAGTTAAATACTGAATTGTATAATGAATATGTTAGCAACATGACCAAATCGCTTCAATCTGAACCGGCCTCGTTCTGGAATTTTGTCAATTCGAAGAAAAAAAATGATAACGACCCGAATCTGCTTCACTTTGGTAATCATAAATCAACCGACAAAGCTGAACAAACGCAAATGTTTGCAAATTTCTTCAACTGCAATTTTAGTGACAATTCTTCGAATCAACAATCAACGTCTCAACATCAAACTCAACTAAATGAACAGGACGAGCAAAATCCATTGGTACTTTGCGAATTTTTTGTATTCGAAGAGTTAATGAAAATGGATGAAAAAAAGGGCATCGGGCCGGACAAGATACACCCCATGCTGCTAAAAAACTGTGCTGCATTACTATATAAACCATTGACAGAATTATTCAACGAATCACTATCAAACGGCGTGTTCCCTGGCAAGTGGAAGCGGTACAGTGTAAGACCAATATTCAAGAAAGGCGCTCGCTCGAACGTAGAAAATTATCGGTGCATTGCTAAATTGCCAACTATCGCTAAATTTTTTGAATATTTAGTAAATATCAAATTGATGTCAATGGTCGAAAAAGATATATCTAAGCATCAACATGGCTTTATGAGAAAGCGTTCAACTGCTTCAAATCTGATGGAATTTGTGCATTTTGCAATAAATGCAATGAAGGGTGGCGCACAAATTGACGTGTTATACACCGACTTTGTTAAGGCATTTGACAAAGTTTGTCACTCTAAATTGATTAATAAACTTAAAAATTTCTGCATCCCATCGCATCTGATTGAATGGATTAAATCGTACTTGTCAAATCGCCGCCAATTTGTACACTATAGAGATTGCGATTCGAGTGATTTTGTGGTAAACTCTGGCGTACCGCAGGGCAGCCATTTGGGCCCCACCCTGTTCTTGCTATTCATAAACGATATAATAAATGAAATTGGTGATGAGGTTTTCATTTCGTTATTTGCTGACGACGTTAAAATAGCATCGGTTGTGTCATGCGAAGGTGACGCAGTGCGACTTCAAACGGCAATCAATAAATTAAAAAAATGGTGTGACGAAAACGACTTGCACTTAAATTTAAACAAATGCTCTGTTATGTCAATCACTAAAAAAAGGCCTCTCACCTTAGACTATCACTACGGTTCGCATAAATTCAACAGAGTGAATGAACAAAGAGATTTGGGTGTAATCATTGACAATAAACTGAAATTTGACCAACACATTCATGCAATAACATCGAAAGCGGCATCAGCACTTGGCTTCATCAAAAGGTTTTGCTATGATATTCAGGATAATCGCATTCTCAAATCACTTTACTCGGCGCTGGTTCAGTCAATATTGGAATACTGCAGTGTGGTATGGCTACCACACTATGATGTTTACAAAAAAAAAAATTGAGTCGATTCTTAAACAATTCTCAATGTTCGCATTACGAGAGTATCCAAACACTGCAAACAACTTCAAAATCACCGAATATAGACAACGACTTATAAAACTCAACATGCATTCATTACAACGTCGACGCATTAACGCAGCTGTAATGTTTTTGTTTGACGTAATAAATGAAAATGTGCATTGTCCGTCTTTAAAAAATGAAATTAGTATTAATATAAACCCTAGAAACACCAGACATAGCGAATTTGTTAAGTTAAAAAATACATATTTTCAAATAGCTCTTGAAATTCCATTGAACCAAATGTGTAAATATTCTAACAAAATTTCTTATTTATTTAACTCTAATTTAAGTAGGAAATCTTTCAAATCAAAATTATTCTCAATTAGTGACGAGACGTTTACTTCAGTCGAAAATTCATTTTTTCAAAACAATGTATTGTAATTCATAATTGTACACAAAACCCATAAAAGATGTGGTTTTAATGGTGACGAGATGACAGTGTTATCAATGACTCATACCTTTACTCCACCTAAGCACAAAATACAAAACTCAATAAATATTCAGCCAGTTTTTGGCGGTGATTTAATAATAATAAAAAAAACCATTAAATTTTCAGCCATGGATGATGACCACATAGTGGATCCGTTAAATGGACGGTTGTTGAGTGTAAATGATGATTTTTGTATGAAAAGTATCCAAAATAGGCATTTTGCGGCATTTTATGACGTTCAAAGTTCGAACCATATGAAACTATTATTATTTCGCAAAAACAATTAGGTTTTTATATTCTACTGACGCTGAATTTGGGGAAGCCCTATAATTTCTGAGGAAATAATTCTTACTTTCGGAAAAATACTCTCTAGAAATTATATTCATATTTATTTCTAGGAATTATTTCTACTTTCGCTGAATTTATTGTTACTTTAACCGTAAATGGAGATACTATTGAACAGAAATTGCATAAGTTTCATGTGTTGGATTTTCTGTGCGGAAAAGTTCATCTTACGGATGTAAAACATCTTGTTTTTCTCGAGATTTACTTGTTTTTTTTCTCTTTACATGATACAAACTTACATTAGATTGACTCGAGGAGAACAATGAACAATTGAATTGCCGGCTGACATACAAATTTAACCTATAAAATGTTAACTTCAATTCAATTTGAATGGAGAAAAAAAAAAGAAATTATTTAAATTTTTGTTCTGTGTGTGCATGACCAAATCTATAAATTTAACATTGGTATAATGAAAATTTCAACATTTTATATTTAATTTAAAATACTTACAGTATTTTTTATCGAGAATGAATTGATTTCTGTGCTATTTCACCGGTAACATTACAATACAGATATTCAATATCTGTCACTATCACTCACTGTTGTTTCAGTTGGGATTCGTTCACAGCGAACGCACCCGAAAAACTTATAAAGAATGAGTTCATGTAATGCGGCCGTAATTCGGAATTACGGATTACAATTACTTATTAAATAACGCAAAAAGTAATCCCGGAATTATTTTTCGGCAATTTCGGGAATTAGGCCAACAAAAGTCATTGAAGAATTGAAATACAATATGACTTGCATCGCTTTTGAACGAAACATTTCTTATCGATGTGAAAGTCAAAATGATTTCGTAATCATAGCTTAAGATCAATCGTGGGAGTTTTCCAATGTTTCATCGACATAATGGGGGAAATCGAGAAGAAAAAACAGTGAAAAATAGAGTAACTTGACGTAAATATCGACAAAACGCCACAAAATATGAAAAAATTCTGAAAATTATTTGGAATTAGCATTGAAGATATAAAAAAAAAAATAAAAAAAATCAAAATAAGCGAAAACAAGATGATTTAACACTCTATTACCAAAACTTCGATCGGTACCGATTTTTCCCAACAACAAGTAAAAAAAACAATTATTTATAGACCATTAATCGCAAAAGTCGCAAAATTGGTTGTATTGTCATATTAACCAATACTAAGACAACGTTTCTCCACTTTTGTCATCTGTGTAAATAACGCCTACGCGGTCTACTTCTACCTCTCGGTTCATTGACTTCAGCATTCAAAATTAACTTTGCTAAACGAAACACATTCATAAGCTGTACATGACCAAACCATCTCAACGTTATTTCTTTCTAGCAACCTCGTCAATTGACTCCACATTTAAATCCTCACATATTTTCCCATTCCTAATTCTGTTTTCCCATTGACCGAATTTTTCCATACAAAATAATCATCTAACAGTTTAAAAAGACGAAAATTTCCTAAAAAACACAAACTTATTTGATTCCACATAACTTCACACAAAAAATTTAATGAATACATTGCACTAAACATTAGTGCTATAGACACATTTACACATGAAATTGTATTTATTACACCAATACGAGTGTGGTCCATTTACACTCTCACACTTGAAAATATAATTAGTACTTACACTAATACAAATGTATTCGCGCCACATTGAAGTTCTATTGACAAAATGTTCTAATGACAGCTAGGAAATGTGTTGCACTCGTATTGGTGTACTAATGTCAATTTCTTGTGTAAATGACACATTTACACTAGTTTCGGTGTAATAAATACAATTTCATGTATAAACGTGCCTATAGCACTAACGTTTGGTGTAATAGTATGAATGGAAACAAACAACTCCATGTGTTGTTTTCTCTTTAAAAAGGCGGAAATATAATAAAATGATTTTGCGTGTAAAGTGAAAGTTTATTCAGATTTTTCAAGGCAATGCTCTACAATGACCTGAATTAAATTATGGTCATTGTTCGTTCATGTGCAAAAACAGGAAAAGATGTTAGATAAAATGAAGCATGACAATGATTTCGGTGCCAGTGACAAGTTTGCTCCATTTCCGTTGGATTACTTCAGATAAATTACTTAGACAATTGAGAATAATGACTATTCAATCGCCAGAGTTACAAAAATACAATTTGAGTCATTTCACATTGCTTGAAGATAATGATAGATATTAAAATGAAAACAAATAAAGTAGGCGAAACACTTGTGTTGCGTGATTCATTTTGGGTCGATGATTAGGGTAACCAGAATTGAAAATAAGATTCAAATATTAATGAAGATCGAATTGTTTGCCTTTAATGTTTTTTTTTTTTTATTTTAATGAAAAAACCAAAATTGTCAATCGTTGGCCTAGGGAAACGCACATTTAAGCAAATACTAAATATTCTTGATAAAAAAATGAATATATTCAACAAATTACAGTGCATTTTTTTACATTATTCAGAAAACGTATTTATATTTTTGCTTTGGAAAATATCATAATTAGTTTTTTTAAAATCCAAAATTATATCTACATTTCTTGAAAATCTATGAACTTTGATAATTAAATAACGATTAAAAATGGTGAAAAAAAATGTTGAGTCCGCAAAAGCGGTCATCTCCATTAAAAAAAAGCAATTAATTATATGTTTAATCAATTTGAAATATTTAAACTCCCTTTTTCGATGAGTTCAACGTTATTTCTGCTATTGTGCATGTCCATGTTTTCATTAGTCATGAATTGTGTCATTTTTTGTTTAGTCCACCGAATGATTTTCAATTTGACTAGGAAATATAGAAGGCATAATGCCAATAAAATGTAAAATAAATGCTTTGAACCTTGTTTTAAAGCTCTTAACTCAGTCGAAATGCTATTCAGCACATCACTTGATTGAGTAATTTCTCGATCTTCTACATCGATTTTCCCTCGTTTAACACCTTTTTCTCTTTGAGAAGTCACTTCAATTTCGGATGAAGAATATTCGATAGAATAACCAGTAATATTTTTTATTTCATTTTCATCGGTCGATATTGAAGTAATTGGATTTGAATAATCAATTTCTGAACTATACTCACTGGTTCTTGTTAAAGCTGTTTCAACGAACTCATCAGTTTGGGTAGTTTTGCCATTTTCATTCACTGTATCAATTTCTACTGTTGTTTGTACATATTCACTCTCTATTGCTTTATTTATTGTGAATTTATCACTTTTTAGATCTAGATCGTAGCAATCGACACCATCGATGTGTGTTTGGTCGGATGGATTATGAAAAAGTGTCAATTGTTGCCATTGAAGTAAGAACTTTGCCAAATAATGGCACGAAAAATTATTTTTCGATAAGCCCAAAAACGATAATTTCGGAAAATGTGATGGAACAACCGTATCAACTTGAGTTAAATCATTTCCTTCGACATTTAGTGTATGCAATTCTTTGAAATTTCTTATAAAACTCATGAAATCCAATGTGTTCATGTGATTGTACGATAGATCGAGAATTTCCAACTTTCTTTGATTGTAAAATGCGTTGAATCCAAAATGTGAAAGATTTGTGTGGCTTAAATTCAAATATTTCAAATTCATCAAATTTCTCATCGTTTGGCTATCAAAATATCCAATTAAAATCGAAGACACATCCAATGTTTCCATCGATGATCCCAATAAACTGATGATCTTTTGCACATTTTCGATTTCATTTCCGGAAATATTCAACACAGTCAGATTTTGAAAAATATTTTTATTGCAGAACAGTTGACTCTCATTTTTTGTCCAAATAATCATATCATTTTGACCATTTAGTTCAATTCGCACCGTATTCCTTAGGCAGCTTGAATCAATTTCTTTGACATTTTCACATGAAACTTGAACTGACGTCTGATTCAAAAAAAAATATTCCTGTCGAAACGTTCAATCGGATTGTTCAACAGATTCAATTCCACTAATTTATCGTTAAACTTTTTCAACGGTTTTTATTAAATTATTACTCAAGTCCAATGTTCTCAATTCATTTAAATTTCGAAAGGCCTCCGGTCCCAAAACGTTGAGCTGATTATTCGAAAAATTAATGGTTGTTGGAAACTTTGGACGATTTTGAGCAGCACATTTTCGACAAATGGCCATCGAAATCACCAGATATGAACATCATTGATAATGTCTGGTCGATTTTAGCTCAGAAGTATACAGGGAGGGTTGACAGTTCAACACCAAACAAGAATTGACGGCGGCTATAGAGGCGGCTTGGCAAAACATCCCAAAGGCTCCCGTGTCGCATCATCGCATACAAAGGAAAGGCACTAAATTTTATTCTCTTTTTTTTTTTATTATTTTGTTTTTTTTTTTTAAAAACTTTGGGCCCGGCTAAAATTATTTCGCTTCCTTCAAAAAAAAAAAAAAAAACCGAAAAAATCAAATAATTTCGATTAAACATTTTTGTGATGTATTTGTTAAGAGTTGATAATTAAAGTGACTAAAAATCAGAAATAAATCTTTCAATTTACTCGATTTTTTTCAAAAAATCTGAGCTCGGCTAAAATTTGTTCCCGCACTGTATGTTGACATTTTCGGAGAATAAAAAAATAATGTTGTTTGCACTTCGACAAAATGACATGTACTGAAATGTGCTGGATATTGATAACACTTTAACACAAAGTTGGTTACAGTATATTCAGATGTGCTACAGTACAAGTTACGCCATCTGGTAGAAAATTGAAGAAACTAATTCACACATCCAATATTACGGTGCTATTGAATCATATTCACAGCTATCGATTATTCTTACAGTTTAGAAAATTACAAAATTTTTTGACATAGACTCAGAATATCTAGTAGGTTTGTTCTGTGTGCGAAAATACTAAAAAATGAAACTCAAGAAAATGTCAACAGCAAACACGGCCAAATGACAAGACTTATTTTGTTAGGTTTTTTTTCATCGAAGAGGAAGAGATGCAAATATATGTTTACTTATGCATCTCTCTCTTCGGGTAATAAAACATTACAAACTAAGGAAGTAACATGAGATAAATGTTGAAAACTTAGTTCGATATCAGTCAAAACAATGTACTGTTTCTGATTGTTTTTGAATAATATAACATTGAACTAATTGCTACGACAAATCCGAGAAAATGTCTAATTTTGCGAAAATTATTTAATGGATCTATTAAAAATCGATTCACATATTTTCACTTAATAAATCTTACTAGAAGTTTTTTCACAGTTATAAGAGAAAAAAACAGATTACTTTAACATCAATTTAATAATGAAGTAACAAGAAACCATACAAAGAAATACAATAAGTTTCTCTATAAATTTACAAAATAACGCCTTTGGAAAACAAACATTTCAAATTGTTTCTTTAATTTTCTTTGTATTCATAGCTAAATATCTTTTATTTATCACAAGAAATACACTAGGAAGATTCCACAATATTTAAGAAGTGTGCATTTTGAGAATAATGTGCATTTTTGTCATCTAGCTGTTAGCTCTATATTGAAATATACAGTACTTAATGGCAACATCATTACTCCTACTTTGTTAGGTATTGCGTAGCATTTCAACTCATACACATGAAAATGAATGTATTTGTGTGCCTGAGTATGAATAAAACGTCAAAGATATAATAATAAGAAAGAAGAAGAAGAAGAATTGTCGCCTCACATTGTAGCTTCATGGTTACCATTGATTTTGTGTGAATATTGCAGATTTTTGTATATATTTTGGTCGCGGGATTCCCCTAAGAAATACCAAACACGATTTCATCAATACCTCAAATAAATCACAAAAACAACAAATCAGTACCATTTCAGATTGATTAGAACTGTAAAACGGAATTCTTTTGATAAGCATAAATATAAATATTTATTGAATTTTGTTCGATTGAAAATCATTCAAATAAAAATGAACATTTTTGAATCATTTCAACAAGATCTTTCTACAAACAATTTAATCTAATAAAACTTAAACACATTCAAAGAGTTGTAATTCTTTTATCAATCAGTGCAACATTTGGTTGACTACCTTGTTCGTCATGACTAAAGCTAACATTTCTATCCAATGGAAATCGTTGTAATCTCTGTTTAATTTTCGGAATGACTTTCGATTTTGTTAGTATAAGATATGCACAGCAAATGATACAAATGACCAGCACAATGCGTTCGAGAGTGTGAAAATTGATTAAATCACTGTCCGATTTGACAACTGTAGACTGATTAATTGGTGCGACATTACTTAATTCCTCTTTGCTTGGAAGCTCCTTTCGAGAATTTGTGTTGCTTTTGCTTACACTATCACCATCATCAGACAATTTGATTGAAATCGTTGTGGACTCTTCGGTTGTTATACTATTCAGAAGATCAGTAATTTTTTTGACATTTTCTGTTGTTTTCCTCGAATTTTCAAATCCTAAACTTGAATCATCTGTTTTTGTCGTGCTACTGCTTGTCGTTTTCTTTTCAATCACTTTACCTCCGCTTTGCGATTTAGTTATGTCAAAATCATTCTTATCCGTTGTAATTTCCGTTGTTATAATTTCAACAGCATCAATATCATCGCCTTCTTGCGCATGATAACAATCAACACCATCAATATGCGTATCATCGGATGGATTATGAAGCAATTGCAATGTGGTCCATTGTTGTAAAAATGTTGCCAAATAATCGCATGAAAAATGGTTTTTTGAAATGCCTAAAATTGATAAAACGGGAAAAATGTTCGGTGTAATGGTATTAATTTCACTTAAATCATTCCCTTCCAAATTCAATGTGGTTAAATTGCGAAAATTTCGCAACAATAATGTAAAATTGACTTTATCCAATTGATTGAATGATAAATCAAGTGATTTCAATTTATTTTGATGGAAAAATGTTTTAAAACCAAAATTCGTAAGATTTGTTCGGCTAACATTGAGAAATCGTAAATTATTTAGATTTTTAAAAGTTTGTGATGTTATTTTTCCCAGGTAATTCTGTGCAATATTCAGTACATCAAGCGATGATCCCAATAGTTCAATCAATTTCACTACGTTATCCAATTGATTTCCCGCAATATTTAAATAATTTATTGTTTTAAAATGTTCTTTAGAACAACGCAATTCAGAACTACTGTTTGACATACGAAAAATGACATTATCCGTGTTCAATTCCAATTTAATAATGTTTGTCAAGCAACTTGTATCAATATTTTTCAAATTATTAAATGAAAAATTTAATGATTTTTGCACAAAAAATGCCAATATCTCACAATCAATTCGTATCAATGGATTATTTTCCATTTGAATTACTTCAAGCTTTTCATTAAATGGAAATTGCGTTAATTCAATTGAAATAATCACATTGTTACTCAAATCTAAAAATGTCAATTCTTTGAGATTTTTAAATGTGCCGGCACCAATGACGGCAATTCGATTATTTGACATATTTATAACGGTTAATTTAAGCGTTTTCTGAAAATTATCCTGAATCAATGAGGCAATTTTATTAAATGAAAAATCCATTTCCATTAAATCTGGTACGCGGGCAAACATTCGATCGGAAATACTAGTTAGGCTATTGTGAGCGGCAATTAATTTTTTCAAATGTGGTAAATTTAAGGCATCCGATGTTAGTGTTATGGCACCAAAATTCGATATATCCAATACATTTAAATTTTTAAACGTTTTATATAGGCGTTCATTCATTCGTGGACCGGTTATTGAACCAGTTCGAAGGAAATGCACTTTAGTTCGATGAAAATCCCATAATGAATCATGGAAAATTTGACGAAAACAATTGTCCGCTGCATAGGTTTTATTTGTTAAAATACCAACCAGCTCGACGGATGTTGTGTCATTGTTAATATAAAAACAATTTGTTATCGTTCCTGGACCGGCCATTTCAATCACCTTCAATCCAATCATACATAGAACACATAGCAACAATGATTTCATGTTTTTTTTCTTTGAAATCCAACACTGATCGATTTTGAAATTTTAAAATTTTTCGTAATTTAAAAGCTTTATTTTTTATAATTTTTGAAAGCTTTTATTTTTCTTGCATCTTAAAAGCAATTATATACTTATTCTCTTATTAAAATCAAAACTTAAGTATGCAAATGCGTACAATTACTCGAACATAATTAAAACTACTGAGATTGAATTGAAATGATGTCGACAATAGAGTTTAGATTTCATTTACATTGCATTGCTAAAAAGAAAGATAACATTTTATCATACATTATTTATTTGTGCCAGGCACCAACTAAGGAAATCATTGACATTTAGCAACAGCTGTGAGACAAACAAACACAGTTTTTGTTTTTTTATTTAAATGGAAAAAAACACACTCTACTCGCTACTTGAATCAGTATTCACGGAAAAGTATGTCATCGTAGAAGATAAGCAAATTACATTCAGTAAGTTTAAAATTCATGCACAAAACGATTTGAGATTTTCAATGCAAAAGAGGCCAATTCTGTTGAATTGGAGCATAGACTTGACGAGAAATTCAGTTAATAATAGAATAATTATTGATAAGAAATATGGGGCGTTTCTTTTCTTTTATTTTATTTTTTTTTTTATTTTTTTTTTTTTTGAACAATTATTTAGTCAAAGAAATAAACATAAACAAACGGTCTTCTATGTATAAATATATAACAACTTTAATAAACTCATATCTGAGAATATGTAAAGGAAACTGACTGTTTGAGCTGAGTAATGATCACATGACAAAGAGAAGAATATGTGTGTATCTTAAGTTGACATTTATATCCTTGTGTAAAAGGCAAAAGTCACTGATTAACAATTTCTTGTCCGTTTTGGAACTGCTCAGAATCGGTCAGGCGCAAAAATTCATTATGAGTACTACGAGTTTCGAAAAATTAAAGAGCAAAAAACCCTAGCAATTGTAAATAATTTTCCATTCTTCAAACGGGGGGGGGGGGGGGGGTTGGTTCCACCCATAGTTTCGCCCAAGTGGCACCGCCACTTACTGCACACAAAAAACATTTGGGGTATGTTCATGATATTCATTGGTGACAATATATGTATGTTTACCACAGTTGTATCTGACTCTACCACATGCAAGTTTTTATAAATATGTGCGCATGTCAACAGACTTATTGTGAAAAAGTTTTGCTGTCAAACTAATACTATGTCACATTTATTACGTTGCATGTGGTAGAGTCAAATACAACTGTGGTAAACATGTATTGTCACCAATGAATATCATGAACATACCCCAAACGTTTTTTGTGTGTGCTATTAGCAAATCCTGAAGCGAAACATTTGTACTACGATAAATATGGTACACGTAATGTGAACAACGGTACACATAGTGAAGTTCGTTTCGCAGCTTTGTCTGATGCACTAGGACCACCTGAAGAATTATTCAAAATTGCTAGGGTTTTTTGGAAACATTTAAGATATGTTTATACTAAATAAAATAGACATCAGGGAGTCTCTTTGGATTTTCGGTCAATGAGTTCAACTCATGGATGTAAACAAATTAAAAAAAAAAAAAAAATATTAAGAAAAATTCAGTTAAATCAAACAATCAAGAAAATGTTTATTTCTATTTACAATATGATTGCACAAATGTGCTAATTATGTATACAAAAAAAAAATGTCTTTACAATTGAAGAGAACTGAGTGAAAACTGTTCGTTATATGATTCATAACGTTTAATATCGATTAAATTGAATTCAGTTGTATCGAATGCCCATTTAGTGGCCAAATAAATTTCTTCGTGCACATAAATCGTTAATTTCTCCGAATTTTTACACTTTTTTCGTTCACTATTTAGTGCTTGTAAATCAAGAATATTACTACTGTTTAGCAATTTTCCAAACTTAATTCTATCTATTTGAATTGCTTGCAAATTTGGCATATGTCTAATTAACGGTAAAATTCTCTCAATTGTTTCCTGAACAAAATAAATGAATTTGAGTTTGGTTAGTTTTTTCATAGCAACATTAAGATCTTCAATTTGAATTGTATTCTTTGCATAAAGATATTCCAAAGCGTCCATTGAAGATGCATTAAATGCTTGCTCTCTTGTATAATATACCGTGACGAGTGACAAAAGTTTTGATGTATAAATATGCTCCCCTAAATTGAAATTTAAATGCAAATGCAAATGCTTAAAAAATCCAAGTTTTACAAGCTCTGCTAATTGCTTTATTAATTTATTGAACACGGACTTTTCAATATTACCATATTCATGCCTAATGGATAAAATATCAAGTTGAATTTTTGATTTTTTATCCATATTTGCTATTTTTCGAATTAAATTCATATTTGCTACTAAAAACTCAAAACTAGTAGCAAATGTTTGAATATTTCGATTTATTTTGAGAAATTCAATCACTTTATCAATTTGGTATCTAGTATATATCGAGAAATGTTTTAGCGATGGATATTGTCTCGTTAACCAATTATTTGATGTTCCAACAATGGCATTTCGTTCCATTTGGTTAAGATCGTATTTAGTTGTCACATCTATGCGCTTTAGTTTTGCACAAAATTTCAAAATTAATTCATGAACATCACCATCGATTTTGATGTAATTAAAATACAACGATTCCACGTTAGGAAGAACATTTTGAATAGTTTCAATATAACGTGAATGATTGTTGAATTGAATGGTTTTGAGTGATTTCATGTGTTTTGATTGAATAATTCGTAAATCACCATCAGTTATGAAGATTCTCTCAAGAAATTCACTTAGATAATCCATTCTTAAGTATTGATTAGACTTATTAAACGTATAAATAGTTCCATTACTGCTGCATCTTCTGGTGAATACACTGTGTTCGAAATATTCTCCGACTGTTTTTTGCATGCGCTTACATGTTTTACCAAATGGTAATATTTCCGACAGAGATAACATATCGAAGATTTCGGAGAATAAATCGTTGTCCAATTTAAAAAGTGCTGGAACATTGTTTGATGAAGCTTCTGAATTAACACCATTTACAATCAGCTGGAAACAGAGCAAGAATTGATGAAGTATTTATTAAAATATTTATTACTCAAGACTAGTATAAATTAAACAGATGTATTGGCTTGCTGTCTTCCTATACAATCAATTTTTTACATTTTAATTTTTGAAGAACGATTGTCGACTTTATACTATCTATTATTCTATACTAGCGTCATCAAAGTAGCCATATAAATCTCATAAGTGTCGAATATTGAAATTCATTCCGTTCTTTATTCATTTTCTGTACCTGAATTACTGTCACACCAACGAGAAATAAGCCAAGTCGTCGTTCGACAAACATGTTTTTTTCCAATGAAATTCTTTTCAACAAAATGTTTTTTTTTTAATGGAACTTTATTCACCTACTGAAGCTTATATTGAACTAAATAATTTATTGACGTTCAAATGTTTTTTTTTCCATAATATTATAATCTGCAGAAACAGTGGCATTTTTTCGAAATTTCGCAGAAATATTTCTTCAATATCGTAACAGTTTAATAAATTGTTTATCGAAAATTTGACGTAATTCAGTTAAAATAGGTAAAAACAAGAAAACCAACTGGAAATAACAAGCTTACGTATTTACAGGTTGGCATTTTGGTTTGGTATTTTATGAATAAGGGAAAACATATCTATGACAATGAGTGTGAAAGTGATATTACTTCATTGTTTGTTGAAAACAGCCTACGGAGCGCTGCTGTCTAACAAATTTCATGCCGATGATCAAAAATCAGATCTAAAGATCGTCCCTGAAGACGATTCTATCTAGTGTAAACATGTCTTAAAATTTTTCAAAAAACCCTAGTAATTTCGAATGATTCTGAACAACACTTCAAGGGGTCCTAGAGCATCAGAGAAGGGGGAGGGGTCAAGGGAACCTTGTATCAGAACCTATGTGTACGCAAGATAGAGCCTCTCAAATAATAATAATATTGGTTTAAATGCATTGTCATTGAGCTATTTTCTTTTATTTGCAAAATATTTAATAGAAATTTCAACCTGTAAGCACGTAAACAGATTATGATAAAAATTCCAGCATCAATATTAGCTTCAGTTCAGTTCAATATTAGCTTCAGTTGGAGATTGAAGTGCAAGTTAAAAGTAAAAATAAAGTCAAAGTTTTCATTTGAAAAGAATTTGATTGGAAAAAACGAACATGTTTGTTGAAAAACGAGTTGTTTTCTTTATTATTATTGGAGTCACAATACTTCAGGTAAAGTGAAGACTGAAATTTAAAAATTTAGACGTAAATATATAGGCAGATTTAAAACTAATACAAACTACAAATGTCTGATTTATACTAATAAATATTTTAATAAATCCCCATGCATTCCAGCTCTTCGTAAATGGTGTTAATGCAAAAGCTTCATCAAACAATGTTCCAGCACTTTTTAAATTGGACAACGATTTATTCTCCGAAATCTTCGATCTGTTATCTGTGTCGGAAATATTACCATTTGGACAAACATGTAAGCGCATGCAAAAAACAGTTGGAGAATATTTCGAACACAATATATTCACCGGAAGATACACTAACAAAGGAACTATTTATTCGTTTAGTCAGTCCAGTCAATACTTTAGAATGGATTACCTAAGTGAATTTCTTGAGAGAATCTGCATAACTGATGGTGATTTACGAATTATTCAATCAAAACACATTAAATCACTCAAAGCCATTCAATTTAACAATCATTCACGTTACATTGAAACTATGCAGGATGTTCTTCCAAATGTGGAATCGTTGCATTTTAATTACAACAAAATCGACGGTGATGTTCATGAATTAATTTTGAAATTTTGTGCAAAACTGAAGCGCATAGATGTGACAACTAAATACGATCTTAACCAAATGGAACGAAATGCCATTGTTGGAACATCAAATAATTGGTTAACGAGACAATATCCATCGCTTAAATATTTCTCGATAAATACTAATTGTCAGATTGATGAAGTGATCGAATTTCTCAAAATAAATCGAAACATTCGCACATTTGCTACTAGTTTTGAGTTTTTAATAGCAAATATGAATTTAATTCGAAAATTAGCAAATATGGATAAAAAATCGAAAATTCAACTTGATATTTTATCCATTATGCATATCTTTGATTTGAAAGAGTCTGTGTTTAAAACATTTGTAAAGCAACTATCCGAGCTTAAGACACGTGGATTTTTTAGGCATTTGCATTTGTATTACTCTCGCAATCCAAAGTCATGTAATTATCCATCAAATCTTCGGTCGCTCATCACGGTATACTATAGGAATGTACAACCATTTAATGTATCTTCACTAGACGCTTTGGAATATCTTTATGCAGTAGACACAAATCAAATTGTGGATCTTAATGCTGCTATGATAAAACTAACCAAACTCAAATTCATCTATTTTTATCGGGAAACAATTGAGAATATTCTACCTTTAATCAGAGGAATGCCAAATTTGCAAATAATTAAAATGGATGATATGAAATTTGGGAAATTTTTCAACTTTGAAAATATCCTCGATTTAGAAATGCTGAATAATGAAAGAAAAAAGTGTAAAAATCCGAAGAAATTAACGATTTATGTGCCAGAGAGATTTTATTTGGCCACTAAATGGGCATTCGACACAACCGAATTCAAATTAATCGATATTCAACGTCACGAAGCATATAATGAACAATTTTCACACTATTTTCTTTAATTTAGAAAAAATGTAGAAAAATTATCACGTTTTTTCAGTTAAATGTAAAAGTAAAATTTAATTGATTTTTTCCCGCAATAAAAACTGTTTGGAATTTTCAGAAAAAAAAATTGCCCTAATTATTATGCGTGTATGGCTTTCATCTTAGCATGGAATCTAGTTGACCTTTTCAAAAAAAAATATGGCATGACAATTGTAAAAATATATTGAAATTAGTTATTTCATTGCCCCTTGTCATTTCGTATCATATTTTATATTTAGCATCTCCAGTCGCATTAAGTTAACATTTTGAAGTTTCAAATAGTCACAAATTTTTCTAAGGGATGATCATTTTTATTCAAAAAAAAAAAAAATAAAAAATTTCCATTTCATCGTGGAATCTTTATTAATAATAAAAATTTTAAAGAAAACAGCCAAAAAATTGTAATAAAAATTTATTTATTTATTTACTACGCCTAAAACAGGCTGAAAGTTAGAAGTTACATTTTGTACAATATTTATCTTTCTTAAAATTACATTTAAGACTAGAATTACTTCATTACACGATTCTAAAGTCTAATGTATCACATTTAAATTTGGAGTCACTTGAAGCAATTTTATCTTAGATCTAAATTTATTAAGATTATTACAAAAACTAATATTGTTATCAATTTGATTGAACAATCTACCCATGCGATTCAACGGTCTATTTTGTGCGTAATTTGTACGATGATTCGTTTCTCTTATAATTATAATATTATTACTTCTTAAATTACGAACAGGTTGAATTATATCAACGCGATCCAATAAGCAAGGAGCATCGATAAATCCATTCAATAAGTCATACAAAAAGTCGTTGTTCTTTATTCTAATGATTCAATTGCAATCATATTACATCTGATGTCATAACTTGGAATTGGGTTATTTTCGTAATTCCATTTTAAGTATCTTAATGCAAACTTCGTAAATTTTCTTTGTATTCTTTCAATTCAATCACAATGAATCTGATAATAAGGTTGCATTCGCATACTCAATAATAAGATCTGACATGAGCACAATGTTCGCGAGTAAGTCTACCGTATGCGTACCGCATTGTCTTGCATCTATGCTGGCATAGAAATGGACGCGAACCAGTGCCTGATCATTATCCTCAATGTAAACAGTCTTGAAAAAGCCTGCAAAAAATTCTGCTTGACCAACATCCGAAGATGATGTTTCATTGTTGAATGACATTTTTAATGGCAAGGAATTATTATCTCTTTTCAATGCAACATATTGTAAGTACTGAACCGTTATGCGTTTATATTTTTTTTTTTTTTTTTTTTTTTTTTTTTTTTTTTTTTTTTTTTTTCTTTAAAAACCAATTTTGATCATTTGCTGTCTATACTGACCACTGCTTCAGTACTCGCAAGGATTCTTTTTATTTCATGAATTTTTTTTAGATGTTTTTTAAAATTGGATGTTCCAACTGGTTCTCCCACGAAGAGACGACAAAACTCATTTTGTAAGGTTTTTTCATTCAAGAGAAAGAGATGCAAATACATACTTGTATGCATCTCTCTCTTCGTGCAATAAAACCTTACAAAATGAGTTTTGTCGTCTCTTCGTGTGTTCTCCTTTCTTTATATAAATTTGAATCATTTCTAATTTGAATTCCTCAACGACATTATGAGAACAGAACTTGAAAGTACTGACCACAGATCAATGTGACAACAGCGCCATTATGTCGGTGCAATACAAATACAAATTCGTTCATTTCATAATTTCAATTTATATTCGTTTTTTTTCTTGTATTATTTTAATTTTTTATTCAAAATTATTATCATTTTTTATTTGTTTAAAAAATAGAAGAAATATTGACATTTATTTGTTGTACAATGTTGCTTTCAATTTGAACTTATAATGAACAACATTAGAACTTGAAAGTACTGACTAAAGATCAATGTGACAACAACGCCATTTTGGCGGTGAAATACAAATTCAAATTCAAATCTCTTTCATTTTATAATTTGAATTTATATCTCTTTTTTTCTTGTGTTATTTTAATTTTTATTTCAAGAATATTATCATTTTTTATTCTTTTAAAAAACAGGCGAAATATTGATTTAACTTTCACTTTTGTTCGGATGAACTCACAAATTATTTTTTTGCTTATATTTCTTCAAAATCTTTGGGCAATTAAGATTGGTCTCTCGCTCCCATGTATCGTCGTTGGAATTGTATTCAACCCATTTAACTTGAAAATAGCGCTCTCCGTCAATAACTTTGTGATCTTTTAATTCTTCAACTTCAAATGAACTCAAATTTAATGCACGTCTTTTGCTTGGTGTTTCATCATATTTAGATTGCTTCGAAGTTTAACGAGTAGATCGCGAGCAAGTAGTCATTGGCTGTGAAACTTCTACGTTTAAAAAGTCATTTGTGAATATCAAATCAAGTAATTTATTTTCGGCATTCCGAATTGAATTAATTTGATTTGCTTATGATGTTTTCAATGAAATCAGCTGTATATTGCGGTGAAATACCAGCAGGGATGAGAACATTTTTATGAGTATTGTCTATGATCCAGTTTACAAGCGGTAGATTAAAGTCTCCCATCAATATGATCATGTCATTTGGGCCCAACTGAATGCGATTTATGGCCGATGCATGAATTTATTTATCAAAATTTTTAAGTCTACTTGAGAGCCGACTATACAGTGATAGTATTTGATTCAGTTTCAGTTACAGTTTTGCTTGGAAAATAGTAGCCAATGGCTCTCGTTAAAAACCAAGGTCTTTTCCAACAGTCATAGTTGTATAGTTATACATAGTCATAGATTATAGCCATAGATGAGCTGACAAATAATTTGATAGTTTCATTAAAAGGATAATTGTAGCAATATTAAATAATGAATTCTAAACATTTATAAAGAATTTTTGTAAATTAATAATTCTTATCATCACAGCTTTTCATTTTATCATTTTCGTGAGTAAAAGATCTTTTTGTGTGTTTTCTCTTCATTTACTTGAATAACTAAACACATTGAGAGAGGAATTTATTGAAACTTTCACACAGACATATTCCAAATGAGTTGAATAGTCGAGTAAAATATTAATTTGGAATTTACAGCAATAAGCAGACCACCACCGCGTCTTAATAATGAACCGGTTTCACATCTATCTTTACGGTAAACATTATATGAACAGTTGAGAGTGAAAATGTTATCCAGAAAAGTTCCGGTTAAAAATGTTATTATTCAATGTATTTTTTTGTTGTTTTTTGTATGTTGAATTCACTGAATAATATTATTTTTACCCGGAACTTTTCTGGATAACATTTTCACTCTCAATTTTTCATATGAATTGTCGAAAAATTCGGACGAAAAATGCGATTTGTTCAGCCATGTTTCCGTCAAAACAATAATCAAATAGGCAAAAAGAGATGAGTTGCCGAAGAAATTTTTTGATTTAGTCCGTAGTCCACGAGAATTTTGATAATAGATATCATTACGTACTATCGACGAGTTTGCATGCTGTGAAGCTGCCAACTCAACATTTGATTTAGGAGAAGGAGCTGTTCCGTTCCATGAATTGAAGAGCATTTTGTTGGTTTTGATTGAACTTGCCCCAATGCGTCGATTGGTAATTTTGATGCCTGCTTGCTTGCATTTTGTTCTGAGCATTGTAGTTTTTTTGATGTGAATATGGCTTGAAATTGCGATTAAAATTGTTTGATTTGGTGGCCTAGATTCATTTTTGTGGTGCGTATTTGAAAAACGATTTTTTCGATACGAATCATTTCTGGCAAAATTTGAGTTGACTCGGTTCTATTCCTTTGATCTGTCATTTGGATTTGAATTTGATTTTAATTTTTGAGAATTTGGCATATGCTGAGACTTGCAAGCTGAGAATGGATTGAAACGAAGTTCAGCTGGTTTTGCCATGACTTTTGGTTTGAATTTCGGTGGCTGCACAATAAATTCACTAGCTGTGTGATACCACTTGGCCAAAACGAATGATTAATATAGATGTCGTAGAATTTTTTGTGCACTGTTAATTTAAACGAAATAAATGTTAATCTGTCCATATTGAATTTTACCGATAGTAATTTTTTGCATTGAATAATTTCGGTTGAATCACGTTCACGAGAGTCAATATGTTTAAGAATATCCGATTCGGTCGTCGTTGGCTTAAAACGAGACAAATAAATATTGCGATAGTTAGTAGATGTGACTTTGATTGTCAAAGAATGTATAGCATCTGATCCATCACTATCGATGAAAATGCTTTGTCGTTTATTTATATTTAAAATTGAGCATCCAATTGATTCATCTTTATTTTCATCTGTATCCATTTGAGACGAATTTCCAGATTCAGAAGAACCATCAGAATTTGTCGGTGTGGCGGCAAAACACAATCAGCAAGATTGATTTCAATTTGTTGTTGTTGCTGTGTATTTGAAAATTGCTGCGTTAGAATTGTTTGTTGTGTTTGTGATATTTGAGGCGAGTTGCTGTTTTGATTGACGGGTGCTGAAAACGTGGCAATCATGTTTGGTAGGCATTCATCACAAAACCACAACAGATTTTCAATGTTCTTTAATGAAGTAAGCAATAATCAGAAATAATACAAGTTCTATATTTTAGTTTCGTTATTGATTCTTTATCTCGATAAAAGTTGTTTTTATTTGATAAAATATTTCATTAATAGCTTAGTGCTTATTTCGAAAACGAGAGCATCAACTTAGTAAATGAGTAATCCATATAAAATATTGTAATGAAATGTACCAAGATGTACACTGTACAGCATATTGATCATCTATAATTTTCATTACAAAAACATTGAAAACACTTGGTGCATTTGAAATATCACCGTCAGGAGAATTTTGTGTTAAAATATGATCCATCCCAATTGCATCAATGAAAATAAACACAGGTTTTATCAATTTTATGAATACTCACGAAGAGACGACAAAACTCATTTTGTAAGGTTTTTACATTCAAGAGAAAGAGATGCAAATACATACTTGTATATATGCATCCTCTCTTCGTGCAATAAAACCTTACAAAATGAGTTTTGTCGTCTCTTCGGGTGAATACTTCTCCTATACCAAAGAAAGCAAAGCAATCGCCTGGATTTATTGATGTTTGAATTAATTTTTGTTCACCATTAATAAAATATTCAGTTATTCTGGTTGGAATAAATGCTGAAAAACCTCCTGCAATGGTTGGCATAACTAATTTCGTATTTCCAGTTGAAACTACATAACCGCCGGTCGAACTCAATGCAAAATCGGGTCTCTCATCAACTGTGGTCTTTAATAGTTGTCGATATTCATGATTCAATTCTTTTTTCGATGTATGTCAACGTTGATTATCAATTTCGAATCAAAAACAGGATAATAAAATGCTATTTATTTTGAGACATTCTTGAGAAACATTATTCTGTATGTACTTGAATTATAATAATTATTATTATTATATTTTTTTTTTTGTCTTATTTAAATGATGAGTACAAAAATCATCATATGTATCTACATTGAATTTTATTGATATTTGGAAATGTACAAAATGAAATCGTTGATATCTTTTTTCATTCGTAAATTGTAAAAAAAAACCAAAACGAGTTCAACACGTAAATTTTCAATTTATTTAAATGTGTATTTGTTTTAATCGTAAAGGAGATTATTTTAATAGAAAAAATGTTTGAAAATATCCTTTTTTTTTGTTAAATTGTTTTTGCATATAGACAAGCAATGTTATATTGAATATGATTTGTTTTGATGTTTTGATATTTTGATTGATTTGTTGTTTTTTTTCTTCATTCTTATTAATAGATTTCACATCAAAACAATGGCATATGGATGTACGGGTGGTTTAAGCGTAAGTATAAAATGATTACAAATAATTTTTGATGCAAAAACATTCATAATTTCTTTTTTTTTCATCAAAAAAATTATAGCAAATGCCAGTAATACTTGCCGATAGTTTGGAACAAAGAAAAAACTATTTGGGTCGATTGCTTGAAGAACCACTGATGGCTGGCTATTGTGTTACTGAACCAGGTGCTGGATCGGATGTAAGTGGCATTAAAACAAATGCGGTGAAAAAAGGCGATGAATATATTTTGAATGGCCAAAAAATGTGGATCACAAATGGTGGAGTTGCAAATCGATATTTCTTATTGGCACGAACAAATCCAGATCCAAAATGTCCAGGTGGAAAGGCATTTACTGGATTCATTGTTGAACATATGCGTATTCTAAAAGACAAGGTGCTTTGCAAAGAAGGTGAAGGTTTTGAAATTGCCATGGGCACATTCAATAACACATGACTCAAAAAGTTTCCGGACTAACAAAGAAAAACACAATATTTTGGCGAAATTCGATTTTATTCATCAACATAATTTCCATCTAAGACAATACAATCGGTCCAACGCTTCTCTAGCTTCTCGATACCTTTTTTGTAGAAGTCTTGATTTTTCCCCTCAAAATGAGCTTCAGTTGCGGCAATTACTTCCTCGTTGCTGGTAAATTTTTTTCCCTGGAGCATCCTTTTGAGATCAGCAAAGAGCCAGTAGTCGCTGGGGGCTAGATCTGGAGAATACGGTGGGTGCGGAAGCAATTCGAAGCGCAATTCATGAAATTTGACCAAGCGGACTATTCAATGACATTTTTTTGTGCTTCGAATACTAAAGGTTCAACAGATGGCGCCTGTGATATGTTAAATGAATTTAAGTGTATTCATTTTTCTGAACACAATACAATATTTCTCGATACATTTTGTTCTATATATGGAGACTTGAGTGTCACTAGATGGAGGTTAAAGCGAATTTGTCATACTATTGTCAATGTTACAGCATTCAATGCACTCAAAGTTCGAATTTGACCATCGTTTTCATCGACTTATGACACGGTGCATTGTCTTGGTGAAACAGCGGTTTTTTCTTCTCCATATGGGGCCGTTTTTTCTTTATTTCTTCGGCCAATCGATCCAATAATGCTATGTAGTAATCACTATTGATCGTTC
The DNA here is from genome assembly GCA_029041755.1 of Resseliella maxima. NCBI lineage: Eukaryota > Metazoa > Arthropoda > Insecta > Diptera > Cecidomyiidae > Resseliella > Resseliella maxima. The sequence continues at coordinate 62,268 of JAQOWM010000923.1, read as the reverse complement.
TTCCTTCTTCAAGGTAGTCTATGAACAAAATACCGTGAGCATCCCAAAAAACTGAGGCCATTACCTTGCCAGCCGACTGTTGTGTCTTTGAACGCTTTGGTCGGCTTTCACCGGCTGCTGTCCACTCAGCTGACTGCCGATTTGACTCCGGAGTATAATGATGGATCCATGTTTCATCCATTGTCACATAACGACGCAAAAATTCGGCTTTGTTGCGGTTAAAAAGCACCAGACAGGCCTCAGAATCGTCGATTCGTTGTTGTTTTTGGTCTGGTGTCAACAAACGCGGCACCCACTTTGCCATGAGCTTTTTCATGCCCAAATGTTCATGCAAAATTGTAAACACGCTGCCTTCGGATAACTTTGAGGCTTCAGCTATTTCCCTCAATTTCAATTTTCGGTCAATCAAAACGATTTTTCGGATTTTTATGATGTTTTGTTCCGTAACAGCCGTATTTGGGCGACCACTACGAGCAGCGTCTTCGACGTCTGTACGACCACGTTTGAATTCATTATACCAATCACAAAAGGTCGATTTTCCTGGGGCAGAGTCCAAATAATGTTTATCAAGCCACTGTTTAGCTTCTACCGTATTTTTTCTGGTTAAAAAGCAATGCTTAATTAGCACACGAAATTCTTTTTTTTCCATTTTTAACAAAAACACTGAGGTAGCTTCACTTTGACGTCTCTATACTTGAGAACACGTTTAGCGATTGTCATGAAATTTTGACATATACCTTAGAAAGGTTGGTACTATCGAATAATGAAATGGGTTTCTTAAAAGTGGCGCCCTCTATATGTCAGTCCGGGGACTTTTTGAGTCATGTGTTAAAACACGTCCACCGATTGCGGCTGGTGCCATTGGTCTTGCACAGCGTGCACTTGATGAAGCCACCAAACACTTCATACACTTGAGCGCAAAACATTCCAAAGAGCGTTTCTGGTTAATCTTCCACGAATAATTTTCATTTTTTTTTATTGAAATTCACAATAATGTTTGATATTTAATTTTTTTTTTTTCTCGTAGGTTATTCGTGATTTTGGCCAAATACGATTCATCAGGCAAATGTGTAATTCGACTAATAACAATAAATTGTTAAATAGCTTGCTCGAGGCTGAAAAGCTGGAAAAAGCTGGATTGTCCAGAGAAGCGGCGAAAGCCACTGTTTTATTGGTGAACACGTCAAACGAGCTTCCAACAAAAGCTGACGTGAAAAATATTCAAATTGAAATGAAAAGTGAAATGAAGCAATTGGACAGTGAAATGAAAAGTGAAATGAAGCATTTGGAAAGTGCAATGAAAAATGAATTAGAAATCAAAATCACGAGTGCGTCTAATAGAATAATTAGAATAGAATTGCTATTCTGGCTTCACTTGTTTCGGCAATAGTTGCAATATTTTACCGAGAGTTTTTTGGTTTTTCCAAGAAGGACGACATAAAACAATAATTTAATTACTTCCATCGATTAATCCAAAATTTGCTGTCTACACAGCAGTGCTGTCGCGTTGACAGTTTAAAAAAAGAAAAAAAATCTTAAAATTCATTTGTAAACTATGCAACCAAATGTTTTCATTCAAGAGTTATGAAGCAATTCATTGCAAATAGAAAATGCACCACTTTCAAAGTGGCACTTGAGTCAAAGTGAATATATTTTTTCTACAGAATCCTAGCAATCAACAGAGACGATGTTGACATTCCAGAGAGTCCATAGCAGCTTCTGGTTCGGGTATATTTGGTGTTTGTCGAACCGCTTTTTTTGGAATAATTGCTTAATTGATTGGTTGTTGTGCTGCATAGAGCTGTCCACGAACAGTTCGCGAACACTTTTTAGGAACAAAAATTTGTTCTCACAAACACCAAACATTTTTGCCCAAAACATATACACTGCGCGAACTAATTTTACCGACACTTGACATTTCGAACGAAACAAATGTATTTTTCTCCAAAAATCCGGTTAATATTTGGTCCATTTACCCTTGGCATCATGTAATGCGATGATTCGACGCGGTAGACTGTCATACAGTGATTCGATTTTGGCCTGTGTATGTTTCGCCAAGCCGCCTCGATGGCCGCCGTCAATTCATCTTTGTTGTTGTAATGCCGGCCTTCTTTGTAGACTTCTCTTGCTAACATTGATCAGACATTCTCGATTATGTTCATATCTGGTGATTTGGCCGGCCAATTGTCGAAAAGTTTGATTCCACGCTGTTCAAAACCGGCCAAAGTTGACCTGGCCACATGAATTGGAGCTTTGTCTTGTTGAAATTGCCAGCCTAAACCAGCGCATTCATAGTTCTTTTAATGTAGAAATTTTGGCCTTTTCGGCGACACTGCTTGTTTCGTTCGAAATGTCAAGTGTTGGTAAAATTAGTTCGCACTTTTTGGGAGCAAAAAATCGAAAAATAAAAAAAATACCATAAATACAAATTTTGTTTAGATAATGTTTTTGTGATATTTCAGTAAATAGCTTGTAATAAAATTGCAATGAAAAAAAAAATCGAAATCTTTTCATTTTGTGAAGATATTTTCAAAAATGTGAGTGTCGGTAAAATTAGTTCGCGCATATTCATGATTAGAGCTAAAGGTGTCAACGGACACGGACGGACAAATGAAATTGGCCATTTTCGTCTGTCCGTCCGTCCGAAAGTCTATTTAAAATATTCGGACACTCGTCCGACTGTCCGAAGTTTTTTTGTTTCTATACGGACACTCGTCCGAATGTCCGACAAAACTCGTTCGGACGGACGGACGGACAAGCCATTTGTTCGATCAAAGTTTCGGACGGACGGACGTGATTATTTGATGAATATGAGCTGTTGCCATACATTGATTGACAAAAATATTTTTTTTGATTCTCGGATGCTTTCAGCATCATTTTCATCCAAACCATTGACAACAGATTGTCCAGAGAAGCGGCGAAAGCCACTGTTTTATTGGTGAACACGTCGAAAGAGCTTCCAACAAAAGCTGACGTGAAAAATATTCAAATTGAAATGAAAAGTGAAATGAAGCAATTGGACAGTGAAATGAAAAGTGAAATGAAGCATTTGGAAAGTGCAATGAAAAATGAATTAGAAATCAAAATCACGAGTGCGTCTAATAGAATAATTAGAATAGAATTGCTATTCTGGCTTCACTTGTTTCGGCAATAGTTGCAATATTTTACCGAGAGTTTTTTGGTTTTTCCAAGAAGGACGACATAAAACAATAATTTAATTACTTCCATCGATTAATCCAAAATTTGCTGTCTACACAGCAGTGCTGTCGCGTTGACAGTTTAAAAAAAAGAAAAAAAATCTTAAAATTCATTTGTAAACTATGCAACCAAATGTTTTCATTCAAGAGTTATGAAGCAATTCATTGCAAATAGAAAACGCACCACTTTCAAAGTGGCACTTGAGTCAAAGTGAATATATTTTTTCTACAGAATCCTAGCAATCAACAGAGACGATGTTGACATTCCAGAGAGTCCATAGCAGCTTCTGGTTCGGGTATATTTGGTGTTTGTCGAACCGCTTTTTTTGGAATAATTGCTTAATTGATTGGTTGTTGTGCTGCATAGAGCTGTCCACGAACAGTTCGCGAACACTTTTTAGGAACAAAAATTTGTTCTCACAAACACCAAACATTTTTGCCCAAAACATATACACTGCGCGAACTAATTTTACCGACACTTGACATTTCGAACGAAACAAATGTATTTTTCTCCAAAAATCCGGTTAATATTTGGTCCATTTACCCTTGGCATCATGTAATGCGATGATTCGACGCGGTAGACTGTCATACAGTGATTCGATTTTGGCCTGTGTATGTTTCGCCAAGCCGCCTCGATGGCCGCCGTCAATTCATCTTTGTTGTTGTAATGCCAGCCTTCTTTGTAGACTTCTCTTGCTAACATTGATCAGACATTCTCGATGATGTTCATATCTGGTGATTTGGCCGGCCAATTGTCGAAAAGTTTGATTCCACGCTGTTCAAAACCGGCCAAAGTTGACCTGGCCACATGAATTGGAGCTTTGTCTTGTTGAAATTGCCAGCCTAAACCAGCGCATTCATAGTTCTTTTAATGTAGAAATTTTGGCCTTTTCGGCGACACTGCTTGTTTCGTTCGAAATGTCAAGTGTTGGTAAAATTAGTTCGCACTTTTTGGGAGCAAAAAATCGAAAAATAAAAAAAATACCATAAATACAAATTTTGTTTAGATAATGTTTTTGTGATATTTCAGTAAATAGCTTGTAATAAAATTGCAATGAAAAAAAAAATCGAAATCTTTTCATTTTGTGAAGATATTTTCAAAAATGTGAGTGTCGGTAAAATTAGTTCGCGCATATTCATGATTAGAGCTAAAGGTGTCAACGGACACGGACGGACAAATGAAATTGGCCATTTTCGTCTGTCCGTCCGTCCGAAAGTCTATTTAAAATATTCGGACACTCGTCCGACTGTCCGAAGTTTTTTTGTTTCTATACGGACACTCGTCCGAATGTCCGACAAAACTCGTTCGGACGGACGGACGGACAAGCCATTTGTTCGATCAAAGTTTCGGACGGACGGACGTGATTATTTCCATAGATAAATGTCTAATAGAAAATCAAAAAAAATAATAATAAATCAGACAAAAAATTTTTGGTGATAAATGAAGTGAAGTTTGACATTTATCTATGGAAATAATCACGTCCGTCCGTCCGAAACTTTGTACGAACAAATGGCTTGTCCGTCCGTCCGTCCGAACGAGTTTTGTCGGACATTCGGACGAGTGTCCGTAAAAAAAAAAAAACTTCGGACAGTCGGACGAGTGTCCGAATATTTTAAATAGGCTTTCGGACGGACGGACGGACAAAACACCTGTCCGTTGACACCACTGATTAGAGCCCAGATAGTTATGCTCAAAAAATGGCTAAAAAATGCATGTAAAAATTCGCAAAAAATTGCAAAGAATGCTCAAAAAAATGCACAAACAATCGAAATATGCTCCAAAAAATGCTCAAAAAAAGGCGAAAATGCATTGTTTTTTTAAAAAAAAAAAGTCAAAATATATACAAATTTCCAAAATAAAGTTAAAATTGGACATTTATTTTTCATTTTATACGACTTTTTTTACCAAAAATTCTTTATTGCAAGCACAAACAAGATGTTGCTTAAAATTATCAAATTTAAATGTTCGTCGCCTTTCTGTTAGAATTAATTTGTATGTTGAAAATGATCTTTCTACGTCAACTGATGTAACTGCAGCAAATTTGTGCAGAGCAATGTCTAATGGTGACAATGACATGAATTCTTTTAGACTGGAATCGTATTGTTGATTTCCGTATAAAACATTTTTTATTAATGCATCGAAACTAACATTTCGGTTTAACACTTGTTCGAATTTCTGAAAAAATTCCTTTCTGTCCAGTAAGTCCAATGTCGAACGAATGTTTTCAATTACGTTGAAACTTTCTTTTAAAGTCCTTTCGATTCTAATATCTTGATTCCTTTTACGATACACATGAAATTTGTTTTGATGAATATGAGCTGTTGCCATACATTGATTGACAAAAATATTTTTTTTGATTCTCGGATGCTTTCAGCATCATTTTCATCCAAACCATTGACAACAGATTTTACTGCTTGGAAATTGTCAGCGTAGTATTCGCAAGCATTCAACCAAGTTCCCCATCTAGTGATTATGGGCTCCGGAGGCAAAGGTATGCTTGGATTTGCATCTTTAAACAGTTTTCGTCGAGCTGGTGACTATGAAATAACAAAAATTAATTTTATTTTTTGACAGATGAGAGAAAATGTGAACACATGCGCATACTTTAACGAAAATAGCCTTCACGTTGGATATTAATTTATTTACGTCCGGAAACTGGTGACGTATGAATTCAGATAAACGGTGTAACCCATGCGCAAAACATGTTATATGTAGCATATTTGGAAAAAGAACTCGCAATGAATTCATCGCAGCAATCATATATGCAGCGGCATCAGTGGTTGCCAACATTACATTGTCGTATAGGATACATTTTAATTTAAATGAAAATAATTAATTTACAAACAACAAATAAATTGTAAATCAATTGAAACTTGCCATCCGGCCATAAAAATTGCAATGAATCGGTAAAAAATTTTGCAATTGTATTGGCATTAACTTTTTCCAATTTCATCACATTCAGGAGATATGATTTTCCACGTTCATTTTCGTCAAGTATCCCGAAAACAAAATTAGCCACCATTCTTTGTTCGATGTCGGTAGTTTCATCCAATGAAACCCAAATGTGTTTATTAGCAGCCTTTTAACGTAATTTCTCTATAATATTTTTATACAAATGGCTTGTATAATTACGTCGTAATGTACTCTCATCTGGAGCCGAATGTATCGTATATTTTTCGATGAAGCGTATCATACTTGGTTCACTCAATTTGTACAATGGAATATTCGATTCGAGAAACGTTTGACATAAGTCCATGTTAAATTCAGATAATTTTGGGCCTGGTTTGGACCTGAATTCATCTATCAATGATTGTTTCATAACTTCGTGCGACTTTTTTTCATTTCTTACTTCAGCCGATTTGTGCTTTCCAGACTCAATATGTTGTTTCACCACGGAAATTTTTTTTGCATTTATCGAACATTCACAAATTTTGCAGTACAAAACTGATTGACTTTTTTGGAATATTTTGGGATATGCTTGTTGCATCCGCAAAATAAATTCACCACTTGTTTCTTTTGGCATTTTGAATGATATAAACACCATTCAACATTCAGTTTATATTTTAAATAATGCTATTGCATTAGAGCATAAAACACGTAAAACACACTTGTCACAACGCTCGCAATGAGTTAAATGATGATTGATGAAATATTTTAACGCTTTTTGCTGATCAATGGTCACTATGTTTTCTTGTAAAAACATTTTAAAAGCTATGATGCTATTGTACCATGTGTATTCACACAATGCGTTTTGGTTTATATTCTGTACATTGCGATGAATAAACATCGTATCGATTATTTTTCTTTAATGTTTAAACATAGTACATATATCATGCAAACTGTAGTACAAATCTCAAATGATTTTACACTTGATGAAACAATATTAGACAAATAAACAAAGTTTAGTGTGTTTACAAATCGTAAGTATTCGGAAATACAAAAAATATCGATTACATGGAAAAAAAATAGTCATTTTATTTTCGAATGAATTACAAAATGTAAAATTATGCTCGAAAAATGCATTTTGAACTGAAAAATGCTCTAAATGCTGAAAAATGCAAAAATGCATGCAAAATGCTCGAGCATAACCAGAGCTGGAATTTTCACTCAGTTGGTGCGAGCACAAATACAACATCGCACTCACATCTAGTGTGCGACGCACAAAATGCTTATGTTTTTCGGGTGCACGAGTTAAAATATCAGTTGACATTCAAAGAAATTCGATTCAAAAAACACATAAACAAAATTCAAAGAAATCCAATTCAAAATCTCTTTTTTAGTTTTACCAAAAAATGTGAATTTTAGTTTCAATAGTTACAAACCATTATAAGATTTAGATAAAGTATTCATTTACAAAAATATGTAAACAATTCGTTCATTCATAAATCAAGAAGTGCCAATTCAGTTTTAACATAAAAATGACCATATGTAACCTTTGTCAAGTAACACCAATTCAGTTTACGAAGCAGAAAACCATATGTAGCATAATTTAGTTATTTATGAAATAGGAAATCAAAACATTCGTTTCGTAACAATCAATGCACTTTAAAATCAAAATATGTCAACTCAGCTCGGGTGGTCATTTACCATTTGAAATATATTGTTTTTAACACATAAATATAAAACACATTTCATACATTATAGGAAAAAGTATAAATAAGGAAAACACTTTTGTACTTTGTTCAGAATGCAATGAGAAATCAATAAAGACGAATCTCTGTCCAACTGAAAGTTAAAATCGTTTTTTATTTCTTTTGTATACTAACCATTTCTTTAACTGGGGGCTCAACTGGGAAACAGCGAAAAATTTTTTTTATTATTTGTTTAAAAATCACATAGTGGTGTTCAAATAATAGTGTCGCTGTGACTTTAGCCAAAATGTTTGCATAATAGATTGAAAGAGATTTCATGAGATTCAAACGACTCGAAAAGAGGATAAAAAAGTGAAAAAGTGTTTGTATAGTAGATTGAAAGAAATTTCATGAGATCCAAACGACTCGAAAAGAGAATAAAAAGTGAAAAAGTGTTTGTTTAATAGATCGAAAAAAAATTTTCGTGAGATTCAAACGGCTTCGAAAAGCATAAATCGAATTATATTAATAAGTGACAAAATAAATACAAATTAAATTAACAAGTGAATTAAATGTGAGATAAATAAAACTTGAAATAAAGAAATCAAAGAAAAACGATTTAAAGGAAACAGAATAAAACAAATAAAAACAAAAAGAAAGAAACATATATGAGTAGACGCCGTTTGTTATCAGATCCCAAAGGGATGCAACCGAACTGTCAAAATGCAAAGTATCAATTACGCGTCTGTCATTTCACTACGATACCTGCTATAAGTACACAAAAGTAAATAAGTTCCGTATTTTCATTAAACATTTTTTTATATTTTTTAAAAGTACATTAATAGCTTAAAACTTATTTATTCGAACATAATTTCGCATTTAGCTTCTTGAAAATAAAAGGATGAAAATAAATATGTTTTCTTTTGAGTATTCGCTAACACTGTTTATTGACAAAGTGAGGTTAGGGTCATACTGATTTCATTTGTATTTCACAACATTTTTTGTAGTTTTTAATTTTAATAGCGATTTTAATGATAATTCCAGTATTCAATTTATTTTCCAAATATGAAAACAATTGATAAGCAATTGTTAGGAACTTTTGATTTAATCTGTCGATTATTGGCAAATAATTTTGTGGTTTGTGTTTCAGGAGCCGAACCTATTCAGACCTAAATAGATATCTATTGAGCAATGTAGACAAATGTTTGAATTCACGGTACTATTGAATAGACTTTAAACGATCCCATAGACTTGGCTCCTGAAACACAATAAGATAATACCACCGAAATTTACTTTTAAAAAAGAATGTGATCCTCACAATATGAAACCATTTTTGCGCGCTCTAACATAACAAAATGTGCATTCGGTAGAACATAAATGTGCGTTCGGATATACGACATAGACCGTCACTATAGTATGTGTTCAACACACAAACAATTGTCAAATACATAACAATACACAATACGATTAACATAGCACAGAGGTAAAAAGAAAATAGCTGTATTTCAGGAGCCAAAAATCTCAAACACTTTTCGTGATATTGTTTATTAAATTAAATTGAAATAAAAATTACAAATTTACAATAAATATTTTTCAACAACAAAGATGTGTTGTAATATCTGTTTATGTGTATATTGTGTAATACAAATTATTATATCACAATACGAAAATACGTTGTTACTTTCAAACAGTTGTTGACAAGTGTTCAAAAACTCATTTGACGCAGAATGTGAAGGCGCGTAGTTGATGCGTACTTTGTGTCAGACGTGTATTTAATATATACCTAATTCTGACAGAGACGCGTAGTGTTTTGGGTTGCATCGCTTTGTCAGATCCTTTTAGTGAAGGTAGTGATTTGACAAAGTTATTTGAAAAATTAAGTTTACAATGAGAAAACAATTTAAAAAAACAAAACATGGAACAAATGATACAACAACTTACGCAACAAATGGCAGCGTTGCAAACCCAGAACAATGAGTTACTGCAAAAAATAAATGTTTTGGAAGAAAATCAAACAACTCTTCGACAACCGAATTCAGTAAGAGTCACTGAATACACAGATGTTACTCCGGTCTATAGCACGGGTGAATCAATACAATTGGATGCCTACAAGGTGTTACCTGAGTTTAACGGTGATCGTAAAATGTATCGATCTTGGCGTTCTCAAGTGCTCAAATTGATGAAGCAAATAGAAGCTTTTCCAACGCATCCAAAATATGCTGCTGCACTGTCTATAATCCGAGCTAAAATTACGAAATGTGCATCTGATATTTTGATCAATAACAACACTGCACATAATATCGACGCAATCATTGATCGCTTGGATTTTTCATATTCAGATCAAAGACCTTTGTACGTCATCGAAGCAGAAATGACATCAATAGAACAGGGTGGCAAGACGTTGCAAGAATTTTATGATGATATTAATCAAGCATTGAATATGGTATTGACAAAAATAGCCATGACTTATAAGGAACCAGCAGAACAAAAATCACTGTCTGCTGAAACTCAAAGTAAAGCCATCCGCACATTCATCACTGGATTGAATAGTGTATTGATTCGGACCACTTTATACGGTAGTGTACCAAAATCATTGTCTGAAGCTTTCTCCATCGCACAAACAATTCAATACGATAATCAACATTTACAACTTGAATTTGGGAGACAAATACAACAACAAAATGTCATCAAGAAACACAATGATGAAAAATTGAACTTCAACCCAAAATTGAACAATCCAAACCATCAAATGCAACGGGGAAAACCTGGTTTCAATCCGAATTCCAATTATCAAACACAACAACCATACCGAACACCGAATCTTAATACACCACCACAGCAAAAACAACAACAAAATCCAACGCCCATGGAAATTGACACTTCAAAACAGCACGTTCAAAGAACACAGTTTCCATTTAACAATTGGCAAGCAGATAAGAGACCACGTGAACCATCGTTCCAGTACAACAAACCGCCGTATCAACCCCTGAATAAACAACAACGTGCCAATCATTTAGATGAAGTTATCGACATACAATCAGTCTATGATGATTCATTGGAGAATAATTATGAAACTGACGACCAACAAACCACTGACACTGAACAGGAGAGTACTTTTTTAGAAGAGTAAAGAATCTGCCATGCATCATCCGAACGTTAAGGTCAGGTAACATAGAAATTAAGGTTCTGGTAGATTCTGGTGCAACAAATAATTATATTAGAAAAAATTTACACATTGGCAATAGAATTAAGTTAGATAAGAATACGGTTGCGAAAACACTTCATGGCACTTCAACAATAGAATTCAAACAACAGATACGGTTACTAAATCAAAATTTAGAATTTTTCGAAATTAACAAACTTCATGACTTTGATATGATTCTGGGTGAAAAAAGCCTACGAAAAATGAAAGCACAAATCAACTTCTTTGAATATAAATTGTATTACTCTATTCCTAATGATAATCAAACCGTCCAAACACAAAAAATAAATTTCATAAATGATGATCTGAAATTCGCAAATCAGATTGATAGGTTAATGGAAAAAAATGAACTGGTTTATGAAACATTACCATTTACGACAAAAATTGAAGCGACAATAAGAACTATAAACAGTGATCCAGTCTGGGTAAAACAATATCCATACCCGATATCCGACCATGATTTTGTGGAAAAAGAAATCGCAAAGCTTCTCGCGAATGGTGTTATCCAAAAATCTTTCAGTCCTTATAATTCGCCAATTTGGACCGTTCCTAAAAAGGGGACGAACGAAGATAACACGCCAAAACGAAGAATGGTCATAGATTTTTCAAAATTAAATTCATATACTATCACTGATCGTTACCCCATTCCCGATATCAATATGACATTGCAAAATCTCGGAAACGCCAGAATATTTTCAAAAATAGATTTAGAGTCCGGATTCCATCAAGTAATTATTAGGGAATCAGACAGAGAAAAAACAGCCTTCGCAATAAATGGTGCAAAATATGAGTTTATACGAATGCCATTTGGCTTGAAAAACGCTCCAAGCATCTTCCAGAGATGTGTTGATGACATTCTCAGGCCGTATATTGGGAAATTCGCATATGTTTATATGGATGATGTATTGATTTATTCTAATTCATCTGAGGAACACATGGGGCACATTACAACCATAATAAATGCATTACACAACGCTAACATGAAAATCTCGAGTGAAAAATCACATTTCTTTACTACTTCCATTGAATTTCTCGGCCATATCATAAAAAACGGTAGAATTACTGTAGATCCGATTAAAACAGAAGCCATTCAAAATTACCTCATCCCTAAAACCTTAAAAGAGTTGAGATCATTCCTCGGTCTCACTGGCTACTACCGAAGATTCATAAAAGACTATGCTAAATTCGTGAAACCCTTGACAATACACCTGCGTGGTGAAAATGGTCAAATTGGAAAAAACCATAGCGCTAAAATTGCCATCAAATTGGATGAGGCTGCTATTGAAGCCATTGACCAAATTAAACATAAACTTTGCGAACAGGTTGAACTACACAGACAGAACTATTTGTACATCTAGTACGACTTATTTGAATTTTGACGTTTTTCTACATGTGTTGAAAAATTCACAACATTGTCGTACACAGATTTCTATATGTTTTATTGAGCGGGAAGAGGGGAAACATAGCTGTGTGCGAAAATATTTCTCCTTCACACTCAACTGTATATAAATAGTATAGAAGTATGTGTACGAGTCGTACAGTACGACTATGTTGTGAATTTTTCAACAGACGCAGAAAAACGTTAAATTTCAAAAAAGTCGTAGTAAATGTACGAACAGTTCTGTCAGTGTATATCAACCAAATTTCAAAAAACCATTTGAGTTAACAACTGATGCTGCCGATTTCGCTATTGGTGCTGTTTTATCTCAAGGTAAGCAACCAATTATGTTCATTTCCAGAACACTCAATGAAACCGAACAAAAGTATGCAACCAACGAAAAAGAGCTATTAGCAATAGTTTGGGCATTGCAAAAACTACGAAACTTCCTTTACGGAATAGCCGATTTGACAATATACACTGACCACCAATCTTTAGGATATTCCATCCCCGAAAAAAACCCCAAACAATAAGCTAAAACGCTGGAAAAATCTCATTGAGGAATTCGGCGCGAAAATTGAATATAAACCCGGAAGTCAGAATGTCGTAGCCGACGCTTTATCAAGGGTCAACCTAGGGGAATTTATCATTCAATGCTTCATGTATGATTGGAACATTTTTCTCTAATTCAAAAAGATTCTGTTATATACACCCGTATACAACGTATTCAGAAGATTCGCACATATTTATCATTTAAATGTGAACCAAACGTCATGAATGTAGAGATTCTTTGTGAATCAGTAATTACTAATTTTAAAACATGCTGTCAAGTGGCGTGCTGTGTTATCGACTATTCAATACAGTGGTAAATGAAACTATATTCATAATTCGAATGATATGCAAAATTTCAATTTCGCCATTTTCAGTTTGGACGTGATGAGTTATAGGTCGGCTTTCTGGTGTAAGTTAGAAAAATACACTGGTATAAAATATCCAAAATTTATCAAGGAAATTTTAAATTTTTGTGGATACGACAATGAACATTCTTTAATTCTTCTGAATGAAGAATCAATCACTGAGATCGAAGAAAAAGTTAATTGTAACAAATGGTTATTAAAACATACTATTTACGAAAAAAAAAGAGACATTTAAACTACTTATTGGACACAAAGCATTGGTATTAAAATTGCCTGAGACAGTTAATAAAGTAGCAAAAACAATAATTGACGAAAAAAAGAAGCAAAAAGAGCTCAAAGAAAGCAATTTAGAAAATAATTCGGATATTGATCAATTTGCACATTTGCTGGTGAATAAAATTAATAATTTTTTGAAGGGACAAAAATTCAGAGTTTTCGCCAAAATTGAAAATATTCTTGATATTTCAAAATCTGAAAAGTGGGCTAAAGTAAAGTGCATGTATTGCGAATATTCAGTAAGGTGCACATTTGATTCAGTTTGGCGAACGAGCAATCTATTGAGACATTTACATACACATCAGAAAGCCGAATCAGATTCAGAGCCAGTTATAGCGCCAAATAGCTCATCTAGTGGTTCTTCACATATTGAACCTAGTATTGAACGTGCCCGTCCCACAGTATTGTCTGAAGTACAAAATGTATTAAGGTTTGTTCAAACAACCGCTGTTAATTATTTTTACCATTTTTTGAAAATACATTATAATCTTTTACATTTAGTTTGGTGGACAGTGATACAACAAGCGAAATTCACAATATTCCCAGCAATATTCAACAATAAAATTGGTTATACGCTCAGACAAGACGATAAAATGTATTTTGTGGTTTACTTTCACCAAATACGGCAATATCGTGTGATTCCGCATACATGGATACATGAAATAAATGCTCATTTGGAACACTTTATCAATAATGGAGTGAATAGACGGCAAAAATTTCTGGCTTTTTGGACAAATAGCCCAGAAGCATTTGATGGTTCCGGAACACCTCGTATGGGCTATCGACCGAATATCAATGCCGGGTTATCAAGCATCTTCCCTGGTGAAGGATGGTATGGATGTAATATCTCACGTTTCAAATGTAAGGATGAATTCTTTTAATTCGAATATCGCTTCGTCATTTTTAACAAAAATTATATCTAGCAATTCATTTACTTTTTTTGGTTCCAGTGAATCGACAAGAGGCGATATTTTTTAAAGAGCGCCGTCGAAATTTTCGACCGGCTACCTACCATGGGCTATCGTCATCGATTACCAGATCTAAGCCTAGAAATCTAGCTAGAAATAGGCACAATGGCAGAAGTCGAACTTCTCAACGTCTTGATCAAGCAAGTGAACCAGAGAATACACAAAATATCGAAATGGGAAGTTTGGTATCATCTTTACAAGCGCGTCCATCTATCGTAGCATCTATCACATTACCAGTAGAACATCTCAATAACACATCTCAAATCAACAATTCTATTGCAGAAACAAGTGAGTTTCTTCTTTCCTCACAGTTCTGTCTGAAAAAAAATACTACATTTAGACACAAATAATAATTTTTACCATTAGTTTATGTTTTTTCTAGTGTTTTTTTCATACATATGTAAAAATCTATGATTTATGATTTATGTTTCACGCTTTGAATACAATGTCTTTCGAATTGTTTCAGACACATTGCCTGACTTATTGTTGGCTGATATGCCATTGGCTTCTTTAATGGATCAAATAGCAGATAAAACACAAAATGCTCGAAACAGCGAGCCTGCAATTTTACTGCCCAGTGCCACATCAGTGGACACATCTCAAAACAAAGATCCTACCAAAGATGTTCCATGTGATGTACATGTGGAACAAAGTATGTATTTTTTTTTGTAATTCTCATAAGCATTTTTTCTACTAAATTCAATGCGTTCGTATTGGTTTTAGATAATGGACTACAAAATATACAGACCGATTTATTGACGGCCGATATGCCATTGGCTTCTTTAATGGATCAAATAGCAGATAAAACACAAAATGCTCGAAACAGCGAGCCTGCAATTTCACTGCCCAGTGCCACATCAGTGGACACATCTCAAAACAAAGATCCTACCAAAGATGTTTCAAGTGATGTACATGTGGAACAAAGTATGTATTTTTTTTGTAATTCTCCTAGTAATTCTCATAAGCATTTTTTCTACTAAATTCAATGCGTTCGTATTGGTTTTAGATAATGGACTACAAAATATACAGACCGATTTATTGACGGCCGATATGCCATTGGCTTCTTTAATGGATCAAATAGCAGATAAAACACAAAATGCTCGAAACAGCGAGCCTGCAATTTTACTGCCCAGTGCCACATCAGTGGACACATCTCAAAACAAAGATCCTACCAAAAATGTTCCAAGTGATGTACATGTGGAACAAAGTATATATTTTTTTTTGTAATTCTCATAAGCATTTTTTCTACTAAATTCAATGCGTTCGTATTGGTTTCAGATAATGGACTACAAAATATACAGACCGATTTATTGACGGCCGATATGCCATTGGCTTCTTTAATGGATCAAATAGCAGATAAAACACAAAATGCTCGAAACAGCGAGCCTGCAATTTCACTGCCCAGTGCCACATCAGTGGACACATCTCAAAACAAAGATCCTACCAAAGATGTTTCAAGTGATGTACATGTGGAACAAAGTATGTATTTTTTTTGTAATTCTCCTAGTAATTCTCATAAGCATTTTTTCTACTAAATTCAATGCGTTCGTATTGGTTTTAGATAATGGACTACAAAATATACAGACCGATTTATTGACGGCCGATATGCCATTGGCTTCTTTAATGGATCAAATAGCAGATAAAACACAAAATGCTCGAAACAGCGAGCCTGCAATTTTACTGCCCAGTGCCACATCAGTGGACACATCTCAAAACAAAGATCCTACCAAAAATGTTCCAAGTGATGTACATGTGGAACAAAGTATATATTTTTTTTGTAATTCTCATAAGCATTTTTTCTACTAAATTCAATGCGTTCGTATTGGTTTCAGATAATGGACTACAAAATATACAGACCGATTTATTGACGGCCGATATGCCATTGGCATCTTCAGAAAATCAAACCCTAGATCAAACCAGCAATGAATCACTGAATACTCGTGACTGTCACATTACATCCACTGTTACATCCAATCCAGCATCCAATACATCGTTGATGGAAATATTGGAAATCACAGATATTCATGTGGAATCAGGTGAGTAGTGTTTTATTGCAATCCATTTCATAAATATTTTATGCACTTGTTCGAATTTTTACATTTGTTTAAATTTGTTTCAATATGTTTCAGATACTCAATCATTACAAGATGCGAACATAGTTCAACCTAGAGTTCAACCTATTGTAAAGACTGAACCAGAGCCAGTATTTAGTAGTCATGTTGCACACTCAAAAGAGCTTGAAAAAGTGTTCGAGCAAGCATATACCATAACATCCAGTGAATGCATTAATCTAATGAACCGTACATTAAACGCCATGCCAATTGGTCCAAATGATGATGAAGATGATTGCGTCTTACTTGGCGACAATGTTCCCCTTCCACTTCCGTCCACAAGTGATGGCCTTGTAAAGTGTGAGAACGATTCCATTTCGATGAACAAGCCATTCATCACAACGGTATGCATTTACATAAAGCTAGACATAAAGGCATACTGGCTTAAACATGAAAAAATATTTTATTCTTTTTCCTTTGTTATATTTGTTCTTCAGAAAAATGGCCGGGTTTATAAGATAGGAAATCGTTTAATCGAAATTCACAACACAGTTCTGAGCAAACTTCGTCATTGGAATATTCAGTCGAGAGATGATAGTCAATTTGATTATGCGTTTGGTTTATCATTGTTCTTATCTGTAATGTCCCCTGAAAGCTTGGATAGAGCATGCTTTGACTCAAGCACTATTTTGAGCAACGATGCAATGGTTTTTGTTATAGGTATGTTTTAACTTTTGATTTTCGATCAATTTTGTTTAATTTAATATTTTGAATAAAATTTGTTATAGATTTGGTGAGATATCGAGCCCTTGGCAATGAAACCCGTGTTATCGATGTTCAGGAAAGAATTTGTAAATACGTTCTCGCTAGAGCTAGATAATAGCTAGAATAATAGATGGTACAAATTTTTCGCATACCGGAACGCTTATATCTAGGCTTATATATAATTTATATAAATAATTAATATTCCAACAATAATGGAAAGTACATTATGATCTCTATTTTATTTTGCTACACGTGGTATTAAACAATTTCCAATATGTCTTCAATATTTTTTCATTTGAGGAAAAATAAAAAACAATGTAATTGATTTTCACAGATGAAAAGTTTGTTGTTTACTTTTTTGTGTGGAAATTATGAAATTCGACAAAAAAACTTGTGAAACATATAATATGATCAATATGATCTAGATCACAACTTTATTAAGTAAAAAATTATTTCAAATAATATAGAATATGAAATTGAAAATATCTTATTGTTAACCGCAGTGTTAACCTTATTGTTTATGAACTTTTGAAATTATTCAGTATCCAATTGAACACATTTTGCCTAGCATTTTGCTTGAAATATCTTAAATCAAATTGATTTCTGGAATGATTGTTTTCAACATAGGTACTGACTATATAAATTTAGCTAGAAATTTAGTAGCTTGCCGTGTCCGGCCCCAAATTTGTATCCTTGTTCCCACAAAGACTTGTGAGAATTTTCGGAATCAATTGTGGCGTTAACTTCAGTATCAACTTTTTCGTAACCAAATTTTCCACTGTCATTTTTTGGCAATTGAAAAATTGTTGCTTCTTCATCACTGGATTCATCAGATTCATCTTCTGATACCAAATGTGTATAACCTACACTAGTACCAATAGCACCAAATCCATTACATCCACCAAATTCAATATCTTTTGATTCGCTGATTGAAATCAAAGCTCCACTTCTTGCATCAGTCGATGATTCGTCATCAGTCAACACAATTTTTTCACCAACACATTTTTCGCCGGGAACAATTGACATTGACAAAGCAGTTTCTTTTTCATCACTGGATTTATCTTCTGACAAATGTGTGTAAGGAATATTAGTGGCAGCAAATATTCCATAGCAATCGGTCTTTGGCTTGTTGATTGTCAATTCACTGCTAGATTCACCGCCAGTGTTTGAGCTAGTGTTTGAGTCACTGTTTTCGTCACAAATTGAATACATTTCAATTAAACAATTGCAGTCTTTAACAATGGACCAATTTCCGAAATAAAAAGTTGTCTCTTCCTTAGATGCCTCCATTTTTGCCAAACCAATAAAATGTAAAGATCTAAACAGTAAATAATAAATTACAATGACATGAAAAAAGATGTCGCTCGAAACAAAACCAAAAAATGATTTGAAAAATACGCACATTTTATTAACTGTATAAATCTGGATATGAATCACTTTATTCAATTTTACTAAATAAACAAAACGGTCTTTGTTGACGTCTTAGCTAGCGTCTTAGCTGTTCAAATGTCGCTTTCAGAATGATAATTATTGCATTTTATCATTTTCGCTGGTGTTTTTATTGAATTTACATTTCTCTTAGCTAACATTTCTTTTTGATTTCAATAATCAATGTATATGTATACAGTTATTTATTATAAACTGTTTTTGGTGGTGGTGTTATTCTGTGTTATTCCTAGTGTTATTTATCTCTTTGAATCTGTTTATCTCTTTTCAACATGTAAATAAGACCAGCTATAAGGCTAGCTATAAGGTCGGTCATTGTGTGTGTTCGTGAGCTACTAATAAGAACATGCGAAATTAAATTGAATCGAGTAAACAAACAATCTACCTAGCAATCTACGGTTGGTGAAAGCTAGGGTGAAAGCTAGTGTGAAAGGTTGAATGACCTGGAGAATGGCAAACATCCTAGCAAACATCATTCCTAGCATTATTCGTGCTTGTATTTGTGTGTGAATATTTTTAAGCGTACCCGACCAAGCATCTAGATTTGAATTTACACCTCATTTGATTTATTGTTTAAAACAATGACCCAAAAAAATATAAAGTGGTTGATTAATTTCAAAAATTCTAAGATTTATTCGTTAACTTAAAATTTTTTTGTTATAAATAAAAATAGGTTTAAGATAATGTGAAATATTTTCATTCTTTCAATGTTTTTTCTGAGCACAATTTTATAAGAGCCTCTTCTAATTCACGCAAATGAAATGGAAGTTTAAATTCAAGTTTCTCTGACACTTTTATAGTGATAGGCTCTTTCATCGTAGCAGTGTAATTGAGAATAGAGAATTTAATTTTTTTTTCATTCGGTTTTAATGTCAGAATTCCGTTATCATCACAATTGTACCATATTCCCAAAACTTCATTTACGCCTTTCTTTGATCGATCAATTTGGGTTGATACGGCATCAAATTTACATTGCTTCTGACGTTTGTTTTCATCTATATATTTGAAGCCAAGTATATTTCCGATACAGAAATGAGAAATTTGACCAGAAACTTCAACTGATAAATCTTGAGGATCGGTCGAATCATCTAAATGAAACACCCCCCAATCGCCAATTTTCAATTTCTCCAATTTGAGTAATATAATATTTTCATCGAAAAAATGGTTTGGCTTGAATCTCTTATTCCGTTTTGTGTCTACGTTTGAGCTTCCTTGCACTCTCTTAAGCCGATCTGAGCTAAGTTTATCCCGTGTCTCTGATAACATCCACACCAGTGTTGATTTCCTTATGTTATTTATACATCCATTATCATCGATAACATCGACAAATTCATTTAATTCTTTCTTATTTGAAATTTGTTCTGTTTCATGTCGAGTCTCATTATCAACTGAAGATTCGAAAATTTCTTCGAAAAAGTCTTCAGTCGATTCTTCAAATGATGATATGATTTCACAATTCAAAATGTCACTACGATTGAAACGAATCCCGAATTCAGCAGCGTCCTCTAAAGCTTGCTTCAAGGCTTTCTCCATTTCACACATGATTTCTTCATCAGTTGGCAAGTTTGTTTGTGGGTGCTCTATAGTTTCTGGCCTTGACTGAATTCTGGGAAAGCAAATTTCTTTTTCTGAATAAGCTGTTGTAGTC
Source organism: Resseliella maxima (assembly GCA_029041755.1). NCBI lineage: Eukaryota > Metazoa > Arthropoda > Insecta > Diptera > Cecidomyiidae > Resseliella > Resseliella maxima. Next base: position 41,848 of record JAQOWM010000923.1, on the reverse strand, counting down.
AATAGTTCAATTCGTGCAATCAAATGCAATAGTTCACTGAGGCTAAAATTTATTTTAGTATAATTAGTTGTTGCCATAGACCTCATTTTTCGGAACAAGTATTCGCAAGGCTGGCTTGCAAATAATACAGGGAGAAACATTTGTGATTCTCCATTCGTTCGAATTTTTACTATTAGGTCTATCAACGCATGTGCGTTGATTTCAATACATGCATATGAATTACTAGATATGAAGTTCTCAGATGTATTATAGCCAGAATTTGAATTTCGCAACCATTTACGCCAACACCTTAAGAAGTACAATGCGCGCCATAGCTTATTCACACGTTCAAGAGGCGTTAATTCTGAATTTAAATAACTCGAAGTAATGTGTTCACAAATTTTGAGAAACATTACTGTTCCTTTGGAGTTTGGAACATTTTTTTCAATGGATGATACCGTTATGAATCTTTCCCCACCCTTTAAAAAATGTATCAGAAATATTGTATTGTGTTCAGAAAAATAAATACACTTAAATTCATTTAACATATCACAGGCGCCATCTGTTGAACCTTTAGTATTCGAAGCACAAAAAAATGTCATTAATAGTCCGCTTATATACACTCGTTGGTTCATCAGCTTTTCCAACGAAGCAAAATTTTGCCTATCTTCCGGGTATAGATCGGAATAAACTAAACCGTGGACTTCCTTACGTACTTCACTTAAAATTTTGGTGATGTGAGTGATTGTGCAAATTGAATTTCCAATCACTAACACAATTGAAGGATTCAGCAACCTGTTTCTGAGTTTTGTGCCTATATGTACAGTATCTTGTGTACATATTGGATGTGTAATGTCACGGTCTATGATATTTTCTATAATCAAATCCAGCTTTGTCTTGGCCTTCATGGCATTGAGAAGCCGGCTATCGCCATCACTGGATTTCCCAATGACATAAATGTTATGCCTAAAAATTTGAAAGAAAATGTAGAATTAATTGGAAGAAAATGTAGTTAATAAAATCGAAAATTATTAACTCACTTTCTCAGTTCAGTTTCAATAAAATGCCACCGCTTTATTACATCGCTCGTACTAAACTTATTATCTGTTCCAAATATGCTCAAAATAAATGGTGGTGCATTCATTTTCAGCGGCTGAGCTACAATCAAATACACCAAACTTGATTGCGGCAATGTCATAAATTGTTCGATAGCATCGGCTGAATTAGCTTCATAACATAAAGTCTCCGGCATTCCATTTGCTTTGATAGGTAAAACAATGCCTATTAGTTGGTTTGAATATGAATCGAATGCGATTCTTTTCAATATCCCTGATGCATCTTCTGATAGAAATACTGCTTTGGGTGAATCTGATCGCTCTAAATGTTTTACTAGTTGAGTACAACGTAATTCACCTTCGGTGATCCTTTCTTTATGTTTATGAATATGGTTCACTAAAAAAACGATTATATTGTATTGTAGAAAAACATGACAATATCAACAAAAAAGAAATAAAAAAAACTTACAAATGGTTCCTGCTTTTGGCAACGTTAAGTTTGAACAAAGAACTTCATAACATTGTTTCCCAGCAAGTATGTAAATATAGGTTGAAAATTTCATGAGAACATCGGAAAATCTACGCACATTTGAAGATTTATTATAGTTTGTAAGCGAAGCAATAATGATTTCTCGTAAAATTGGTTGAATTGCGGGATGGTTTAAAGCGAATGTGTGTTCAGATCTATTAGATTCCGTAATTTTTTGACACCAATGCAATAATAATTGTTTGTGGCCGGGGAGAAATTTGAATGGTGTGTGCATCTTGTAGTTTTGAATGTGATTGCATTTTGAAGTTATTTCTTCAAGTATTCCTCGATTTTGTTCAATGTATTGTTCCAAATCTATCAAGTTTGCTTCATCTAAACATTTTAAACTGGACACATTATCATAACCGGATCGACATAAAATTGGTTTTATGCATTTACAAAGTGGAAAATCAACCCAAAAATTAGTATCATCCTAAAATAATTTTAGTTAACTTTTTAGTATTTAATTAAACTTTTAGTATTTAATTAAATTGATATATATACTAGTATATTTACCATTATTTATCGTCTTTTTTGTTACAAATGTTACATTCTAGGTTACGTTTGAATAAAATTGTATTTCATATCTCAAAGCAAATGTCAAAGTCATTTGATTTCATATTGTTTCAAATATCGATAAAACAGACCATTTCAAATTACACAGATTCTAAATATTCAAGTCAATCAAGCAATTTGAACCTAGATTCAAACATAATCAAGCAATTCAAACATAGTTATTTGATTTATCGCCATTAGAAACCGAATGATTCCCCTAGGGGTCAACATAACTGAGGACATGATAAATACTTCATCTTTGATATCATCCGATCATTCAATACAAAGTTCCCCAATTGAACCAATACCCAAAACTCACAAACCTGTAAACAGTTTCCGTAATCAATTATACATTACACGTTCCAATATTGATGAATCCATTGGGTCAACCATATTCCCAAATTATCATATACACAAGATCAAATTCACTTCTATAGATAACCTCCTGTTGAATTTAACACCTTCCGTGTCAACACAAAACATTAACGCGTTTCATACAACCGAAGAGACATTCTTTGAAATAAAAAATCCCATAAAAAATAAATTTCCAACGCTAAAATTCATATTTAGTCCAACGGCAATCAAAAATATCACGAATCGTGATGAACAATTGGGTATTGTAAAAGTCACACATACTCGTGCCCATAGAAACTATAAAAATAACATTTTGGAAATTTGTGAGAAAAACTTTTGGCCAGAAATCAGAAAAGATTGCAAAAAATACGCGGCTGGATGTGAAATTTGTTTAACAGAAAAATACGAACGACATCCAAAGAAAGAGACATTAAAGCCAACACCAATTCCATCGGGACCTGGTCGTTCGATTCATATGGACATTTTCCATCTGGGTGGAAGATTATATGTCTCAACTTGTGATAGATTTTCAAAATACTTCTGTTTGAGAGAAATCCCAAACAAACGAAATATCGCAAATGTCGTTGATGAAATACTATCACAAACATATCCCAATTGTAATGAGATAATGACCGACAATGAGGCAGTATTCATATCTCAGACATGTCAGGCTGTATACCGCCGGAAAAATATTAATCATTTCGTAACACCGGTTGCTCATTCAACCACGAATGGACAGGTCGAACGAACTCATTCGACAATCTTAGAAATCACGAATGTCCTCGCAAAACAAAATTCCAGCGAGGCAATCGAGGAAATATTTAATGCGCTTACACAATACAATAACACTATACATTCAGTTACAAAATATAAACCTTATGACGTGTTTTTCAATAAAAATGTAGACTTAAATGCAATCGAAATAAGCTTGAAAATGGACCAAGAAAAAACTTTAAATTATCATAACAAAAAACGAGTACACAAAACATTCAAAGCTGGCGATATTGTGTTCATGAAATCTGACCGCCGTAGAAAAGATAAAAAATCGTACACAAAACATAAGGTACAAGAAGATCGAAACGACACGATCGTTACAGCTATAGGCAAAGTCATACACAAAGACAGTCTCAGACAAACATTTTTACAATAAACATTTACATTTAGCTGATCGAGCAAATCAATAAAAAACTTTTGCATGGAAAATTCAACGAATATTTTAAAGTAGAATTCATTAATTATTTTTCCCTTTGTGCAACAAAAAAATTCAAAAATAAAAAGTCATGGGTTGGTTTAGCTCTTCAGAAGAAACAAACGAAGTAAATATGGTAGACAGTAATGGCCATGTGAACAATAACATCATTATTCAAGAAGCAAAGGATACACACCACCAAGCAGAGCTCAGTGAAAAATTGTTAGTTGGTACTTATTTTTTAATTGCCATAGAGTTGATGAAATTAGCTCTCTGTGCATACAATGTGTGGAAACGACAAATAAAGAAAAAGTATGCAGCGGGAAGAGCAAACCCATAAATCATATTCAACCAACAAAAAATGAGGACATTTTTATTTTTCAAGGGGGAGAGTTAAAATATCAGTTGACATTCAAAGAAATTCGATTCAAAAAACACATAAACAAAATTCAAAGAAATCCAATTCAAAATCTCTTTTTTAGTTTTACCAAAAAATGTGAATTTTAGTTTCAATAGTTACAAACCATTATAAGATTTAGATAAAGTATTCATTTACAAAAATATGTAAACAATTCGTTCATTCATAAATCAAGAAGTGCCAATTCAGTTTTAACATAAAAATGACCATATGTAACCTTTGTCAAGTAACACCAATTCAGTTTACGAAGCAGAAAACCATATGTAGCATAATTTAGTTATTTATGAAATAGGAAACCAAAACATTCGTTTCGTAACAATCAATGCACTTTAAAATCAAAATATGTCAACTCAGCTCGGGTGGTCATTTACCATTTGAAATATATTGTTTTTAACACATAAATATAAAACACATTTCATACATTATAGGAAAAAGTATAAATAAGGAAAACACTTTTGTACTTTGTTCAGAATGCAATGAGAAATCAATAAAGACGAATCTCTGTCCAACTGAAAGTTAAAATCATTTTTTATTTCTTTTGTATACTAACCATTTCTTTAACTCACGCACACGCCGGTATGATTAATGACAAATTTGTAGATTTGCAAATAAATGTAGATTTTTTGTTTGAGTCAAAAAACATACAGACGTGTGCGCGAGTTAATATATGCAATATATTAAAATACACTTTTACAATCGTACGCATTTGTTCGGCCTTCAGCCTATGCTGTATGATAAATAAATCAATATGCGTTTTATGATAAGAAGATCAAAATAAGTTTACGATCTGAATTTTATGATCTACATTTTATGATCTAAATTTTACGATCGATATGTAAATGACACTACGACACTACATTACGCACTTCTTTATGGTTCAGGGTCATATATAGTTTAATATTTTGCTTCCTGGTATGATTGCTTATCAACGTACTAGGCATATGGAAATTGAATTTTATTATTTTAAGTTTTATTACCTTTTTATTGAATTATATTATTTTAAGTTTCATTACTTTTTTATTGATTTGTTTCACAAGATACTAGGCTAAAACTTTGATCGTTTCCTGGTGGGAAGTTTAATACAATTATTTACCTTGTACAATTTAGTATAAATAAGAATAAGAATTGTAACGAAGATCAGTCTTGGTTTTACGAATAAACAAGGCACATAGTGCTGAAAAGTAGAATCAAAACTCTTTTATTTCTATACGAAATATTAATTGGGGGCTCAACTGGGAAGGTTTGAATAGATCTGTTTTATCTCATAAAAAGTGCATACACGGAGAGTCAAGTGTATAATAAAACAGTGAGCTTACCTTAAAAGAACTCAAAAGAAATTGTTAAAAAATCTGAGACTTAAAAGCGTTGTATCATAGTCTAGTGATACACAGATTGAGACAATTTACTGGAGAGCAAAAGAAATAATCTGAGACCTAAAAGCGTTGTATTATGGTCTAGTAATACACAGATTAAAAAGAATAAAAAAAAGGGAAAACACTGAGACTCAAAATTTAACAAATTACACATAGTGTAAAAAGAAAATTTGACGAGCGTTTTCAATTAAAACTAAAACTGATGTGGCAGCACCACACTGTTTATAAAATAAGGGATTGATCGAATCACTGAAAAAACAAATTAACGAGATCCAATAAATTTAAACTAAAAAATCCAACTTTACTTGGGGGATAAATAAGAACAACTAAATAATCAAAGTGTTAAAAATCGCATTCAACGTACATTAAAATCGGAAGTGCGAAATAAAAAATGGTAAATGTAACTACCGAAAATATTGTAGTGAAAGATAAAATAAATAGAGAAGATTTTGAACATATAACAGATACCATAACCTACGTTAAATTGTGGATGATATTATTCATCTTGGTGCTAATAAAATTAATAGTATTCAAACTAATAAAAACGTGCAAAAAGTTATATATAATTCATAACGACAGGGTGATTCGTCAACACAACGTTACGACCATCCAAGAATAAATTTAAAATGACAACAGTTAACGACCACATACATTCACTAACGGATCAGATCAAACAAATAACTCAACAGCTCCAAGCCACTGAATTGAAACGAGCAGAATTGGAAAAAAGGATGGAAACCATGAGTGTGGGAACAAACACCGATGACACCATCATGATGCCTGTATGTGACGAACCTGATATTGAACCAACAATTCCAAATGGGGATGCCATCCAATTGGAATCCTATAAGGCAATCCCAGAATTCTCAGGAAAACTACATGAATACAGGTCATGGAGAAATCAAGTGTCTCGCAGGATGAGAATAATTGACAAACATAAAAAACATCCAAAATATGAAGCAGCCTTGGCAATAATACGAGCAAAAATAACGGGAGCAGCAGCAGATCAACTAACAAACAACAAAACTCCGTATAACATTATTTGCATTCTAAAAACATTGGATGCAGCATATACAGATCAACGACCATTATATGCAATCGAGGCAGAAATGACCTCCATCAAACAACACGACAAAACACTTCATGAATACTATAATGCAATCAATTTTGCATTAAATGCAATAATTACCAAAATCACGATGACTTATAAACTTTTGAGTGAACAACAATCTTTGGTCACAGAAGCACAAAAAAAGGCGATTCGTACCTTTATAGTCGGAATAAAACTACAGGCAATACGACATATTTTATACGGACAACAACCAAAAACATTGTCGGAAGCATATACAATTGCTCAAACCACATTCTACGACAATGAGCATTTACAATTGGAACGATGCCCAATGCCACCGCGATCTATGCAACAACAACGGGGATATTCTACTCCAAGGTACAACGGAATGCCGAATCAACGTTACGAAACAAATCAACCAAGATATGGAAATCAACATAACCCTATGAGAATGGACAGGACAAACCAAATAACAAACTGGCAGCAACCACGAACACCGGAAAAAAGGGAATATAATCCATCACGTCAACATTGTGAACCACCACACAAATTGCAGAAATTGAACACACTACAAGAGGAAATTCAACCGATTGCAACTGAAGAATATTATTCAGATGACTCTACACAAAAAAACGAATCAAGTGCTTTTTTAGAAGAATAGGAGGACTACCGTGTTTGGTAAGATATGACAAAGAAACCAGACAACGGGTAAGAATTTTATTAGACTCTGGAGCTACATATAATTATATTCAAAGGGAATCAAAAATAGGAAAATCAATACCATTATCTAAACCTAGCTTAATAAAAACGATACACGGTTACTCTACTGTTAAATCTAAAAGAATAATTAATTTGTTAGGATCCGACTTAACATTTTTTGACATAAAAGAACTAAATGAATACGACATGATTTTGGGAGAACAGGGTTTAGCTCAAATACAGGCAAAAATCGATTTTGCAAACTATAAAATATACTATAGGAATCAAAACCACCATAAAATAAATTACACGAATAATTGTTCACAATTCGAAACAGAAATATTATCATTGATGAGAAAAAATGAAAACATATCGGAAAAATTACCATACACAACCACAATAGAAGCAACAGTAAGGACGAAAACAAACGAACCAATATGGATGAAACAATATCCATATCCATATGCTGACAAGGACTTCGTTGACAAGGAAATACAAAATCTACTAGAAAACGGAATCATAGAAAAGAGTTTCTCACCTTACAATTCGCCAATATGGGTCGTGCCAAAAAAGGGAATAGATGAAAATGGTAAAGCAAAACGTCGTCTAGTAATAGATTTTCAAAAATTAAATGATCAAACTATCACAGATAAATATCCAATACCCGACATTAATATGACAATTCTAAACCTTGGCAAAGCCAAAATATTTTCCACAATTGATTTAGAATCAGGTTTTCATCAAATATCCATTAAAAAAGAAGATAGAGAAAAAACAGCATTTTCAGTTAATCATGCTAAATATCATTTCAAAAGAATGCCATTTGGATTAAAAAATGCACCAGCAATATTTCAAAGATGCGTGAATGATATTCTTCACGAATACATTGGAAAATTCGCATACGTCTACATCGATGATGTACTAATATTCTCAGACACTCCAGAAGAACATATTAAACATATTACAACGATAATTCATGCTCTTCATAAAGCAAATATGAAAATTTCAAACGAAAAGTCACATTTCTTCAAAGCAGAAATTGAATTTCTCGGTCACATTATAAAACATAATAAAATAACTGTGGATCCCGAAAAAATCGCAACAATTCGCGATTATGAAATTCCAAAAACCCTGAAACAACTACGTTCATTCCTGGGACTTGCTGGATATTATAGGAAGTTCATAAAAAATTATGCAAGCATAACAAAACCTCTCACAATTCACTTGCGGGGAGAAAATGGATTAGTAAAAGCAAACAAGAGTAGTAAAATAGAAATAAAATTGGACCAAGCTGCGAAAGACGCCTTTGAAAGAGTAAAAATATTACTTCAGGAAAAGGTCGAATTATATCAACCTGAATACACAAAACCATTTGAATTAATCACAGACGCAAGTAATTTCGCTCTTGGAGCAGTATTATCTCAGGGGGGACACCCTGTCACTTTCATTTCAAGAACACTAAATTCAACAGAACAAAATTATGCTACAAATGAAAAAGAAATATTAGCAATCGTATGGGCTTTACAAAAATTGAGAAATTACTTATATGGTATAGCCGATTTAACAATTTACACTGACCACCAATCATTGGTATACTCGATTTCTGAAAAAAATCCAAATACTAAATTAAAAAGATGGAAAAATTTCATAGCTGAATTTGGAGCAGAAATAAAATATAAGCCTGGATTACAAAATGTCGTAGCCGATGCATTATCAAGGCATCAGATCAATTATGTCACAGAAATGGAGAGTTCTCCCGCAGAAATAATAAAACAGGTTGCATTTCCATTAAATGGATTTAAAAACCAAATTGAAATAATAAAATCAAATAAGGACGATGTAACCTCAAAAACAACATTTCACGATCATCAACATCATAAAATCAGATTCAAAACAAGAAATAAATTCATAGAAAATTTGAGAGAAGTCATTTCACATAATCGCATAAATGCGATTACCAGTTCGAGAGAGACGTTCTCTTTTATAAAAGAAATAATTTCAAATTCATTTCCAAATGAAAAATTTGTTTATACAACAACAATAGCAGAAAATATCACCAATTTAACAGAACAATTAGATATTGTGGAAAAAATCCACAATAGAGCACACAGGAATGCAACAAACAATTTTGAAGAAGCAAGGAAATTATACTATTGGCCAAAAATGAAAAAGGACTTTCAGAAATGGGTGAGGGGATGCGAAATCTGTAAAACACAAAAATATGAAAGAAGACCATCCAAACAATTGATAGGATCAACACCAATTCCGAAAGCAGTGGGAGAATCAATTTCAATGGATCTATTCTACATCGACAATAAACAATACGTTACGAGTGTAGATAGATATTCAAAATACTTGACAATACATCCAATCGAGTCAAAGATAAATTTTCATGAAAAATTAGAAGAAATTTTAACACAAACCTATCCGAATTGTAAATTCCTGATAACGGATAATGAAGCTGTCCTAGTTAGCACTGCAGCAAAAACAATATACAGGAAATATGGAATAACACAAATTAAAGCACCAGTACAACATTCTACCAGCAATGGGCAGGTTGAACGTACACACAGCACGTTAATAGAAATTATAAGATGTCTGAATAAACAAAACGACACGAATTCGAGTGAGGAAATATTCAACGCAGTAAAACAATACAATGAAACAATACATTCAGTAACCGGCGAGAAACCAGTCAACGTTAAGTTAAATCCAACTGGCTATCCAAAAATATCAGAGAAAATATTGCAACAACAAAAAAATACACTGGAATACCATAACAAGAAAAGGGAGAATAGAATTTTTCAAGAAAAAGAAGAAATATATGTTAAAGGTAATAGGCGAAGAAAAGACGCGAATTTGTACACAAAACATGTTGTGAAACAAGATGAAGGAAATACAGTTTTGACAACAAAAGACAAAATTATACACAAAGATAATATAAGAAATAACCCATAATATTTGAATTAAAAATTATACATTAAATAACTGGGTTACAACATAACAGGTTTGGAACAAATTAAATTCAAGGGACATTTTCAAAATTTAGGCATATAAAATGATATAAATAAAAAGAAAAATTTATTTTTAAACTCAGTATCAGTTCAGATAAAAAACAAAAATCAACAAAAAATGAACGCCATAGAATTGAGTGAAAACGAAATAAAACGAATAAAAAGAGAAGTGATGAAGAGTTTAAGAAAATATATGGAGAAAAATAAAATAGATGTTAATAAATTTTTATCATTATCAAATAAATTTTGTGAAAAAGAAATCGATAAATCTATAAAAAATACCATGAAAAAAATAGAAAATTTCAAAACAAACAACGAAAAAGAATACATAAAAAGGTGTGTAGAAATGAACATTACAAAATATGAAACAACACAAAGAAAATGGTGTAAAAAAACAATTGAAAACAAAATCAAAGAAAGAAAAGAAAAAGAAATAAAAGAAAAAAAGATAGCAGTAATTAAACCAAGAATCAGAAAAACAACAGATATAATAATAATAGACTAGGAGGAAACAGTAGCAGACAACAAATGAGAAGATCAACCGGGACGGTCGATTTTTTTTCAATGGGGAGAGTTAATATATGCAATATATTAAAATACACTTTTACAATCGTACGCATTTGTTCGGCCTTCAGCCTATGCTGTATGATAAATAAATCAATATGCGTTTTATGATAAGAAGATCAAAATAAGTTTACGATCTGAATTTTATGATCTACATTTTATGATCTAAATTTTACGATCGATATGTAAATGACACTACGACACTACATTACGCACTTCTTTATGGTTCAGGGTCATATATAGTTTAATATTTTGCTTCCTGGTATGATTGCTTATCAACGTACTAGGCATATGGAAATTGAATTTTATTATTTTAAGTTTTATTACCTTTTTATTGAATTATATTATTTTAAGTTTCATTACTTTTTTATTGATTTGTTTCACAAGATACTAGGCTAAAACTTTGATCGTTTCCTGGTGGGAAGTTTAATACAATTATTTACCTTGTACAATTTAGTATAAATAAGAATAAGAATTGTAACGAAGATCAGTCTTGGTTTTACGAATAAACAAGGCACATAGTGCTGAAAAGTAGAATCAAAACTCTTTTATTTCTATACGAAATATTAATTCGCGCACCCGAAAAACATGAGAATATTGTGCGCCGCACACTAGATGTGAGTGCGATGTTGTATTTGTGCTCGCACCATCTGAGTGAAAATTCCATCTCTGAGCATAACTATCAGGGCTCTGTTCATGATTCATCGAACTGCTATGTCTGTGTAAATAGTGCGTATGGATTGAACAAAATAAAAGCTAAAAGCCAAGTTTATATTGCGGTACAAAGTATTCAGTTACCATTACCACATTCAGCAAACATTCCTGTGCCGTCATATCCAAGTCCTGACATTATATCAGAGCATGAAATCGTAAGTCATAAGGCGCGCTCTTGCCGGGAGCCGGTCCTGCTTATAAGTATTAGTGTGACAGGTTTTGTATGTATTTGAAATGAGTTGTGTGTGTATATGTGCATGAATGAATGGTTGTAGAAATGTGGTTGTGGTTGCTTGAGTTTAGTGTGACTGTGTATGAGTGTATGGTTGTAGAAATGCGACACAAAAAATTTGTTTAAACATGTGGCTGGATTGCCACTATGTGTGGTAGGGGTATGGTGGATTGTGGTTGAATTGTGGTTGGGTTGTGGTTGGGTTGTGGTTGGGTTGTGGTTGGGTTGTGGTTGGGTATTGGTTGGGTTGTGGTTGGGTTGTGGTTGGGTTATGGTTGCGTTGTGGTTGGTGGTTGGTGGTTGGGTTGGGTTGAGGAGGGGACTTATGTCCCATAGCCCAGAAAAGCGTTTTGAGGCCAAACATAAAATGATCTCGAATTTCGCTTAGAATTGCAAAAACTCTTCATTTTAACGAGATAATCGCATTTAAAGATTTTTCACTTAATATATCGATTTTGGTTGATTTTCAAGGTATAGTTTGTTCGGCAAAGTTTTAGATCTCAAATTTCTCTAGAATTTCTCTGAAGATACCAAGTCAAAATTCTCAACCAGAAAAGCGTTTTGAGGCCAAACATAAAATGATCTCGAATTTCGCTTAGAATTGCAAAAACTCTTCATTTTAACGAGATAATCGCATTTAAAGATTTTTCACTTAATATTTCGATTTTGGTTGATTTTCAAGGTATAGTTTGTTCGGCAAAGTTTTAGATCTCAAATTTCTCTAGAATTTCTCTGAAGATACCAAGTCAAAATTCCCAACCTGAAAAGCGTTTTGATGCAAAACATAAAATGATCTCGAATTTCGCTTAGAATTGCAAAAACTCTTCATTTTAACGAGATAATCGCATTTAAAGATTTTTCACTTAATAATTCGATTTTGGTTGATTTTCAAGGTATAGTTTGTTCGGCAAAGTTTTAGATCTCAAATTTCTCTAGAATTTCTCTGAAGATACCAAGTCAAAATTCTCAACCAGAAAAGCGTTTTGAGGCCAAACATAAAATGATCTCGAATTTCGCTTAGAATTGCAAAAACTCTTCATTTTAACGAGATAATCGCATTTAAAGATTTTTCACTTAATAATTCGATTTTGGTTGATTTTCAAGGTATAGTTTGTTCGGCAAAGTTTTAGATCTCAAATTTCTCTAGAATTTCTCTGAAGATACCAAGTCAAAATTCTCAACCAGAAAAGCGTTTTGAGGCCAAACATAAAATGATCTCGAATTTCGCTTAGAATTGCAAAAACTCTTCATTTTAACGAGATAATTATTGAAATAAAAATTATTATATGATCATTCAGTTGACACTTGTCTCTGAAACAGTAAAGACGTGTTGTTTCAATTACTCGTAGTTAGTTTTCGTTTGTGCTTTGTTTAGAATTGAGAATATGGTAGCAAAGCGAAGTTGCGCTCGGTTCATATTTCATTAGATTGCATTTGTGTTGACTTGTAATTATTTGTAGTTCTGTGTAAGACATTTAAATGCAATCGGACATTGTGCAAAGTGTACTAAATGAAACGAATTCTGATGAATCGTTAAACAATTTAACACCAATATTAGAAAATCAAACAATTAGAAGTGATAACAATATAGAAGACAATAGTGATACAGACAGTAATTCAAACATGAATTCAAAAACAGATTTTAATATTGAAAAACTAAGTGGAAGTGAAAATTTTCATGATTGGGTGTTTTCAATGGAAAATTATTTGGAAATGAAAGATCTGGGTGATTGTATCAGGGTGGATACAGCTACAGCTACTGGAACTGATCAGCCGGGTACTGCTGTAGAAAAAGATACGAAGAAACTCAATAGAGCTAAAGCCATTTTGGTGCTTTGTATCAATAAAAACTTGTATCCACATGTCAGAAAATGCAATACACCTTTGGAAGTTTGGAAAAAATTACATGAATTGTTTGAGGATAAGGGTTATATGAGAAGAGTGACGTTGCTTATGAATGCGCTCACCAACCGCCTCGACAATTGTGACTCTATGGCTTCGTATATTGGTAATGTTCAAAGTATCGCATCAAAATTGGAAAACATTGGATTACCTGTGGGTGAGGAATGGGTGATTTCTTTTATGTTAGTCGGATTAACCGATGACTATAAATCATTTGTGATGAGTTTGGGTGCAAATCAAAGGTTAACATCAGATGAAGTCAAAATGAAATTATTGGAGTTAAGTGAAACAAACGGTTCAAGTTCAAGTGCGTTATTCACAAAGAACAATTATCACAAGAAAGGCGAAAACGGAAAGAAAAAACATCAACGTAAGCGTAAATGTTTCAAGTGTAAGTCGACTCAACATTTAAGTAATACGTGCCCGCAAAAGAATAAAGCGGAGAATGAGAAACCTGACACTGCGATTGCACATAATGCTTTTAGTGCATTTTTGTCTACGGCGAAAAAACCAGCGTTTTTAAATAAATGGTTTGTGGACAGTGGTGCAAGCAGTCATATGTCTAACGAAAATGTTGAAAATAAAGTGAAGGCTGACAATAATACTCCTCAAATTACTGCTGCCAATGGTGAAAAGATTTCGGTTGAGTCCATTGGTTCAACAATTATATCTACTGGAAAACACGATATAGCTGTCAATGAGGTATTACATGTGCCAGAATTAGCTGTAAACCTTTTATCAGTAAGCAAAATGGTAAAAAAAGGTAATACTGTGAATTTTGACAAAAACGGTTGTACAGTTAGAAATAATAAAGGAGAAATCATATTGCAGTGTAAAGAACAGAATGGTGTTTATTGTTTTGAAAACCAATGCTGTCTCAGTGCAAATAATTCAAAGCAAACTGCAATGATGTGGCACAGAAGAATGGGACACGCACACTATCCTAAGCCTTGCTTCGTATGAAAAATGATCCAACGTTTGGTATTAATTTTTATGATGACGATTCAGAAATAAAAAATTGTATTGCGTGTGCACAGGGGAAACAATGTCGACAGCCTTTTCCGAAAAGTAAGACAACATCCAATGATCTTTTGCAATTAATACACTCTGATATAGCAGGCCCAATGCAAAATTTTTCTTATGGTGGTGCCCGATATATGTTGACATTTATCGACGACTATAGCAGAATGGTGTTTCTTTATTTCTTGAAAAATAAAGATGAGGCGTTTGATCGTTTTGTTGAATTCAAAAAACAAATGGAAAATCAAACGGGCAAAAGAATAGTCACACTTCGTACGGACAATGGTGGAGAGTTATGTTCAAAACAATTTGATGATTTTTGCAAGAAAAATGGTATTACAAGACAACTCACAGCTCCATACACCCCACAACAGAATGGTGTGGCGGAGCGTATGAATAGAACCATCATAGAAAAAGCACTGTGCTTTATATATGATTCTGATATGAACCTAAGGGTATGGGCAGAGGCTTGTAATATGGCAAGTTATGTTGCAAATCGTTTACCAAATTCATCATTGAACTATAAAACTCCAATTGAACTATGGACTGGTGTGAAGGTGGATAATAGTAAAATGAAACTATTTGGATGCAGGGTAATGGTGCACGTACCTAAAAATAAACGTAAGAAACTGGATGCCAAATCAATTGAAATGCGATTTGTCGGTTACGACATGAAGTCGAAAGCGTATAGGTGTATGAATGACAAGGGGGATATCACAATAAGCAGAGATGTGATTTTTCATGAAATGTTTTCGAAAAACAATTCAGTTAATCTGGATGATACAACAAACGTACATCAATCAAGTGACTCTACTGCTGATGTACAAATTCCAGGTAACAATTCGGTAATTAATCAGAATTCGGTTGAAAATAATTTGGAGGTGGAAGCGGAAAAGTCGACACCAGGAAATATCATCGAATTTAATGAAATGATTACAACCATGGGAAACAATACGGCGGGTCACAGTGATTCTGAATATGAGGATGCAACTAGCCCTGCGCTAGACAATACTGGTACACCGGTGGAGGATGATGAGGGTGACAAAACGTTCAAAACTCGAGCGAAATTGGACACACCAACCATGCCTCGTGCATCAAACAGGGTAAGAAAACATTTTCAACCTTTTCAAGTCACACACTTTGCTTTATTCAGTTCAGAACCAGTAAATGCAAGAGAGGCGGTGATGAGTGATGAGGGTATTCATTGGAGGGAGGCAATGCTCGAAGAGATGGCCAGCCATAAAAAGAATGAAACTTGGGAAATCACAGCACTTCCTCAAAATGGTAGAGCGATCACCGCAAGATGGGTTTTCAAGAGAAAAATGAATCGTAATGGAGAAGTTATTCGTTATAAAGCCAGATTAGTGGCAAAGGGGTACGCACAAAGGTATGGTACAGATTACAATGAAACTTTTTCCCCGGTTGTAAGACATTCGACAATAAGAATGTTGGTAGCGACGGCGGTCAAAAATAGATTGAAAATTCATCAGATGGATGCTGAAACAGCATTTTTACAGGGTGATCTGAACGAAACTGTTTACATGAAACAGGCCGACGAATTCGATGACAACACGGGCCGGGTTTACAGATTGAAAAAAGCAATCTATGGCCTGAAACAAGCATCCAGAATGTGGAATCTCAAGCTCAACAGTGTATTGATTAATCACGGCTTCAATAGAACAATTGCTGACCCATGTGTTTATTACAGATCTGATATTAATTTAATAATCGCTGTATATGTGGATGATTTTTTGATTTTTTATGATGATGATGGTGAACTGGAGAAACTGAAACAATTATTGCACACTAATTTCTTTATGAAAGATTTAGGTTCTGCTTCAAGTTGTTTGGGAATTAACATCAACCAGATGGACGAGTGCATAGATTTGAATCAATCGCACTACATTATTCAAATTCTTGAGAAATTTGGAATGAGTAACTGTAAACCAGTGGATTCACCATCGGATTTGAATCAAAAATTATCCATTGATATGTGGTCGGAAGACAATTCATTGGTTGGTAAAGTACCGTACCAGGAGGTGATAGGTTCGTTGTTATATTTGTCTGGAGCAACACGCCCAGATATAGCACACGCAGTTAATGATGTCAGTAGATTTAATGCGAGACATGCAGAGCCGCATTGGAAAGCCGTAAAACGCATTTTACGTTATTTGCGTGGGACAATACATTTGAAGTTGAGATTTCAGAGAGGAAAAAAGAATGATTTGGTGGCATTTAGTGATGCTGATTGGGGCGCCGATTTGGATACGCGTCGTTCATGCACGGGATTCGTATTGATGATTAGCAATGGGGCGATAAGTTGGTGCAGTCAGAGACAATCAATTGTTGCTTTATCATCAACCGAATCGGAGTACATAGCCCTATCGTCGACAGTCAGAGAAATCTTGTGGGTAAGACAATTACTACATGAGATTGATCGAAAAAAAAAATTGAAAAAGACGATAGTTTATTGTGACAATCAAAGCGCTATCAATTTGGGAAATGTTGAAGCATTTCGACCGAGGAGCAAGCACATTGATATTAGATATCATCATCTTCGACAGCAAGTGGTGAATGGGGTCATAGAATTGGAATATGTGCAAACGGAACATATGACGGCAGACATGCTTACAAAAGCGGTGAACATCAGCAAGACAAAATTTTGTCGCAAGAACATGGGTTTGATTGAATAACAGTATCAAAAATTTTTCTTTATGTTTTTTTTTTGTTGTTTACATTCAATGTGCCAAATCAACTAATATTTTTTTTTTGTTCTTCTTTCTTTTATTTCTTTTTTCTTTTTAAAAAGTAAGCAAAATTTTAGCCTTAACTCACGTTGAAAATCTTTTTTGTGTCACGCGCAACTATTGTGAAACGTTTCGGTTATTGGTTATATAAAATGATATTTGTGAAATAAAATTTTTGTACTAGCAAATAAGTAACATGTCGCACAGTATAAATTTGGAAGTCATACGGTAGAGATCGTCAATCAATAAAAATCGTAAAATTCAGGATGGGTTGGTTTAGCTCGGACGAGG
The DNA here is from genome assembly GCA_029041755.1 of Resseliella maxima. Classification (NCBI taxonomy): domain Eukaryota; kingdom Metazoa; phylum Arthropoda; class Insecta; order Diptera; family Cecidomyiidae; genus Resseliella; species Resseliella maxima. The sequence continues at coordinate 24,141 of JAQOWM010000923.1, read as the reverse complement.
CAAATGCTGAAATAAAAACCGTGGACACCAACGGCCAGGTTAACAACAACATAATTTTGCAAGAGGCTAAAGATATACATGGACAGCTGCTGGTCAATGAGAGATTGCTGTGGGCAACTTACCTGTTGGTCGATGCTGAACTCTTAAAGCTTGGAATTTTCGTGTACTCAAGTTTTCGCCGATCCATGAAGGCAAAATACCAAAACAAGGGAAAGGGAAAAGACGAAGCTTAATTGTGAACTATGAAAAATCAATACTGTGCATAAATCATAAAAATAAAATCTCTGTGAAGTATATGAACATCAATGTAATGATCAAGAGAGGATATTGAAATAAAAATTATTATATGATCATTCAGTTGACACTTGTCTCTGAAACAGTAAAGACGTGTTGTTTCAATTACTCGTAGTTAGTTTTCGTTTGTGCTTTGTTTAGAATTGCGAATAATAATCGCATTTAAAGATTTTTCACTTAATAATTCGATTTTGGTTGATTTTCAAGGTATAGTTTGTTCGGCAAAGTTTTAGATCTCAAATTTCTCTAGAATTTCTCTGAAGATACCAAGTCAAAATTCTCAACCAGAAAAGCGTTTTGAGGCCAAACATAAAATGATCTCGAATTTAGCTTAGAATTGCAAAAACTCTTCATTTTAACGAGATAATCGCATTTAAAGATTTTTCACTTAATAATTCGATTTTGGTTGATTTTCAAGGTATAGTTTGTTCGGCAAAGTTTTAGATCTCAAATTTCTCTAGAATTTCTCTGAAGATACCAAGTCAAAATTCTCAACCAGAAAAGCGTTTTGAGGCCAAACATAAAATGATCTCGAATTTCGCTTAGAATTGCAAAAACTCTTCATTTTAACGAGATAATCGCATTTAAAGATTTTTCACTTAATATTTCGATTTTGGTTGATAGTGTGATTGTGTATGAATGAATGGTTGTAGAAATGTGGTTGTGGTTGCTTGAGTTTAGTGTGACTGTGTATGAGTGTATGGTTGTAGAAATGCGACACAAAAAATTTGTTTAAACATGTGGCTGGATTGCCACTATGTGTGGTAGGGGCTAGGGGCATTCATCTCTTCACGAATACTAATTTTGTGACTCTATTCGTAACATAAAACCACCATTCGTAATGAATTCGCATACAATGTGTAGTATTCGCAGGATTGTAGTACTATTCGCAGCTATTCACAGTCATAATAACAGTATTCGGTTGTTTTGTATTACGTACGCAACAAACAATACTAATAAAGATTTGACAGCTTGAATAATGTCAGTATTATTTTGATCGTGAACAAGAATGCCCAAAGGAAATATTTATAGAGAAATTGAACGAAAGTTGGGCGAAAAACTTCCATCAGATTTAGAAAAAATTCTTATCGAAACCGGTTTTGAGACAAAGTCAGCTATTAAACTATTAAATTCTGATTCAATTAAATCTATTGAAGAATATGTAGATTCGAACAAAGGTCTAATAAAAGACACACCATACGAAAATAGTAATCCCTTCAAATTTAAGCCGGGACACAAAGCACTCATTTTAAGTTTGCCGGTTCTTATATCCAAAGAGCAAGACAAAATAAAAAGAAAAAACAAAGGAAATAATTGCGCTAACAATGAAAAATGTGTTAATCAGGACAATAATGGATTATCTGATTCAATAAATATTGCAGAAACCTTGAATACTGGTAATATTGTGTCTTATGAACAACACACTGATGAAAAAAAACTAAAAACATTATTAATTAATAAAATAGTGAATTTTGGCATAAAGAACTCGTTCAATTTAGTCATTGAAGAATCAAATATAATTGATTTTGAAAAAAGTTGTGATAAAATCAAGTGCAAAATACAATGTTTGATTTGTGAAGCGAAGTATACTTGTTATTATAACACATATTGGAATGTAAGCAATTTCGAAAAACATTTGAAACAACATTTTGATAAAGATGTTCAATTTGTTGAAGATATTTCGATCTTTGAAGTGAATAATGATGATGAGAATAATCAAAACATTCTGAATTCAAGAATAACAATTTACAAAAATAGTGAGACACAACAAATGCTTGACAAAACTTTAAACGAAGATTAATTTGAATGAAGATGGCGTCATAGACAAATATTTGAGCTGTATTTGACATTTCGTAAATAAGAATTTTAAATATTCAACGTATTTTGAGCGTCATTCAACAAAATTTAGCCGAGTCTCGTAGACGTATCGTCAATTCAATTTTTACGTGTTTTTTTTGTTAAAATTTTTTTTTGCCACAATGTATTACGTTGTTTTTTTGAATAAATTACAAAAGAACGTAATTTTACCGAAATCGTGGATCTTGGATATTGATAAACACGAAGAAAATTTTATCAATAACAGTATCAATAGAAATCATCAATTTTTGTGCTACTTCACGACAAATCCAGCCGCTTTCGATGAAAATATGTGCCCCAAATTTGATTTTTCTCCTAATTTTTCTGCAAACATGGTCAACGAAGCTAATACAGATGGATCATTCGATGGTTGTTTTCTTGGAAAACTCAAAAAATACAAAAGTAAGTTGAATGAATCAAATAATTTTAAAACGATATTTTTTTCTTAAATTCAATGCGTTTTTTTCTCAGAGCAATACGAAGACGCTGTTTTATTCACGAATCGACAACGTAACATACATCCACCCGTTTACAATACACTTCGTTTGAAAGAACGTCCAATTCCGAAGACAACTATTGAAAGTCGTATATCAATGAATGATACCGCAATTGAAAATGACAATCATGCCGTAGCAAATGCTTCAACAAATGATTTGACAGAAATTTCGATTCACGATGAAGCAACAAACAAAATTATTGATTCTATGGACACACCAACAATTGATTTTGCAAATCAAAATGCTCTAAATGTATCGGTATCTGAATTGAATGTTACAGTCAACAATTTTGCAAACGTTTCGGTCGAAGCAACAAGCGAATCTAATAATATTCCATCAAATGATATTTCAAGCCAAAATTGCCAAATTATATCACCATCTGTGGTGAACTTCTCTGCTGTTCATGATTTTGCTAATTCATATGATAGTGATAGTGAAACACATCACCAGAATATCGATCAAGAAGAAATGAGTTTCATTATTCAAAATGAACAAAATACAACCGAAACTGACCCATTATCGATCGCTTCTATTGTTATCAAAACTGAGCTCAACACCATTCATACAAGCAATGCCGAACAAATAAACCAGCTGCTCAATCAATCCCAAGATAGTCTTGATGAGGATGTGTATGATGACGATCTTGTGTTTTTTGTACCAAAAACTGGTTTTCCTCAACCGCCTACAGAAATCGTATCTATGGTAAAACGAGAGAAAGATGAAATGAGTGGCGACATTCCATTTAATGATTCTGTAAGTGATATTTTGTGATTATTAAATTTATTCATAAAAAAATATATTGATGTTTTGTGCTTAGGATACCGGTCGCGTCTATGTAATTGGTGGAAAATTGATTGAAATTCCTTTCATTGTTGTCAATAAAATAATTGAATGGAACAATTCGAATCGCGATGAAGTTAAATATGATCGAAAGATTTGTCGCTCTTTGTTATTGTGCTTGGTAGAAAAGGATGAACTCGATGCGGGCATTGTCAGCGGGGCAGTGATGGATTTTATTAAAGGTATTTTTTTATATTTATAATAGACATTTTTTTACTAATGACTGTTCTTATTCACCAGCTTGTTTCATTGTTCGGTGTGGAGCGGACTTGAAGGATCGCATTGAATTAATTCAAACATACAAGAATGAATTCCGTGTAGCCGAAAACGCAACTGACTGAGTCACACTTAATCAAAGCAAAAGACAAAATCATATATTCATACGAAATACAACTAAACACAAAACACGTGAGAGAATGCTCAAAATATTTATAATAGCCGTTCATTTTCATTTATATATAAAAAAGAGTTGTTGAAACTTTTCAATATTTACAAGTTAGTAATATTCAGTTCAATTAATCGACAATCGTTACAAGTTAATGAATCTTTAATGCTTTTCCGAAATTTCAATTAAAAACAATCGAATAGGTACATTACAGGTTTTCCATATTAATATTTTTTTTTGCTGCTGAAAATTTGCAAATATTTATGGCACATAGAAAAAAAAAGCGGAATGTTATTTTTCGACGTTTATTTTTAATTATTTAAAAAAAAAAATCAAAATGTCAATGAATGACCGTAAGGAAAGATGTTGAATAGTTTTTTGTTATCGATCTTTGTTTTCGAACATTTCATTTTTAAGAACTAGTTCAAATCACAATATTAATGTTAATCCAGACACTTTTAAAAGACATACATAGTATGAAAGACTTTATTAATATACCTTATATATTTAAGACTTGAACTTTTTTGTACATTTTGTTCAGTTTCACCAAAAAGTACAAGATAAAATGCATGAATGTAAGTGATATCAAAGAAACGCTTATTATTTAAAACTCGATGTGATTTTTTAAAAGTGAAAATTTATATCTAATTTGATGTGCTTTAAGAACAAAATAAACTATATATTTTGACAGAAAATTGTTTATTACATATTTATTTCAATCAAATTGAGAAGTTTCTAATATCTTATTGATTTCACATGAACATTTCTCTGTAAAATAGACTTGATTATTTTCATCTTTATAAATGGATTGTTTCGATAAGGTCGCAAAGTAAAAATCAATATTTACGTACAGACAACAATTTGATTTGAATGTATTTATAACACCATTTGAATTTACGTTATACCATCGGGCTAAAACTTCTATGCCACGTGAAGTACTTTTATTTTCATGAAATATTGGGGCAAAGTCCAACGTATATTGTTTTTCTTTATTAGTTTTTCCATTTATGTATTTAAATGATAAAATGGTGCCCAACATAAAATTATTTTTTGTATTTTTAGAATTATTTATTTGGTTGTAGAAAATGCACCAATCATTTATTTGTATTTCTTTCATTTTTGAAATGCAACGATCATTGTTCGATACATCAATGAACTCCAACTGACGTCGACAACTTTTTCTAAATTCACTGCGTTGAACGCGCTTCAATCGATCGGAACTAAGTTTGTCTTTTGTTTCAGATAGCAGCCACATTAACGATGTTTTTCGTACGGTTTTTTGTCCATTTTTGCTAGCAACATTTACATAAGGACTACTTTCATCCACAATTTTATCTTCAATAGAATAATCTTTTAAACTTTGGCAATCAATTTGATTACGTTCTTCTTCAGCTCCAATTTTTAAGTCGATATTATCAATATTAGACTGTTTTAGGTCTACTGTTCTATCTTCAAGTTGACATTCAGTTATCTCTTCTTTAGTCACATGAATTCCAAATCGAAAAGCATCAGCGACTGCAATATCAAGAGCGCTTTGAATGCAGTTGTCAATTTCATTATCGGAGGGTAAATAGAATTCGTTTGGGCTTGATTTATTGGTTCGATTTCGTGGAAATTTCACATCAGCATTGGCTAGTTTAAAATACATAATTTCATTCATTAACTCTACCCGACCAATTAGATGAATTAATTCTAATAGCGTGAAGTTTATTTTCGTGAAATTCAATGTGCCCATGGATCGCATTTGCCGGAAGGTTTCTTCACACGGTTGACTGTTAAATAGAACCGGAAGAAAACAATCACTAATTCCTTCATCTCGAAATTTTCTCATTAATATAGTTAAATTTTGTGCATTAATCTCGATACAAATGTATGCATTTTGAGTGATAAAATCACTATTTTTGAAATTTGGGTTTTTGGAATTTGTATTTATAAAATGTCGCCATGCACGTAAAAAAAATGTAGCACGCCATATACGAAACAGTCTCATCAATGGTGGTAAATTATCTTCATACAAGCTAGAAGATATTTCTTCGCAAATTCGGATGTATTCGATTGTTGCTTCACTATCAATAACAAATTCAGCCAGAGCTTCCCGTACTTTTGGTTGAATTACTTTTTTCAATGATTCAAAATTCTGCCGGTCATCCGGACAAATGTCCGAATAAACCAAACCATGAACATCTTTCGATACTGTGTTCAAAAGATATTTTAAGTGTGAAACGCTTGCGATTTTTTCACCAATCAATAAGACAACTGATGGATTCAATAATCTGTTTCGTAGTTTTAACGCACTATGAACAACATCTTGAAGATAGCAAATATTTCGATCGCTTGTACCAAACCATTCATTGTTTTTCATTACCGAATTGAATTTTATATTATGTCTCATGCTAGCTACCAATCTACTATCTCCATCTGAAGAAAAACCGGCAACTTCAATTCCATGGCTGAAATAGTAGTGAGATTATTGAAAATTTACTAAAACAATCAATTCCTTTAAAAAATTATTAAAAAGGACAAAGACAATAATATATTACCGTTGCATTTCATTCACAGTGTATTGCCAACGACGCAAAACATCTTTAGCCGTAAACTTATTATTTGTGCCAAAAATTTGAATTACAAAAGGTGGTACATTTTCTTTTAATGGCTGTGCCATCATGACATATACTAAAGATGATTTTTCATTGTTTATATTCTGCTTTATTTCATCAGCACTCCGCGCTAAATAAGTAAATGGCACTGGTAATCCAGTCTTAGTGTTTATTGGTAATAAAATACCAACCATTTGATTAGTTCCGGGATCATACTCAACTTTTGCCACTATAGCTGAAGCATCCTCGGACAACCAGACACATTTTTTGAGTTTAAGAGATTCCAAATAATGACTCAATTCTTTACAACGTAGTTCACCTTCAATTATTTTGATCTTGCTTTGGCTGATGTTATGTACTATATAATGGGAAAAAAATTATTTATAACACAAATAATAGTATTTAAGCAATGTACGTCGCTTACAAATTGTGTTAACATGTGGAACTGGAAGGTTGGCACTAATTGATTCATAACATGCTCTTCCGCACAATAAGTAAATATATGTAGCAAAATGACGAATAATCTCGCCATACCTGTAGCCTTTTGGATGTTTTCCTGCATTGTTCTGTGCGGTGATGATTAAGTTTTGAAGAACAAATGAAAAATCGGCTGAGTTTACCAATTGGTTCTGGGAAAATTGCTCATTATATTTGACTTCTGTTTCATTTAGTAATTTCAACTGATGTGGAAAACTTAAAATCAAACATTTGTGTCCAGGCTTAAATTTGAAGCGTTCGAAATTTTCATATGATGTCCCTTTTAAAATATTTCGCTCTTCATTAATATACTGCTCAATTTCTAATATACTTTGATCGTTAATGCTTGATAGAGATGCATTTGTGTCAAATCCACTTTCTTTCAATATTTTTATGATATCGCATGGAATTTTCTCTTTTAAAACTTTCTCTAAACGTACAAATATTTGGTTCGAGTCCTATAAATAAAATTTTTCAATAGCAAACTTATTTTTATAATTTCATTAAGATTGAAGAAACAAATATTCAACTTACCATTTTCTTATTGTTTTGTTTTTAATGATTGAAAATGCAAACTCATAACTTATTTGATATCGGTTGTCTAATGAATTTGTATTCGGAATATTTGTGTTGAAGAAACACATATTGCAATAGAATTCGTTGAGTATTCGCAGAATTCGTAGGTTTAAAGTACTATTCGTAGCCATTCGCATACGAACCAAAGAATTCGTACGTTTGAGAGTGTATTCGTTCAAGTTAAATGCCCCTAGGGTAGGGGTATGGTGGATTGTGGTTGAATTGTGGTTGGGTTGTGGTTGGGTTGTGGTTGGGTTGTGGTTGGGTTGTGGTTGGGTTGTGGTTGGGTTGTGGTTGGGTTGTGGTTGGGTTGTGGTTGGGTTGTGGTTGGGTTGTGGTTGGGTTGTGGTTGGGTTATGGTTGGGTTGTGGTTGGTGGTTGGGTTGGGTTGAGGAGGGGACTTATGTCCCATAGCCCAGAAAAGCGTTTTGAGGCCAAACATAAAATGATCTCGAATTTCGCTTAGAATTGCAAAAACTCTTCATTTTAACGAGATAATCGCATTTAAAGATTTTTCACTTAATAATTCGATTTTGGTTGATTTTCAAGGTATAGTTTGTTCGGCAAAGTTTTAGATCTCAAATTTCTCTAGAATTTCTCTGAAGATACCAAGTCAAAATTCTCAACCAGAAAAGCGTTTTGAGGCCAAACATAAAATGATCTCGAATTTCGCTTAGAATTGCAAAAACTCTTCATTTTAACGAAATAATCGCATTTAAAGATTTTTCACTTATTAATTCGATTTTGGTTGATTTTCAAGGTATCACCCATTGATTGCAAGCTAATGAAGTACCACTCACTAGCGACAGCGCCATCTGTAGTCTTTGCACAACTTCAACATACAGTTGACAGTTGACAGCAAAAAATTGAAGTTAACTTGGCATATTTATACACATGTTTGTTAAATAATAAATAGAATAAATAATATTGTTTGAAAAAAATTAGTGGAAAAAAATTGCTTATAAGTGTATAAAATAATTGTTTAAATATTATATTTCTGTTTAAATAAATAGTGTCTGTTTGCATATTTTTTTTTCTGAACATGAACAAGTGAATAAAAAAAATGAAAATATCTATAAAAAAGAAGGAAACATTATTTTTATGTTCATACTGCGGTGTTTTCATCAGAACGAACAGAGCTAATTTGTTTAGACATGAAGACCTTCACAAAAACAGTATAAAAAAAATCAAATGTGCTGAAAAAAACTGTAATACAACATTTCAGAACAAAACTCTTTATTGGTATCATTGGTGCAACAAACATGGTAATCTCACAATGCCAGATTATTTCATTTACACCGAGGAGCCATCGAAGTACAAATTAAAAATAAATAAATCAACAGTTTTACAAAATGTTTCAAAAAAAAACTCAATTAATTCGGAATGTGTGACACAAAGAATTGAAGAAATTATGAAAAAATGTTTGTTAATTGAACCATTTTTTGGAAAGTTGGAAGAGTGAAAATAAAAAAATAAATAAAAAAAAACATAGACAATATTATAAACAAATTGAATTAGAGTGATGACAATGAACATTTATTGGTAATTGGTTAAGTTTGAGGGTTTTTCTTATTTCAACTCCGCACAACATACTAACATAACAACAAGTTGCCAATGGTTCGTTTGTCTGATTACTTCGTGATCGTCGGATATGGAAAGATTTTACACCAATTTCTCGAAAAGGAATGGTCAGATTTATCGTTCATTGAATGCATCGAATGAGTATGTATGAGGTCAAGGTTGAAGTGGAGGAGAAAAAGAGATTTTGCTTATTCATGTTTTTTTATAGTTTTTCCACTTGCTTGGATGGGCCTTATCAAATGAACGGCTGGAAATTTTTGTTTCGACATTAACCGATATCGATGCATATCGACAATTTTGTGCCTGTTTATTTTTCATTAAAAGAGTTGCCATCACACGAAATAAACTAACCGATGAAGAAGTATAATTTCTCACCGACGCAAACTTTATTGAATCAAGCCGTTTATCAACAAGAATTCATCCGAAGCCAGTGATTACATTTCATAAAGCCGGCTTTCTTGGCGCAAGAGATTTAGTCAATTGCGGTTTTTTGTCGCACGTATTAGATAGTATGTTTTTCACAAGTTTTATAACTCAAAATCCGAAATTGGTAAGATAAAGAGAAACACGAAATGGGGAAGCATGAATTTATCGGGTTTTTTCGCATTCTATTTTTTCCATAGGTATTGTCGCACATCCAAGAATTAGCTCAGATTTTATATACAAATGAAAATCGATCATCGCAAAATTACATGCAAAAAGTCTTACGATCACCGGACGGATCGTATTCACTAATTCATCAGCCCACATCGAATTTACTGAACAATGATTTTGTGCAACAAATTATTGATACAATTGAAACCAAACATTTTCAATTGGCATCGCCGCGTTCATCGCCGCATATCGTACCAATCGGACCACATTTACAAGGCATCTCCGATGGACGACCGATTGTTAATAATAGCGCTCAACGTTTGGAAGTATTGGAAACGTGTGTGAATTGCATTTTTGAAAATAAAATCGCTGATGCTCGTAAAAGTTTTCCGGCTCTTATGCGAACACTGAAACAACGTGATGCCCGTTTGACATTGTGTCTAGCACGAACTGTTCAAGGCAACGAAGCAATGCTTGATCATCAGCAATTCGATTTAGTTATCAAGTAAGTTAATCTGAATGGATTTTGTTTATTTTAACGATTTACACCAATTCAGACTTTGTGAATCTGTTTTTGAATATTTTTTTTTTCCTTTTTCATTGTAGATTAATAAATCGCACACTTCAAGAAGATTCAGTAATGTATAAATATGGTGTTGCTGTCCCATTATTGCCACAATCATCAGCATTCTGTCGTAAATTATGCACCGGAGTCATTCAATTTGCATATACGTGCCTTCAAGATCATCCAGTTTGGAAAAAAAAAAACAATATATTTATCAACAGCGAATAATTCAACGTCTTCCGCCTCATTTATTGAAAATAATTATTCATACTCACGCACTCGACCTAGTACATTAAATTCAAGGTTAATTTTCATTTCATTAGCAAAAAATTCGGAATAAATTCGAAAAGTGGTTGAATCAGGTTGAATTATTAAATTGTTCTGTTTTTATCTTTATCACAGGGACTTGAAAGTGTATCATGCATCAATATTATCTCGAGTATGCATCAATATTATCTGCTGAACAAATGCGTTCATCAGCACAAATCGATTCGGCCAAATTGAATGAATTTATTAATCAGTCAATACTTTATAGCCAGACAATGCTAGACATTTTGCCAATCGTATGATAGCCTTGTTAATTCCAACGGAATAAATCAAAATAAACCATGCATTTTTTTCATATAATTGAATGTGTTTTTATTTATATACTTGTTGCTATCTAATGACTCATTTCTGAATTCAATATATTTTTTTACAGCATTTTTTTTCTTTCAACTAAGTATAATGTTATGATAATGGTTTTATATGATTTTCCTTAATATATTTGATTCTTGAATTTCCTTCATATATTTGATTCATTATTGTGTTTGTTGTTTTTATATTGAAATAATTTTAATTGTTTCATGTTTGTAATCATTGAAATTCGAAGATTTGAAAGGCATTACTTTTGATGTGAGCGCGACACTTTTGCCGGTTTCGGTGTTGGCGAATATACTTTCCGTATCAAAATGTTGGATTGAGCCAACGACTGATTCAGAGTTGGCGATGCTGCTGGCTGAACCGGGGCCATCGAAGCCATTGGCTGAATTGGAGTTAGCGATGCTGCTGGCTGAACCGGGGCCATCGAAGCCATTGGCTGAATTGGAGTTGGCAAAGCTAGTGGCTGAATTGGGGCAGCAGTTGGTAGAATTGGTGGTGAATTGCATGCTAAAGAGCAAAATTTTTTTAATTAAATTTACTTTTCGTATTAGCTAAAAAATTGTAAAAAAAAACATAATAAAAGAAACATACGTGGCGAATGAGGATAAAATGTCACGAGCGGCGTTGCAAAAGATACAGATTTACGTCTTTGGATGGGCAATTTCGCAGCATTTTTGATTGCAATCTGGCTTGGACCCATTGTATGACGTTTATGGATATTTCGAGATGGTTTCAAGATTAACAATTTGTCGAAATTTGTCTTTCGCTCGACGCGAACACCATATGCACTTTCAAACTGTGCAGCCAATTTTTGTTGTCTTCGTGTTACTAAAAAATAAATAAATAAATTTATACGTGATATACATAAATATTGTATTGATAAAAAAAATAGCGAAGCTTACTCATTTGTCTTCCTATTACGGAATTTGGCATGTCGACCTCACGGATTTTTGACTCGAGAAATCTTTGAACGATGAGTGGCCAATTGCTGGTACATTCATTGCTCGCAACGAATTTTGCTCGTTGAAATGGCCATTCGCACCAATATTGTAATTCACTTTTGAACATTACTAGCATCTAAATAAATTTTAGAGTGATTTTTAGGAAAGAATCAATGTGAGGAAGAAAAAATGTGGCACTTACATGAAATGTTCATTGGCTGTCCAGCAACATTTTCGCTTTCCATTATGGAACTTTCATCAGTATTTGTGGCACGAACAAAAAACATGATTTTTTCCAAAAAATGGAATACCAAATTTGGCCATTTTGTGAAAGCTACTGCGGACGGCACAACGGCGGCTGGCACATCATCAAATTGTTCAACCAAGTATTCAATGCGTTCTTGGTTTATACGAACATCTTAAGAATGTAAAAAAAAATTATTAGTTATAAGAATGTATAAGAATTTTGCTAAAAAATAAGAGTAACTCACTCAATACGCGTTTGGCCTGACGCGCAGTGAAATTTTCCAACAACTCCTCGCAACCATCTAAATTTTCAAGTGGTTCCCACGTGGTTTTGCGGTACCCTTTCCACTTTAACAAATAACGGAACTGCAAATATTAAAAAATTAAAAAAATACTGCCGAATGTAACACAAATAAATATACTATATAATTGAATATTTTGTGCAATTTTATGACTAAATAAAATGAAAAAAAAAAATTGCTTATACTGCTCGTGATTGCTTGATACTTACATCATTATTTTCAGTAAGATTTCTGGCCAAAATTTTTTCGACCTCAAATCGGTCACCGGTGTCAGACATTATTTCTTTTTTTGAAAATATCAGCAAATATTGTAGTTCTTTCCGATAAATTTTATTCAATAATTATGATTTTATTTGCAAAATCGAGACAAAAAAAATCACTTATTAGCCCGTTGCAACAAAGTAGTTATGCTTAACACGTATTAACACGATTGAACGTAGAACGTAGTATGCTCTGAGTGGCTTTGAGGCAATCGAAGTGGTTCCAACAGGTTGCGACAATGTGTGCTAAACGAATAACGTTTTGGCTGGTTTTGGCTCACATTACAAATATATAAATGTCAAATTTGATGAAATAGCGTTTTTGTTGGTTTTTGTTGATTGCATACGTAGCGCCATCTGTCGATGTATACGATGGAGAAAGAACAATAACGAATGCAAGTAATTGTGAATCATAGCTATTGCTGGTTATTGCAAGTTATTGTTTAAGCTTGTGCAATCCAATGAAACAATAATAATTATTTTTTTTCAAAATGAAGTTTTGCAAAATAAAAGAATGTGAATATTTTGTGAATGGAAGTTCGACAATTCATATGTTTCGGTATGATATGAATATATTTTATGATATTTTATTAATTGATTGGTTATAATCAAAAACAAAAATACAAAAATTGACAAAAAAAAAACAAACTGAATTGAAGGGCAAGAACTGGCAAGAACTCATTTTTGTTCATTTTTATCATAAGAAAGAAAGTCTTAAGTCAGTTATTGTGTTTTATTCTCAAATTTTGTTTTTTTTTACTAAAGTTCCTACATATGCATTGATGTGCACTGACTCAGTGCCACTGACACAGAAGCCTCAAACGGTATTCGCTATGAAATAAAATCATATACAACAATCAACAACAATGAACAACAATATAAAACAAATCTAATTTGGAAAAATTCTTTTGAAGCATCCTATTAATTGTCATTTTACACCGATTTTAGATGACAAAACCCTGTTCCATATTTTGCTTTGTAAGAATACCTAATGTGAAAACTCCAACCAGAATTTATCGATAAAAATATCGATTGGAATTTCATTTTTACATCAACCTGTATCACCTGCATCAGACATTTCGTTTACATTTTTGCTTGAATAAATTGTAAATAGCAATTTACAATTACAAAGCTTTACAGTTTTAGTATTAGACGATTTATGTTCACTGGCATAAAATTGAAGACGTTGCAATAATGCGAACAATAAGTTTCATCAAAATTACCATATTCACGACTTTGCATGGGAAATAAATCACAATTATTGTTAGAGGGAGGGGAAAAGGATTATAGTTTCAATTTTCAAACATAAATCTTTGTAGCAAATTACATATATCTCCAATGCAGATATCAACAAATGCTACTTGTAGAGAATATTTAAACCAGAAGAATTTCATAAAAATTAACTCGAAAAAAAAAATATGAAAATGTTCTAATGTACATTGTTGAATCATTGTGGATTCAAACTTTTTCCTCTTTCTATTATATTTAATTTCCAATATGCTTGAAATAACATAAAAAAGCATTCTTACCTGATCTATTTATATCATGACCAATATATTTAATTCAGAACGCCAACACATCCTGTTTGGGCTTCGCTGTGGGGAAACGCTCTCGAAAATCATGAACATTCAAACGGAAATTTGATATGCATGAATCATTTTAATACAAACGATTTTACTAAAAGAGGAAACCGAATCATCCTAAAAGAGTTTGCAGTGCCAAAAATCTTCGTATCGTCTGGAAATGAAATAAACAATGATAATGAAAACTATATTGAGCAAACCGAAATTGATGCCGAAAATAACAACACTATAAATCATAACAACGAAATGCTTAAACAATGCTTACAATTGGATGCTGAAATACAACATTGGAAACATCTTTATAATAAATTAAAAAAAGAAAAAGAGGAAAGCGAACTCGCTTTAAGAAATATTATCTCATATCAAACGAAGCAAATAGAAAGTTTGACGAAGAAATTTGTTGAATTTAAATACAGTGTAAAAAAATCTGATTTAGCAAGTTTTGCTTTACATGAATGCGATGCAAAAGTGAGTATTGTTATATAACAACACAAAAGCTTAACACTTATTTTGTATATTGTTAATAACTGCAAAGGTAATTTTTTGATTAATTGATTTTTTTTTAATTTCTTTGCCAGACTCAAACTAAAAAAGACATATTGTCATGTCTTGCCGTTGGCATAATGTCAGCAGAAAAGTACCCTCCGTCGGTTAGAAATTTTTGTATAAGCTTACATAATATATCTCCCGGTGGATATCGGTATGTAAGAGATCAATTTGATTTAAATATCCCAACATCTGGAACAATACGTAGTTGGCTTGCAAATTCTAATATAAATGCAAAGCCCGGGATATTACATCAAAGTTTCAAAATATTGGAGAAAAAAGTTGCAGAAAAACTAACTAAAGGTGAACAACTGATTGGAGCCGTTCTGTTCGATGAAGTAAATATCCATAAACACATTCAATGGTTCAATGATGAGATGATAGGTTATGAATTTCTCCCAGGGATGGATAAAAAAAATGCAAAACTCGCATCTCAAGCGATAGTGTTTATGTTTTCAGCGTTTAATGACAATATAAAAATTCCTCTATCATATTATTTTATCAGCTCCATCAATTCAGAAAAAAAACATATGCTGATGAGTGAAATCGCTAAAGCTTGTCTAGAAACAGGAGTAGTTCTAACCAATTTCACATTTGATGGCCATAGGACAAATTCCTTGGCATGTCATTTATTTAATGCTAATTTAGATGTACTTTCTCCCATATTCGATCCATCGTTTGTTTTTGAAAATCATCGAATATTCACCATGTTCGACCCAAGCCATCTATTGAAATTGGTTCGAAACACGCTCGGTTCAAAAGAAGTTCTTTACAACGCTGAAAATAAAGAAATAAAATGGATTTACTTCACACGTCTTCTGAAATTCAAAAATGATAGAAATTTTATAGTCCACAAATTAACAAAAGCACATATTGATTTTAAATCCGATGCCATGAAAGTAATTTTGGCCGTGGAAACATTCAGCGCTTCTACAGCAGATACTATGGAATATCTTATGAATCGCGGCCACCCTGAATTCAACGGTGCTGGCCCCACAATAAAATTCTGCCGCTTTTTCAACGATTTATTCGATGTTTTCAATAGCAGATTCGATTCTGAAACAAAAGCAAACCCATTCAAAAGACCAATGAGTTCTGAGAATTTTCGTTTGATGTTGGATCTTTTTGAGCGAGCACAAGCATATATATTGAATTTACAAATTCGAAAATCTACAAATGGTCATTTAATTCCGATTTGTGCATCCATAAATAAAACTGGTTTCCAAGGTTTCGTTATTGGCATGAAAACAATTACTGCTCTTTTCAATTATTTGGTCAATGAAAAAGGATATGTGCAGAAAATTGCGACGCACAAGTTATCTCAGGACCATTTAGAAGTGTTTTTCGGCAAAATACGCTCGATGAATGGAAACAACAATAACCCGACGTGTCAACAGTTTAATGCAGCAATGCGCAAACTTCTATCAAATATTTCAATTGAGTGTTCAAGAAATGGAAATTGTAATGACATCGATCAATATTCAGTATGCAATCCCTATTCAAACATAACATCAGTCACTTCACGTCGACCTAAAACCGCTACATCAAATAGAAATGATTACAGTGAAGAAGAAATAGAATCAGTCTTATTAGAGCTTAATGAAATTCAAAAAATCGATCACACTAATAAATTAACCGACCTTAATGACCTTTCAACGGCACATATTGCTTCTTCAATTGAAAATTTAATTTTAAGCAATAATGATTTAAAATGTCAACTGTGCAAAAATGTATTTTCAGAGAACGAAGCGGTTCTTGAAGCGTTAGTTTTTAATTTTACGAGAAAAGCGTCTCAAAGTACATTTGAAATTTGTCAGACCGCTGACCATATACTTAAAATTGATATATTGAAAGGACAATTCACGACCAACCTCATACATAAAACCATTTTGTCGAGCTTAAATTACGATCGCTTGTACCCCAATTCTTCTTTTGAAGATCATGTTGACCATAAAATAGATTTAATCGAACTCATTGTAAAAAAATTTATTCGAGTCAAGGCTAATTACATTGCGAAAACAATAACATTTAATGAAAGTGAACAAAAAATTAGACGCAAACTTGCACGTTTGATTATTGCTTACAATCAGTAAAACGCCAAATAATTTTAATATTTTAATTCAAATTAAATTTGAGCACTCAAAATAAATAAGCATAATGCCATAGAATATAATTTAATTTAGCAATGAATATTCATGAACTATTGATATAAACTTAATATGGTGTATTATTTACAAGAGTCAGTCAGAGATGGTTGCGATAACATCATAAATGTGATTTAATCGTAATAAGTAATAAGTGGTTGCGATTCTCTTTTCAATCCTTTATATGTATTTGAATTGTCTTGGTTAAACGAACGCGAACTGTGCCTAGTTTATTGTAACATTTTAATTTGACATATTTCATTTATAGGTAACATATGTTAACCAATTTCAACGGTTATATAATATAATATATTTTATTAACATTTGTTAACATTGATTACCAATTGTTATTATTGTTGTATTCCTTTATGATGCTGAATCACTCGTACGTGATGGCGTTGTTAGCAACGTTTCTATTGAGCAGATCGAGTGGAGAGTATGTACCTTTAAAATACTACATTCACACTCTCCTCTCGATCTAATCAACTGATAATACAATAGATGGGAATTGTTCCGGTCAGTCCAATGGAATCTATATTTAAAAAGAATATGAAAATGAATATATTAAGTTACATAGTTTAGATCATATTCGCAATAAAAAAAATTTGTTGTATGTAGATTCGCTCTTCAATTAGAGAAAAAAAAACAATTTTTGTTTGTAAATAGGATTATTTTGTTATGTAAAAAGAAGTAAATAATTGAGTGAGAGAGCGTTTAATCCCATTAATTTATACCTACGGATGCCTACGCGAAAATAAAAATGGACTGGCTTTGGGTTATGTTATTTTAAAAAATATTCTAATTTTACATTCTAATCTAAATGCCAATCATAATAGGAAAAATGGCAACAGTAATATTGTAATAAATCCAGAAATCACATTGAATTACTTACTTGTTTTGAGTCCTCATACGAATATTCTGAAATTTGAAGCGAAAAAAAATGATTGGATATTCTTATTTATTCCTATTCTATTTAATTCAATTTAATTTAACCATAATAAATTTGATTGCTTGAATTTTTTGAACAAAATTTGAGAGAGAGAGAGAGAGAGAGAGAGAGAGAGAGAGAAGAGAATGAATTTTCATTGATCAGTCAATCAAAGAAACCGTTACCGGTTGCCAACCGGCGGTTGGGGATCACTGACATGACATTGCCGGTGTCGAAGGTGTGTGTGAGTTGGAGATTGGCCTAACTTCTTTGAAGTGAGAATAATAACAAATTGAAAAATGTTATTAACTTACATCTGAGTCATTCTTGTTATTCAATTGTTGTTTTTGATCGACCTGTTCAATTTTGCCAATTTTCCAACCTTTTTGCTTTCGACTACAGTTACAATTTCTTTGTTTTCTGGTGTGATATCAACAGAACGTTTGGTTTGTGCTTTTCCCACCTAACACCCGATATGATTTTAAACAGATACCATTTGAATCTGGAAATGAGCACAACACTCGGGTAATGAACGACGAAATCGAATGAATAAAAAAATAACGATTAAATTATTATTTCTACGAATATAAGCTGTTAATGTTTGTATGCATGAATGAATGAATGAAACAAAGAAACAAACAAAAAACTATTGTACATTTTTTAGAAAACCTTAATATTAGGGCATTATATGTGATTATTATTTGAATGGCAACGAACCAATGGGCGATATTCACAATCGAAATAAATTCATAGATTCTTAAAATTGTATTAACAAATTATTTATAAACAAATCATGTGGGATAGAAAAATATATATTCGTAAACAGCATAAAATGATTGTGCAAAAATCAGCAAAAATGCTGCTGTTGATACGAGGACTAGTGTCGAATTGCTTTTATTTAAATCCACCCGGGTTCATTTGACGCAATATAAACACAAATACATAAATAATTCATTCGAATATGGACGAAATTATCGAGAAACATTAAGACCTGAGCTGTATATACTGCGACAGCATTTTGTAAATTGCTATAGCCAGCACTTTTTTTATGCTACAGCCATCACCCGGCAAATATGCTCAAAAAATTTGTTCTTCTTGGTGTCAAATTGAGATACATTATAAAATGGAGTAGGCATGCAAACATTTTATCTCTGATTCACGATCAAGCGGCGGGGACTGTGTACTATGGCCCATGCGTTTTTGTTCTCAATATTGAAAATTTGTTGCAGAACAATAAACAAAAGCATTTATTTTGGTCAATAAATCACAATTTCCAACAATTTCATTCCTTTTTTAGATGATTTTGTTTTTGTTCGTTTTTGTTTTCGACTTTTGCTATTCATTTTTACACTATACATTTTTCAATTGAGAGTTTTAGAAAATCCCGGATATTATTCGATCGAAAGACTAATTTTTTTTATATGAAAATAGTCTTTAGGCAACTTTAGGTAGTTTTATGATTGGAAGTTAAATTTAACCTTGACTGGCATCGCTTAGATTTTTATTTTATACTTTTTTCAACGAATGAACAAAAAATAAATATCTAAACTGTTTTTTTTTCAAATACTTTGGTTCACTTAGGTTGAATTGATTCATATAATTGGCGCCTTCATATAAAAGTGTTTTATTTCCAGTTTCGTTTCGAGTGAGTTATAAAAATTGATAAAAATGGCACGCTAAAGTCAAATCAAATATTGATAATTGATAAATAATTGTGTGTGGTCAGGAAATTCCATGTTAGAACCATAGCGATTGGACTGAAATAACGAATGACGGAATTATTACGTGATTGTCATGCATATTTGCCCTATGACTTTTGGCTTCTTTTACATTTTAATACCAGAAAAGGCCCAGCGAAACAATGAATGATTTTATTTAAGTTACCTCTGAATAAAATTGGGGATAAATCCACTGCTCGCAATTGATTTTACTTTTCATTCATGTCGTATGACATGGCTGATTTGGCACCTTTTTGCACGTTCTTGACTTTCTTTAAAAATACCATATAATTGGAATCAATCGCACTGTTTTTTTTTCGTCTCAACGAGTCTGAACTCTGCTCAAATCTCAAATAGTTAAATAGTTCAAGGGTTGTCCTCTAAATTTCCGCATTAGATTACGATTTTCAATTCAATTTTTTATAAATCTTCCATTAAATAATCTCATAAAACTTTTCCTACATTTCTTGAGTTTGCAAATGCAATACATTTTTTTTAAAGTTCATACCAGTTCACACAAATCGTTTAGATCGACAAAAAAAATCAACGAAATAAGTATTTGATGAAATCAGATGAGAGTGACTGTAACACAACAAGTTTTCGCTTGATACAAGTGTTCGGTTGAAACTGAATTTAACGGCACGAATTTGTGTATGTCGCAGAAAAAACGTTCACAGCTGTTCACAGCACATAAGTATCCTTGCGTTAAACGCAGTATTGTATACAATTTCCATCAGTAAAATTCGATTGTTGATTTTCTTTCGTCATATTTTTTCTCTCATCGTTTAATGAGAGTGAATATTTCACATAGAATATTAACGTTATTTTATTACTTGTATGAATGCAAATGCATTTTTGATGATTCGTCATCATTCCTCGTATTCGTTCTTTTATATTGTTTTATATGATGAGCAATTCGGAGGCACACGAACTTATCGCTAATTTATTCTAAAATGTACTTAATATCAATGCGTTCAATGTATGTGTTTCCATATGTGTGTGACATACACTCATATACAGAATGTGAGAAAGAGCAATAGCGTTGTTTTGCGCCTCAGTGCACCTGTGTACCAATGAGTGTGAATTAGAACAAACGTATTATTCGGTTGATCCATAGTCTCTTTATTTCTCTTTCATTAACTTATTCATTATCCCTCTCTCTCCCTCTCTCTTTTTCTCTTCTCTCTTTCTCAAGTTCGTTAATTTCCATATGCAGTAATTCTTTTCATTGATACACATAGATATTGAATTTGAAATTCCGAACATGAAAATGTTCGTTTGTCCAAGTCTAAGTCAAATCAATTCGATTAAGGACTCACTAGGAAAAAAATTCCATTCCAATCTTTAATCATCACATCTGGTCACATCACTACTCATAATGAAAATGATGATTCGCCATATGGTCACATTGAACCTGATACATATGCGTACATCATTAGCGTCGACCCATCAATCAAACAAATCTATCACAGTGACAAATGATGCACAAAAAACAGAAAATGGCGATAGAAAATAATCAAGTGTAAATAGTCCAAATGTTAGTGTAAAAGAAGAATAAGACGATTGAAATAATATTGAACCAAACTGGTGAAAATGATTGATGCCGTCGATACCGTACCATTTGAATGTTTCAACCTACCCAAATTAAAATTTATCATAATGCAATCTTCACACAAATTAATAAAATAAAAATTCGCACGAATCTGATCCAATGGGAATTTCTTTTTATTTATTGGCCAATTGACAGCTAAGAATTCACATGAATTTTATCATATTTTAAATAGTTCAATGCGAAAAAACCACTTCAGCTTCATATGTATCTGAAAATAGAAAACAAAAAGTCTATTAGTTTTTTTTTCTCAAATGTATCTGAAAATGGAAAACAAAAAGTTTATTCGTTTTTTTAGCGATCATTAACAAACAAACCTAACGACGATTGGCAACTGAATTAATATTGCGAATGGCAATGTATCGGTTTTTGATGACAATACGACGTGCACGACGGGCAACTCGAACGGGGCGTCGTACTGGTCCTTGTGGAGCTACAGCTGCAGCCGGGGCTGGTACAAAAGGTGCTATGTTTGCGATGGGATCTGGAGCTGGTACAATATGTGCTGGGTTTGCGACGGGAACTGGAGCTGGTACTGGTGGTACATTGAATATTGTCAGAATTTGGTGCTGTTCAATGGCATGCCGCTGCAAAGTATGGATGGCCGTAAACCAACTGCGACAGAGCGGGCACCCAAAATTGCGCGGTGGCAATCGTAGCCATGCACCAGGTACAGCTTGATGCTGTGTAATCGCATGTTGTATGAAATCTTGGCGTATCATTGGCAGACGGCAAAGATTGAACGGGCATATGACTTGGTCGTTGTTTTCCATTATCTGAATAAAATTAAAAGGATTTTTTAGTTTAATAATTTGAAAAATTGTATTGCTTAAATCGAAAAAATGCGTTTTTTTTGCGTATGAAAGTTTTCCTGCAAAAACAAATTTTGTTATATTTAGCGGTACAAAAAATTGTTTTTTTGTTTCTCTCTCAATTGTATGATTTGTGGGATAAAGATGAAATTGATGATTTCAATACATATAACCGATGAGGGAAATTTTTTTGAACAAAAAACGAAGGACGACGGATAATTTTCAATTACCCTATTCTCAAGCGTATATAATTTATTTTTGTAAAATGAAAAGATAACTTTCAAATTCAGCAAGCAAAACTAAAATTCCAACCTTCTTAATGATAAGCTCGCACTCAACTAATTCCTTTTTGAAAATGTTCGGAGATCACACGTATTATATTTGCTAACTCTTTATTTTATATCACTTTATATGTCTATTTTTGTTTTTACAACAAACGCTATACTTTTGAGTAAGAAAGACTTTTGTCTTCAAAAAAATCAACAAAACAAAAATTTTCATGTAAGCACTTTGTAAACCAAAGACACACATTCAGAACTAATCGAAATAAAATGTGATGCACAAACGAAACACTTGTTTTGATTATGTGAATAAACTTGTGTTATGCAGATCAATGCAGATAGTAACATTGCTTGTTCTGTTGAGTACGTATCACAGTTCTATTGAGCAGATCGAGAGGAGAGTATGTACCTTTAAAATAACACATACATCCTCTCCTCTCGATCTAATCAACAGATGATACAATAGATGGAAATTGTTCCGGCCAATTCAATGAAATCTATTTATGCCATTTCATTGAATACTATACGAAAGAAATCCAATTGTTTTCACTTTATAAAAATCATCCACGAAATATGGTAAATCGGCCGTTGATTTCATTTGAGTTATTTGATGCCTTTTTTCTTCCAAATTTAAGTCAATTTATCATCGCCTAATATGACTGTATCATCGGAAATATCATTGGAGCACTTTTGGCAAAATGAATATCGATTTAAGATAAAAGTACTAAAAGGTTTGTAAGGAAGAAAAAACACTTTTTTTTGTTTTGTTTTTTGTGTTGACAATGAATGTGATGAAATTAAAATGTCTTACCTAGCCAAAAAACTAGTTAAATAGCTAGAATATTTTGCATCTCTTGGAATTGTATATAATACTTTACCAAAGCAACACAATATACATACTTGTAGATTATACGTATATTTTCGACCAGTAGTAACCAAGTTGTTGCATCTCTGGATGGATTGGATCTATGGCTTGTTCAAAAATTTCCGATAACTGTCGAATCAAAAAAATTGCGATTTAAATTATCAAATGTACTGAGATAAAACTATAAAGTTGATGAAGCACAAAGTTATTCAATAAGAAAAAAGAAAAATTTTCATTTTTAGTTTCGATTCATCCGGTGACATTGGTTCATCTTTAATTTCATCTTTTACTTTATTCATATAATCATTTTCACTAACGGCTGAATTATTGTCTCCTTGGTCCATTGCTTCGGTTTTTATTTCCGGTTTAATGCCTGATGCCATATCATTGTTGGTATTTTTACTACCACAATTTCTATTGCCATTGCCATTGCCATTGTTGCTATTTGTATCCATTAAATTAGTGTTTCTTCATCCATTTCCAATTTGATGTCATGTTTTTGTTTAATTCCACATTTTTCTTTAATGCTATTATCATCACTAAGCGATTGGGAATTTTCGTCGCGTTCTTGCGTTGACGATTCTAAGGCAGACGACATTGGCGATCGCAAACGTATTGGCCGAGATATTTGTGTGGTGCGATCATTCTGATTTGGGCCACCCCCACCAGTACCGACATTTGACATATTGCTCAATGGACCGCGATTTGGTGAAGGGCTCTGAAAATGTTTTTAATTCAATTTAATACATTGATTTTAAACACTCGCTTTGTATATGATTAAATGAAAGTGATCAAAAGTTATTATAGAATATTTCAGTACCTGTTGTGGAAATAATGCTGACAGCAGCGTTTGGATCAATTGATTTTGTTGATTCGGTGTCACAGCTTGCAGTGTATTTTGTGATTGATTTTGAGAGTTTGGAGTCGGTGGCTGTTGAACGGCGAAATTTGATTGATTTACATTACCAGAATTTTGTTGCATATTTGTGTCGATATTTTGC
>JAQOWM010000149.1:0-173064 GCA_029041755.1 Resseliella maxima | reverse complement strand
TGGGAAAGCTTACACTGTAAAACCAAAAGAATTTTTTAATTAGTTTTTTGGATTTTTATAGTCAAATTAATAGATTAAAAATAAATATTTATTTTTTAATATATATTAAACATTGATTACAAATGTATTTCGTATTTTTTTGAGCGGTGAGTTGTTTACTGAGTAGAGCACTCATATTTTTAATCCAGCAATAATGCGATTTAATTGAATCATTTCCGTGTGTCTCTGTGATAGCTCTGCTTGTGGTGACATTGACATTAGCTCTGACGCTTTTTTCATCGGTTGTTAGAAATAGATTCACATGGTTTCTTTTAGCAGTCGGAGTAATTCGCAATGGGCATACTCGCTTTTTATCATAATCGTAATAATAGACGTTTACCGATATTTCCTTTTCGCTATTTTGCCTTTCGAATTTACCGATTTGGTTTATATGCACCGGAAAATCGATTCCATTGAAATTCAATTCATCAGAATATTTGTAGTAATGAAATAATTTTTCCGCATGAACTTTTACTGGGTGTAAGGCCGATAATATAGCCCATTTAAAACACATTTCATCATCATCATTTTTCACGTTTATAATTGAACCTTTATTTTTAATAAATTTTGGTAAGTCAATATACGATGATGCACGAAGCGGATCATAACGGCAGACGTTCACATCCAATTCGATGATGCGAGCGAGCGTAAAACCTGAACCGCGAAGCTCAGCATTTTGTACACTCTGTATGACTTCATTCTCAATATGCCCTTCATAATGCGCACGTAAATCGGTATAAGAAGAGAGTATTACATTCGGTGTTACCCAATACAAAATCTGTTTTTCAGTTAGTTCCCCACTCTCAGTTTGGTTTTTTTTCTCAAATTCAGCAACAAATGTACTCGCTGTCTTAATATGAACATGATGTGCGGTAATCGAAGATAGCTGCCTCATAGATATGAAATGCATCACTCAAAAAAGCACGAACATCAATATGCTCATTGTTTACAATAGCAAATGTGAGTATTCGATTGTCATAGGCACTCGCTCGCATGCGAAATTCGACACTTCCACGCTCGCGTACATTTTCATCTGCATTCTCCATATTCTCATCGACATCAACGTTTTCACGTACGTCCTCCATTTTTCAGAGTAGTTTTTTTATCTCTCTCGAATCAATTCGGAATCATTTTTTGCTAAATTCCATTAGGTATATTAAAATGAACCGCTCCTTTCGGAACGCACCGAGTGAATTTTCATGAAATCGAACCGAAAATCGAACTATTTTTTATGAAATAAATTTCAAATAGAATGTTTTTTACATGAAATCGAATCTTAAATCGAACTATTTTCATTAAATTATAATTAATATTTGAATTTTTTTAAACGCATCATTTAAAATATATGAATAAAATTATAGTGTTTTTTTAATTTTAAACATTGAAAGTGTTGAGCAAATTTCTGAAAGTATAGTTTTTCTTTCATTTAATTATAGTATGGTTCAATAGCTTTAAAAAAATATACACATCACTTAACAAAATATGTATGTTTATCCGATAAAAGAGACCGCTCGAAATTTTTTTTAGCAAAATTGTTTCAGGAAGTTAGGAAATTTAAAAAAACTTATTTGTTTACCGTGAAAGAGAGTGTCTCGCATGTACATTCCGCGGCAGCAACGGCAGCAACGGCAGCAGCGGCAGCAGCGGCAGCAGCGGCAGCAGCGCTCACTCGTTCGCTGTGCATTTAATTAACATTGCTACACTCATACGTTAGAGCGGCATCGACGGCAGCGAAAATTTTTGATTTTTGCTTTCAATCATTCTTCTTTTTTTCATTCTCTCTCGTTCTCTCATATATACATATATCTACTATATCTCTATACAAACAACAAAAATATCTCGAAATATAAAAAATATTATTTGAAATGCTCATACGGAAAGTATTCATCCATCCGCCTGTTTTGTTTTCTCTCTTTTACTGCTGGAAAACGTCATAAATACAAACAAAAAAACTATACAGGGTTGGGCAAAAGAGACGCAGTAAAGTAAATAAGTAAAAAAACTATTAGTTTTGCCGATACAATCAAGTTCTTTATTTTATTTTGAACATTGGTCTATGCCATTTATGTATGAAAAATAATATCGCTCAAATGTTCTCCACGGCTTGATTTACAGACGTCGATACGATGGTCGAAATTTTCGATGACATTTTCACAAATGGTGACCTGAATGGCGTTTATTTCGGCAACAATGTTGTTCTTGAGGTCCTGAAGCGTAGCTGGTTTATTGACGTAAACTTTGCTTTTCAAATATCCCCAAAGAAAATAATCTAGCGGTGTTAAATCGCACGAGCGAGCCGGCCAGTTGACTGGCCCATTTCTTGAAATTACGCGGTCGCCCAATTTCTGCTTCAATAAGTCGATATTGGCGCGTGTTGTGTGAGCCGGTGCCCCATCTTGTTGGAAAATAAAGTCGTCGGTGTCAATTTGATCAAGTTCGGGGAACAAATAGTCCGTCAGCATGCGGCCATAGCGCTCAGAATTGATGGTAACGGCATTTCCATCAGCAGCAATATTTTCGGTCGTTCTAACATTTTTTGGACGGCCACTTCTTGGAGCATCACTAACAGAACCAGTTGCTTCGAATTTACGCACCAAACGACCGATGGTGGTCTCATTTGGGCGACCATGACGACCAAAATGATCACGAATTGAGCGAAACGTATTTTTAATTTTTGCACCATTTTTGTAGTGCTACTTGAATAACTTTTATGCGATCTTCAATCGAAAATGACTCCATAGCGATAAATGGCAAACCTTCAACTAACGATATGACATTTCTAATGTCAAAAAAAAAGAATGGCATCCCTATCGGGGAACACTATATTTTCCTGCATCTCTTTTGCCCAACCCAGTATTCGTGAATAATTCGATTGTGTGCATATAAATAATGTATAATGAATGTATTATCTTTGAATACAAACGAAGAACTGTACTTCTTTTGTTTATATTTTTTGTGTTGCTAAAGCGATTGCACCTTTTTCGTGTTCACAGCAGTAGTATGAAAAAGCCGATTTTGAACCCATTTCTTAGTATTAGTGCACACATACACACACATACACACACACACACACACACACACACACACACACACACACACACACACACACACACACACACACACACACACACACACACACACACACACACACACACACACACACACACACACACACGGTTTTGACCACACCCAATTGACCTTCATGCTCTTTCTCTCTCTCTGAATAGCGGGTTTATCATGCGCACATACTCTCTCATCTCTCCTCTCTCTCTCTCTTCTCATCTGTCTCCTTTCCTCTCTCTCCTATTTCTCTCACGATCAACCATGACTAATATGGCAACGTACATGCTTTACCATATATTTCTTATGGACAACGGCTCTGTGTTGAATACTCGCTCTCTCCTATTTTTCTCACGATCAACCATGACTAATATGGAAACGTACATGCGTTACCATGTATTTTGTTGTTGGATTCGTTCTGAGTGTAAAGTATTTTCTAGTCATACGATGCTTTGATCGAATTTTAAATAAAAAATTTTTGTACTAGTGAGAATCGAACTCGAGACTGCCGTATTCCAAGACCAATGCTCTAACCGCTGAGCTACATCGATCTTTACTAAATGTATGGAAAAAATTGGTATATATGCGTTTCTGTAGATGCATGTGAAAGTTTATAATGTGAGAATGAACGTAACTAGCGGGAAGAAGGTGTGAAGCAACACGATAACTTATGAACGACCGACAAGGCATCAACGCACATGTGTATCCCATGTATTTTAGATAGGCAACGTCTCAGTGGGCGAATGGGAAGAGTGCGAATGAAAAATATGTATGAAAAAGTATCGTATCTACTACTATCATGTTATTGTATTCAAAACTGAAAAAGCAATGGAATGTGAAAAATCCACCTTTTGCTTGAACAATATGATTTAAAATGTAAACAAGAGAAGCTTTCATTTTCGGTTTGGTGGCGCTCGGCAAAATTGAAAAATTGAAGATTTTCCAGACTTTTACTTTTTGTGATGGTTTGGTTCACCGATCATTTTAGTTAACAAAATATTGTCCGATTTTAATGAAATTTGAGAATGAAAAAGTCAATACATTAGACTACAATATTCAATGAAAATTGTCCAAAAAAACTAATGCAATGTGATGATATATCAGTTGAATGTTTTATTAAAATTGTCCACATTCATTAAATTACAATGATCATTTCTTAAAAGTTTCTATATATCATACGAAAATAAGAAAAAATTAATCTTCACAAACACAAATTTGGTGCGAATATTTTCTCAAAGTCCTACTTTCAATAGCATTACATAAAATGCACAATGAATCAAGTGAAAAGGCACTTTCAGATGAATCAACTTTTACATGATCCTTATTTTTTAATCCGTAAGTACATTTGCAAATTAATCTAAATACCATATTAGTATCGGTTTTTTTCAAGAAATACTGCACAGTAAATATATTGAAACTACAAGTGTCATTATTAAGTACTTTTCTTTGAAATAGTACGTAAGTTCTATGAGTTAGTATTTGAGTACTATATACATCTATAAAAAATTGTTTGGTTATGTTTGAAAATGTGGACATATACAGTATACACATTAAAAGAATTTTAGTACTCAAATACTAACTCACAGAACTTACGTACTATTTCAAAGAAAAGTACTTAATAATGACACTTGTAGTTTCCATATATTTACTGTGTGAAATACAAATTTGATTAACAGAATATCATAAAATGTATATGATTCCAAATCTCTTCTGTTGTTGTTGTTGTTGTTATTGTCACAGGATCATCAGTTGCACCAGCATCAATACTCAAAGAAACGATAGCGTACACTCCACCGAACACACCCAAAATCAACAATAATATTATAAAAACCATTATTAATATATTTCTCCATGAAAACGTTGTTTGCGATAATGGTTGCGTTATTCTTTGCGAATGAATATTTTGAGATTGCGGTATGGTGCTTTCAACCCATCGCTCCACATCAAGGCGATGAAACGAGGTGTACGTAGTGCATACTACGCGCCCGAATGTGCTGTCGGTAGCACAAATATGTGTTCTCAGTGGTACAAACGGACGCGTAGTAGGCACTACGTGCACTTCGTTTCATCGCCATGCTCCACATCGATAGCACGTAAGCGTTGCTCTGCATTATGTATTTGTCGACATTCAACACGTGAAAAATTGCTCGATGATTTGCAAAATTCCTCAAGACACAAAGAATCTCATCCACTGTTCCAAGGATGGAATCACACGTTTCGGTTATATCTTTTTTTAATGACAACAGCGACATTATTCTCATTATTCTCAGTAATATCAACGTTTTTGCTCGTATAATTTAAATGAAAATAGTCACTCGAATTGATATGAAAAATGAAACTATTTGTCAACATTTTTTTTCATAACTACTCGATTCAATAAGAAAAAAATTCAGATTATTTGACAACATTTTTTCTGGAGACTACACACACAAAAGTTTAGTCACGATTTTTGGATCGCTCCATTTTTTTTTCACGAAAAAGTCCAAAATTCAGATTTCGCAAATAAAATTTTTCTGCCGTATCCATTGAAATTATGTTTACTCTCTCACTGTTGGCACTACAAATGCGACTGGAAGTACTTTGACAGCATTCATGCAGCACAATCCATCTTCATCCAAAAATTGATATCCCAATTTTCGACGACAGTATATATCATATGAAGGGTTGGGAGTGAAAGTGGCCAAGAAAAAGTTTTAAGTAAAAGTGTCCACACTCCATATAAAACATCATGCAATCGCCATATAGATTGTATAGAGTTTGGACACTTTTACTTAAAACTTTTTCTTGGCCAATTTCACTCCCAACCCTTCATATATCGTCATGATACTTGAATCCAAATATTTAAAGAACATGGAATAGAATTAAAAAAAAAAAACAAAAGTTAAAAATTAAATCAATATAATAAGCTCCTATTGGCGTACATAATACGTGAAAAATTGGAAGCGAACATTTCGCCAAGCTGCATTTTCTCGACCACGTTGATAAGTTCTTTGCTATCGACTTTCTGTGTGATGATTTTTTCCGTAGTGCAAATGGTAACAGCTGGGAAAGGTATGGCACCAATACTTGTGGTTTTATCTTTGAAATTCACAATGACTGGCCCCTCCTGCCACTTTGTCCAAATGTTGAAGATCGCATATGTGCATACACCAGCCGATACAAGGAATGCAATAATCCACCATAGTCTGTGATTGAATAATGATCAGTTAATTTGAACACCGAAATGAATTGAATTCCATGCGAACATCAGCGTCGCTTATGCGAAATCATTTCTCAAAATCTTCCCTACCTTTCAGTCTAATGATTTTTTCGTTTCATAAAATATCGAACTCCATGTACCGTTGAATTTGAGCAAAATTCATCGAAGATTCCATAGAGTAGCTAAAAAAAAATTACGATGAAAATGGAATGACAAAAATTATGTTTTTATGAAACAAACAAAAAATTGAATCAATTCTTCAACTCACTTGAATTTAAGTTTCTTTATCCACTTCATTTGGATCGATTTCGTCGACCATTCCATTTAATTAAATTGAAATAGCTCCAATTATTCGCAATTCATTTTTCGGCCTAAACAAGAACGGATTTTTTTTACATCCATATTTCATTAGTAGTGGACGTTTTTATTTAATTGATTTTTAACTTAATCATCATTCAATGAAATCACACTGTGATGTGAAATAATTTATACTGACTGTGGTATTCTTTTTTCATCGAAATATATACTTCATCATCATCGTCACCAAAGGCACGTCCTTACGAAAATATTTCACAACTTTTTCAGATGAAAATACAGGAAAAAATAACTTATTACCACAATTGCAGGGACTTATATAGCGGAGAAATACAGTTTGAACAGGTGGTTTAAATAAAAATTGAATCAATAATAATCACACGTTTAATATTTTGACAGGACAAATATATAATAAACTTGCGAGCAACATTTGTATGGTTTCAATAAAGTGCATTTTATTATCACTTAATTTTATTGGATTAAACAATGGGGCGGTAACACCAATAAAGTTCAAATTTGGTTTGCTGCTTATTTCCGGAATAAACTTCATAAATGCATTGAATTGCGCATATGAATGAAAGGCGCGCCACCTTGTGTGACACAAAATCATGACAAATGCCAAATATTTCAAAACACTGAATCGGTATGCGATAATGGAACAATTTAACACTCTTTTCATGGACGACTTGAAGCCGATTGATGCGCTGTTCAATTTTGGAAGTATTATCGTTTAACAATGTTTGAATTTATTTAAGTGTTTAGAATGCAAATCGCATCAATTGCAACCAAAATTCATGGTCAATGGACATGAGTCATTCCATGAAATGTATGTAATTTGTTGAGTATTTTTATTCGGCAATAAATACGCAAATTGGTCTACGCAAAGTAATTTGCCTCTGTCTTGTATTATCTTCTCGGCAATTGATTGTGCCTCGTCATTTGATATACTCACTGAATGAGCCTTCATTTGGTAAATTAATTTTATCACATTTTCTTGGAATTCAACGGTGGGTCCGGCTCCAAGCAATAATTTAAGTCGTCGCAATGGCATCATCCGCGATTCACTGCGCACGTCATTGTTTTTTTTTTTTTTACTTTTTCTTCAAAATCACAATGTGTCTTTTTCAATTTGATTTTTTTCGTAATAGAAATGAATTCTTGTAAACGATTTACGAGAATTTTGAATAAAAACCCATCATCAAGACGTAACTGTTCATTTTATTTGCACCTTAAGGTCACATTGGATAATTGACACACACATTTTTGCTTGTTGTGAATTTTTGTTACTACCTATAAATTAACTTGCATCAAATACAACCGAATGACTCTATATAGTTCAGAATGTGAAACCAAGCCAATGTGACAGTGAATTGAGTGCAATCGAATAAGGCGAGAGATAATGGGTAAAGGTCGATTCAGTTTTCGACTGTAGCAATCTTTGAGAACCAATTATCCAATATTGCGTTTGATTGGATTGCGTTCGCACTTCTCAAGCTGTGCCTGCCATGTGTTCATTACTCCCCATCATGTTGTCATTCAACGACTGTTCAACAAAATTAACGCAAACAAATGATTTCATTCACCGGCAACTCGCACAATATTTTCAAAGAATTTCGTTCTTTTTTTGTGTTTGGAAACAACAATTTGTGATGACGACATATAAACATTACTGTCGGTGTAAATATCATTTGAATAGAAGTAAAACATTGCTTGGGGAGTTTCAATGACAGTCCATTAACTAATGAAGAAACTTTTCATCCAAATACGTTTTTTCTGACTCCCTTCCCTTTTTCGACCAATTTACAGTTTTCCAGCAAAAATGAAGCAATTCAGTTTCAATTCGAATAGATAGCACTTAGTTTTATTGAATTATGTACGCTTAACCTTCGAGTAAATGTATATTTATAAAATGTATAATTATTCTTTAAAAAAAAAGATTCATTTTGTTAGGCCATCTGTAAAAAGAAGAGAACATTGCGACTATTAGAAAACATGACAAAAAGACGAATTTCACATATTTAGACACAACACACAACCCGACACCATAGTCTCATGATAAAATTAAGGCACATTGTGTGTGTGGCACTTTTTAATGGGATCGTCTTACTTCTTCCAACATTGTTCTTAGCTCAGTAATTTCGGCTTGAATGTTGTTGATAAGGTTTTGATTGGCTTGTATATTGTTGTTGATAATGTTTTGATTGGCTTGTAATTGGACCAACTGATCAACTTGAAGTTGCAAAAAAATGCTTTCTGAAACGAAAAATGAAAGGAAAAAATCTAGAGCAAAAAAACAAAAGTATGTAAACAATCAAACGTACCACAAGGCTTGCAAGCACAATTGAAGCACCAACCATACCAGCAGTCCATATTATTGTTGCGGAATCCATGATTTTTCAAATAATTTTCGAAATTTAGAAATGGAGTTGTTTTTTGTTCGCGTTGAATATTGACAGTTCAGAAAAAGGCCTATGAACTATCTGTCAACATGAGCAAATTCTGCCTTATTGGGTAGTAGAGCTGTTCACGAACCGAACTCGGACAGTTCGAGTTCGATAATACTCCTATTTCGATGTTCGTGTTCGTTCGTGTTCGGTTCGAGTTGTTCGAGATAAAAACAATATTGTTCGAGTTCGTTCGTGTTCGATTAAATCTCAATTTCATTGACTTGCACGAGCAGGTTTTGTTAGAATATGACGGGTTTTAATTCCATCTATCGGCCGATTGGTCTGCTGAGTTGATTTGTTCGGTCGTTCAAAGTTCAAATGAACGTTCAATTCAAACATCAATTGACCAAACAAATCAACTCAGCAGATCAATCAGCCGTT
Source organism: Resseliella maxima (assembly GCA_029041755.1). Classification (NCBI taxonomy): domain Eukaryota; kingdom Metazoa; phylum Arthropoda; class Insecta; order Diptera; family Cecidomyiidae; genus Resseliella; species Resseliella maxima. The sequence goes on along the minus strand of JAQOWM010000149.1, from coordinate 163,623 downwards.
AGATGGCGTTTGCTGTCAATTTTTGTACTTCTATTCATTCAACACATGTAACAAAGCCTGCTCGGACTTGCATTTTGTATGAACAACATAAAAGTATTATGCTCATTAACCAATGTGGCATTTGTTGTATTCTCGCTTGATTAACACTGACTTGATTAGCGTCAGGAATTATCGTCAGTAATTATTTCATTGCGTACCATACGTAACGTCGCTGCACAAGCGCATCCGTATAGTGTGAATCAATTTCAATACAAAACAATCGTTGAATATATTTCGTTAGATGCATGCATACTAACGATATTTAGCATTCACAATATACGGACGAGCCTGCGCAGCGACGTTATATATGGTACTTGGTACGCAATGAAATAATTACTGACGATAATTCCTGACGCTGATCAAGTTACTAATCGTTAGTGTTAATCAATGTCTGATTAAAAGCATTTCTGAAAGATGAAATGAACCATAAGAATTGGGACGCAAATGTGCAAGAAATTGCAAATGCGATCAATAATTCTGCGCATACTAGTACACAAGAAACACCGTATATGATTAATTTTGGTCAGAAAATGCCACAGAACGCTAGTGAGTATGTGAGAACTGTAGATGCAAACGACGAAGCTATGAAGAATATAAGTAAGGTGAGGGAAAAAAATCCAAGAGCGCATTAAAGAGGCTAGAGAAAGATCTATGAAACAGTACAATTTGAGGAAAAGACCAATCGTGTACAAAGTCGGCGAAAAAGTATATCGAGAAAACACAAAATTGTCAGACAAGTCGACATATTATGTCCAGAAACTAGCACCGAAGGCAGTGGAATGTAGAATAGTGGAAAAGACAGGTACGAACACGTATATTTTAGAAGACGTGAAAACGGGCAGAAAAGCCGAGTACCATGCACAGAAGTTTCACAGATAACACATACATTTTGACTGACAGACAATTAGGCCAACGGACTGGCTAAAAAAGTCATGAAAGGAAAATAGAGAAAAAGCGGATGTCATAGGAAGACTAATCACACAATTTACAATAATTACAAATGCAACAAGTGTGTTGCCAGCGAACGACAACACTGAGTTCGAGTAGAAGAGAAGACATGAAATTGTGTGGGAAATCTTGCAAGTAATTGAGCGCTAGGGAAACAGATCACGAGCAATTTGCATGAAGAGTATTTCTTTCAAGGGAGGAAAATTCTTGTGGTTGGGCAGGGAGTGCATTGCACATGTAATCTAAACAAGAAAACAAAAGTATAAACAAGAAAATGATTATGCGAAAACTGTTAAAACCAGAAAATTGTAGCTAGAAACGTAGAAAGTGGAAAATTTGCATGTTGTAGAATTGAAAACAAGAGTTGCAACGAATTACATTTGTCTACGAATAAATTCCAGAAAACTTGAATAAAGATACACAAGACTGTAGTATTTTTTTTTTTTTTGTAAGTATTGATTCATATTGAAAGTTAAGGGTAATATACCAAGTTAGTAGGAAATCAATCGTCAATCGAGAAAGCTAACTAATGATAAAATAAAGCAAGAGAAAAGACGACAATTTCTCTACCAAAAAGCAAGGAGTTTGGGACTTTATAGTTCCATTTAACCACATAAGAAAAGACGAAATTTCTCCACAATATAGATAAATATTGGGACGCAGGTCCAAGATAATTAATTAACTGCAATTGACTGCAATGAGGTAGTAAACAAGTCACGGCCATGATGTAGTTTAAATAATACCGATTTATGAGGTGAAGTCATGTAATTGCACTCTAACGACTGAGGCAATAAGAAAGATGGACATAAAACCGCAATTGTCTTGAGAATGTTGAATTTCTGAGCAATCGTCGCGCGGCAAATAGCCAAGCAAGGTGTTTTGGATTCACAGAATCTAATTCAAGAACATTGTTAGAAAATGCCAAAAGGCAAAGTAGTTCTCTCATAAAACTATGAAATGAAAGTTCCTAGCAAAATATTCAATGAACTTTCGGAGATTTCAGCTTTTCCTCTGAGAGAAGGCCTAGTGAATTAAAATAAAAATGAAAAAAAAAAAAAAAAAAATAATAATAAAAAAAAATATATGATGGATGAAGTACTACAGAAAAAAGAAGCAATTCCAAATAAAAAAAAAAATATATGATGTGAAAAGAAACAGCACATAGTACGTTCATAAGAAAAGAGGCTTAGATCCCAAGAAAAGAGGATAAATCCCAAGAAAAAATATGATAAGACACTGTGCAAATGCAAGAAAATTCACCACATGAATGAAAATAAAAAAATATATAATAATATATCTATTGGTGAGATCTAAAAGAACGTATGTCCATGCAAATTTGCAACTCAGAAATGCGAATTTAAATTCCATACAATCGAATCGAATTGATAATTGGTAATTTTTTCACTGCATGAAAAAATTCTCGCAACAGGGGGGAGTGTGTTATGGTTTTGAAGAAACCATAAATTAATTTAGAAAAACAATAATTTATCTTACTAAAACAATGCATGAATTCACCCGTCAAACGATGTAAACAATACAAGACAATGAATGGTATGAAGTTGGCCACATATGCTATCGTAAGTATTTACTTAAGTATAAAGAGCAAATTCAATGTGAATTCGGGCAATTTCAACGAGAAAACATCGCATAGCGAATCAAATAAGAAAACGGCGAATTCAAGTAAATGTCACTTCATTGTTCAATTGAAGTGAGAAAATCATTTTTCTTGACTGGACAACCAAAGTGATAAGACGTAAAATAAAATCAGAGAATTTTAAACCGAATACGCAAGTTTGTTTAACATTTTTTTTTTAATAATTAATCGGCCTTAATTGCCACCAAAATCAAAAAGTGAATCGAACAAGTGGTTAGTACGAAACTAACTCATACGTATGCAGGAATAAGTTCGCTGTGTATGTATGAGTTAATTCCGTAGGACATAATTCGGTTTGCCGATTTTACCGAGAAAATTTTAAAATTAAATGATAAAACGAAACAAAGTCAAGAGGTTTTTTATTGTTTAATTTCCGTTCATTATAGTTGAAAATTTTTTTTAGCTCAGCACACGGAGACCATAACATTATGATTTTTTTGACTTTTTTTGTTTAATAAAATCGTCATGTATTGCAAATGAAATAAAAAAGGTAAGTTCGACTTCTAAAAAATGATTTTCTTCAGGTTATGTTTGCAACGATATCAATGTAAATGAATATGTGTAAAAAGCTCTAAAAAGCACAAACGTTTTTTTTTCAATGTTAAACATTTTTGAAGATAAAGTTAAAGAGAAAGTAGTGAAACCACATTAAACTAAAAGGAATGTAAGCAATAGCTATCAATGTCATTTCTCTTTATTTATGAGTTATCCATAATATGAATTCTATACATTTTGTGTAAATGGTCTAAAATAATTGATTGATTTCTATTTTAGAAAAGAGAAGACTATAATTGAAGGGTTGGGAGTGAAAGTGGCCAAGAAAAAGTTTTAAGTAAAAGTGTCCACACTCCATACAATTTATATGGCGTTTGCATACTGTTTTGTATGGAGTGTGGACACTTTTACTTAAAACTTTTTCTTGGCCACTTTCACTGCCAACCCTTCAATTATGAAACAACATTTTCGCTATGAAATTTTGTTTTTGATTGTGCATTGTGATGCATTGAATTCATCACTTTAAGTGCGGCTATTCAAATCAGCGGGTGTTGATGATGATGGTGGTGTATATTCTCGCCGTAGAATAATGTTTGATGTTGTTGCCGATGATATCAGTCAACGTGAGTTGACAGTCACAAAATTTGCCGTCAAGTTGCATACACGTAGAAAGTAGCGACGATCGTGTCCTTTTTTCATAATCACAATATCTGAAGTTATTTGTTTACATTTTTTTTAAATGCGTTCATCGAACAATATTCAACCAAATCTCAAATTGTTATTCTTGTTTATATGCTCACGCAAAATCCAACAAGCAAAAACAAAAATAAATTTTAAAATTGTTTTTTTTTTTTTGAAAATAAACGAATTACCAAATTTACCTTTTTTGCTCTTGTTATAATGTTTATTTACCGAATTTACTTTGCCATCAAGATTTTCAATAATCATTTCCATACAAAATCAGCAATGGATTGAACATTTAATATTATTTTCGATGTAAAACTCAAATCTAATCATTAAATTTTGGTTTTTCATTATAATTTTTTTATCATAATTATGGAAAAAAAGTATAAGCGAAACAAAGGGAATAGAAAACGAAACGAAGAAAAAAAAATGCCACGAGCGTCAAGGACACGAGCGTAAAGGACACGAGCGTCGCCACTTTCTACGTGCATGCAACTTTACAAAAAAATTTACATTGTAAGTATAGAGCGTAGAGTGACGTTGATGTTAGTCTTTGTGTTTGAGATGAGGATAGTGGTATGTAGAAATGGCGTATCGTAATAGCTGATGTCGATGTCGATGGCATATTCGGAAACATTGACTTTCTTTTAAGAATTGATCGTCGTGGTGTCTTGGAAATTTGTCCAATTGTCTTGCGTCTAACAATATTTGCGTTAAATCGCTTCAGTAAAATCTTATCCAAGTTGATTTCACGGCGAATTAGAACTTTAATAGACTTATCAAAATCGTTCGAAAGTCCATAAAGTTAAACTATGAATCAAAATTAAGTCGAAGACATTTCATTTTCCATACCAATAATACGTGAAGTACGAGTTAGCTCAAATGCGTCCACCAAATCTTGACAATTCATGTCCTCAACCTATTTTTATTCAGATTCAGTATCAAATGTTGGTGAATCTAGTTTATGTTCGTGAGTTTGGATGGCGTTCTGGAACGTGTTTGAATTTTTTTTCTCACTGCATAGCTCCCTAGCGTTGGCATCTCCACTCCCTTTGGATATGACGACTTTATAATAATTTGTAGCCATGTTTCATAATGTTTTGTCGGTATTCTGGAGCATAAATGAAAAAAAAAGTACATAGACTGAAACTCAAGAAATAAATATCATTACATATACTAGCAACTAAAAATATTATTATTAAAATTATTTAAAAAAAAATCAGAGTCAGGCAAATTACTAATTTGCATTACTCGCTACAATTACAACTAAATAACGCAAAAAGTAATTCCGTGCGTTACTTTTTGCGTTATTAAGCGGTAATTGTAGCGAGTAACGCAGGATTAGTCAAAAAATGTAGCGTAAGTAAACAATGCAAATTTTTTGGTGTAGTGCGAGTGGAACGAAAAACATGTAAACATATAGTTGTCACGTTCACTCATCATGTTTGCATGGTTTTCGTAAAAAATATATATCACCTTTATGAATTCGCTCGAGTTTTCACTTTACGAGTATAAATATTTTTTTCTCAATAAGAAAAAAAAAATTCTATACATATATGATATAAATGAAAACTAAAAATTCATTAAATTTTCACTGAGATATGTAAACGTATGTTGTATGAATAGAAGCGTAACAAGTATGCCGGTTGAAATGTCAGTCAAGTGTCAATCCATTGGGTGCGTTCATCGCATAGAGTACATAATGCATGAGTGAGAATTTATTTAAATTTATTTTATTTTTGAAATCGTAAAAAATAAATAAATCCATAAAAAAATATTCATTTTATTTTCGTTTTGTATTTTTTAATTTTTGTAATTTTTAATTTTTTTTTTATTTGAGATTGATGAATGCAAAAAAAATTTTGTGATGCGATGACAAAGGAAACGAAAACCATGCAAACATGATGAGTGAACGTGACAACTATATGTTTACATGTTTTTCGTTCCACTCGCACTACACAAATAATTTGCATTGTTTACTTACGCTACATTTTTTGACTAATCCTGCGTTACTCGCTACAATTACCGCTAAATAACGCAAAAAGTAACGCAATAAATTTTGTAATGCAAATAAATAATGCGCGTTATTAACGCATTTTTTCGTTACTGCCTGACTCTGAAAAAAATATTATTCTGTTGAATTTTTTCAAAGGAGGAATATTGAATTTTGTTTTTTTTTGGTAGCCAAGGAACCATTGTTCGTGCTGTTTTAGGTGTATTAGATGCATTTCTCTTTCTATTCTCTGTAAAAATGTGTGGAAGTATCACAATTTCATTCAATTTTAATGCACTGTTTGAGATCGCTGTTATTACCTGCTATCCATTGCATAATTTCCTCAGTTTCTTTGTTCGATAAATATATAGTATTCTGCACTCTGCAGTTGATAATTGCAGTTGACTTGCCTTATCTAAATGTTTCAAAACCAATCATAAACTGCATTGATAAATTTGTCTAATATAAATAGCAAATTATTTTTGATTATTTTATTATTGTAAATGTTTTTACCTTCATCAGAAGCAACAGTGTTCCTATATTTATCGAAATTTTGTCTTTCTAAAATAATCCGACATTTTCGAATATTAAATTTTTTAAAAATTTGATCCATTGTCGATTTGTGCGGTTCGCTCGATCAATATCAAAACAAAAATTATAATAGGAAGAATTGTTTTTGACAGATCAACACAACTTTTATTTCTCAGATCTTTTTTATTCAAATAAACATTGTTTGTTGCACACATAGAAATAAGTGTCAGTGTTTATGTATTAGTGATTCTTATTTGTGAATCTGAAACAGAATTCTTTTCACCACTACAAAAATTCTTTTTCGTGAAAACGAATTTTGGTTATGTTGTGTCAAATATATATGGGTGACAGTTCAGATATAAAATTACGTGCTGATTTTTTACACAACATAACCAAAATTCGTTTTCACGAAAAAGAATTTTTGTAGTGGTGAAAAGAATTCTGTTTCAGATTCACAAATAAGAATCACTAATACATAAACACTGACACTTATTTCTATGTGTGTGTGCACTTCATTTTATGCAAACATATGCTCTAACATATGATAATTTATTGAATAATACGAAATTCTTACATTACAATTGATACTACTCGTAGCTAGACTCGTAGTATAATTGAAAGATAAAATAAACTTTAAATCTTGTTTTTGTAAATACACTTTTACACACGTTTTCAAAACCTACGACAAAACAAAATTTGTTATATATAAAATCTGATATTGTTCCCACAACATTTTTTTTATAATTTTATATTAGGACATTTTTAGACAGCCTTTTAGCTAGCCATTTATATAATACATTTTTTTAGACATTTTTAAACCATAACATTTTGAAATCCTTTCGGAAAGAAATGATAAAAATCAGTCGAAATATCGTAATAATTTACGGCTTGAATTTATCTAGGAATTTATCTAGGAATTTATCTAATTATGTTTATATTCTAGTTCAACATATCGCAGCTCTGTTCTATTTTAAACTATATTGCAAAATAAACTAGAAAATAAATTATTTAATGAGCATCTAGATAAGCATGTCAACCCTAGTGTCAACCTATTCACATATTACATGCATTCTACGACTCGTCTTATTCATCAGGCTTATTTTTGTCCAAATTACTATCTAGATTACTATCAATATGGACAATGTTTTTAGTAATTTGTTTCTGTTCACAAAAGTCCCAAATGATATCCCTTACGGAATTACCTCGTAAAACATCACCATTCGCTCTGTGGAGCATCAATTCTCAAAATAAAAATTCAAACAAATTATATGATGTGTTGAAATACTCCTAAAAATGCGCATAAGAATCTTAAATGGAAATTCAATTAGTTGTCAAAGCGAAGTTTTTAATTTAATTGATTTAAAAACATGCATAAAATTTGTGAGCTTACGTTCAAGAAATTTGATAATCTCATCTGGGACGCACATAGTTCTTGGGATGACAAAATTAATAACAGAGCATGAACAAAACGTTTATCCATGTCTAAGCTCTCAGGAAAATTATGGTTCCAAAGGCCTAATGTGTCAATTACTTTTTGTTGCATTTCGAAATAACGACTCCCAATCAAGTAAACTCATAAGTTAAAAACATTGAAATACACTTTTTTCCTATTCAAACATATTTATATTGAAAATATGCTAAAAAATATGAATTCTAACGTTTTGCTTGAATGGAATATTTCCAGAAAATATATCGCCTTCCCTTTTCAGTAAATCATGATCGGTTAAATTGAATGGCACAGGAATAATCGTAAAAGACATCTCAATGTCTTCGTATATAAATGTGTGATATGATGTGTCTATTCAACAGAAAGAATGTAAAAAAAAAATATATAAAATCGCATGGAAAAAATTATACCTTTATTAGATGATGTTGAGGATGATGCCACGGATTTAACGCTAGATTTAACATCGCAAGTGGTAGTTGCACTCATATTTGATTGGCTTTGTGCACCAGCACATTCCATACATGTTTCTAGACTTGTTTGTTGCTTGGAAACAGTAGCCAAATTCTCTCTCGAGGCGGCCAGTGGGATTGTTTGCAGGCTGGTTCCTGTGAATAAACAAAAAAGAACTATTTAAAACTGTTTGTTCAATTTTGAAATAATTGAAATGAAAAAAACATAGGGAAATGTAATGACACGGGTGTAGTACAAAGCAGTTTTCTTACCTCCCGAATGCTAACGCCATTTCAATGTTTTTATTGAAAACGGAATTATGTGCAAATATCGTCGCATTCCTAGCAAAGATGCCGATAAAAATCTAAAGATGGCGTTAGCATTCGGGAAGTTAGAAACTGATTTGTACTACACCCGTGTGTAATGATGAAAATGTTATATAGAAACCATTGCAAAAACTAATACGTACCGGGAAGAGACTATCTATGAAACCGATTTCTCGTTGCAACAATAGGTATTTGGGGCACTGGTCGTTGGAAAAGACGATTTTCATTGTAAATCGCTGGCATAAAACGTTTTTTACGACAATATTGCATCGCTTCGTCAAAATTTTCTAAAAAAAATGCCATAATTTAATACTAAAAATTACTTCAACGAAAAATTTATTGAAAATGCAAAAGCTAATGTCCAATTTAATAACACCGTTAGCATATCTGGCGACAGAGCTATTTGTCCAAAAACAAACATGTCTTTGGTTTCTATTCAATCCGGAATTGAGAAACTTCTCTTTTTGAGGTTCATAATTGTTGATCCAATTTTCTGGAATAACGGCGAAACTCTAGGGGAATATTACTATTCGCAAATGCATTGAAAATACGCATAAATTCGTATAATTCGCATAAAAAATCCGTAATTCGCATGAATTCGCATTGACGCGTATTGTAATACATAATGGAAATTCGCACGAATTGGTACGAATTTGTGAATGCATAAAAACGTCATACAGTATCATGGCGTTTGCAAATTTTGCAAACATTTCATTTGCAAATTGTTCAATTTCATTAATAATATCATTGTTTATGCCAAGTAAGGAGATTTCGGTGTCAAATGAACTATTTATTAAAATTGTTTTGATGTCGAATGGAACCTCTTCATTTAAAATGTGCCGTAACTTATCAAAAAATTTCTCCTGAAATTAATATAAATACAGTTTCATTTATTTTCAATTTCAAACAACAAATATTTATTCACGGTACCATTTTATTTTTATTTGAATTTATCATAAAACAAAACACAATATTGAAAATAAACAAATAACTTGTATGGACGACAGCTTGCTTTATGAATGACATACATACAAATTCATACTATTTTAGAAAAATTCGCGAATTTGTATAGACAAAATTCGAATTAATTTGCGAATTCCTGAATTCGCAAGATAATTCGTGAATTCACTTATTAATTCGAAAAGTTGTTCGTAAATTCGTGAATTCGGAAAAAATTCGCAAGAGTAATATGCCCCTAGGCGAAACTGGCGCCTTCCTTAATGTATACTACGAAATACATTTTTTTTCACTAAACTAAACTAACCGCGTTGAATAACCAAACGCTAGACCAAACGATGCTGATCATAAATGTTTGTCAAACTGTAAAGCACTTAAATGGCACCAAAGTCGAAGCAAAATCGTAAATTTTCGATGAGAACCGTGAGTTTTAGTTTTAATTTTGATATAATATGTTGTTAACTTCACTTATTGTTGTGTCATCGATAGTTGCATTCTCAACTGTCATGAAAACAAGATTCCTAGGATTCGATACGGACGCTTGGTAACTTTCAGTAGAATTCGTAGTTGTTGGATTTTCTGACGTGGAACTCGTTCGCACACTAGTTCGCACATTCTCTTGGGTCTGCCTCAACTCAACAACATGACATTTCAGATGAGCCTGAATGTTACTTACTGACCAGTAGGTTTTGTATTTGCAAACAATTCTTTTTTCACAAAAACAACACTTTATTCGGCAGCGATGAAATCCAGTTTTGCTTTCAAATTCTGTTATGTCTGTCAACAGAATTTTATTTAAGTCAAGTAGTTGCCGCTCCAAATATATATTCAGTTATATATTAAAAATTGAGTGAACCATGGGTTGGTTCGGTTCATCGGAAGAAACGAACGAAGAAAACTCGATAGACAGCAATGGCCATGTGAATAACAGTATTATCATTCAGGAGGCTAAGGACACACATTATCAAGCTGAGCTAAGCGAGAAGTTGCTGTATGGTACTTACATCTTAATTGCCATAGAACTGACGAAACTGGCTATTTGTTCATATAACATATGGAGACGCCAAATAAAGAAGAAATACATAAAAAGAGCAAACCCATAAATCAAGCACCATCAATTAAAAATGGGGACATTTTATTTTTTCAAGGAGGAGAGTTAAAATATCAGTTTAAATTTCAAGATCATTTCATTAGACATATCTTTCACACTGTGAAATTCACAGTTCATTCATAATACCTTTTTTTCACAAGTCAAGTTTAAACCTAAAAACATATTGAAATGAAACATATTAAAATGCAACAGTTTAAACATAACAAATAGTTCATTCACAATTAAGTAAACCAATTCAGATTATGAAGCAGAAATAGCCATATGTAACTTAATTCATTTGACCATTTGTTTTGAAATTGTAAACCAAACACATTTTTTTCATATTTTTTTCAATAATCATTTAGTTAAGTTGTGTCAATTCGGACTCAAGTGTTCAAATTCCATCGATTTGTTTTGAAAACATAAAACCGAACCATTTTACTTGCACTATATGAAAATCATATAAATAAGCAAAACGCTTCGGCGACATTGTTCAGAACATGATGAGAGTTCAATAAAAGCAGTTCACTGCAGTTACGAATTTGAAAACCGTTGTTTTTCTCATTATTTTTTGTTCCAGAGCAACTTTGTTGCCTTAACTCGCACGAACACTTTTAATATTTGAACGAAACGTATTTAAAAAATTGATTGTGATAAACAAAATGAATGGCGCACACCACAATAATTGAGACAAATAAATGTAATGAGACAACTCATTTATTCGCGAACTGGTCGATATATACGTATCACATTTGACTAATTAACTCAGCAAGATGGCATATAATAAGTTCACAATAATTTTTACAGTATGTTTATCAAATGTGGAACGATTTTGATACGTCAATAATTCACAGTCCAGGTCGTTTTATAAACGACATAAATGTGTGGTTCATTTTGTTTTTTTTTTTTTAATTAACACAAAAAGTTGAATATAAATATAAATACAAATACAAATTCAGATGAAAATTAAATAAATGCACAAATAAACCTTATATAAATTAAAATGGTTTTTTTGGTTGATGAAAATTGAATGAATAATTTATAAGAACCGTATATTGAATTTCGTGTGGCCACATCCACACATGATTTTGTTGGACAAATCAAAATTTATTTATGTGTATGTAAATTTCATTTTGATATGGATAAAAAAAAAAAACAGTCGAAAATTGATACGGTATCAATGTAATTCAATGTAATTGTTACAACGGAGAGAAACATTTTTCTACTTTAAACATAAAACTCTTGACCAGTTCAAATTCAGCAATAATATAATTTTTTTATTTTAAATTTTGGAAAATTAATCTGTGTGTATATTACAATTGCTTAAATTTGTTTTTATGTATTTGTATATTTAAAGGTGTCAAACGGACGGACTGTCCGTCATTTTTGCCCGTCCGTCCGTCCGTTCAGTCTGAACAGACGGACGGACGGACAACCTAATTTCCGCGTGCTCTAGGCGGACGGACGGACGGACAACAAAATTTTTGCAAGCTCCAAACGGACGTACGGACGGACAACAACATTTTCGCGAGCTCTAAACGGACAGACGGACGGACAACACAAGTTTCGCGAGCTCCAAACGGACGGACGGACAGACAGCAACATTTTGATAGCTTTTAACGGACGGACGGACGGACAACAACTTTTTACTAGCTCTTAACGGATGGACGGACGGGCAAAATTAGACGGACGGACGGACGGACATGCATCATTTTCCAAGCGAAAACTTCCACTTCTGTTCGTTATTTTAAACAACTTGTTTAGCTCTTTAATTCATTTTTCATTGGGAGATAATATCATATTTATGTATGTGCATGATAATTTTCAAGATAAATGTGTTCAGGATCATTTTCATATAATCATTTACGGGAAAAACATGTGTTCAAGTTGTCCGTTTGCCACTCGTGCATTAAATAACTCTTTTAGACAATCTTGTGATTTAGATTCAACACTATTCGTTGTTCTTCTTCATTTTTTTATTTTACCAAATCTCATGAAAATAGTCATGCCATCTCCTTTTCTTCTGAAAAGAAAGTTAATAAATTACATTAAAGGTGTCAACGGACAAGAACTTGTCCGTCCGTCCGTCCGTTCAGAACTCGCCAAATGTTGTTGTCCGTCCGTCCGTCCATTCAAAACTTGTTGAATGTTGCTGTCCGTCCATCAGTCCGTTCAGATATCACAAAAAATTCGTTGTCCGTCCGTCCGTCCGTTTAGAGCTTGCAAAAATTTTGTTGTCCGTCCGTCCTTCCGTTTGGAGCTTGCAAAAAGTTTGTTGTCCGTCCGTCCGTCCGCCTAGAGCACGCCAAAATTTTGTTGTCCGACCGTCCGTCCGTTTAGCCCTAATCGGACGGACGGACGGACAAGTTCTTGTCCGTTGACACCTTTATGTATATTACAATTGCTTAAATTTACTTTTATTTATCTTTATATTACAATTGCTTATATTTATTTTCATTTTGCTTCTTCATTTTTTTTTTTTCGTGTTTTTCAATCTTTTTATCTTGTTTTAATTTTTCTAAAATATTATAATGTTCAGCTGGTGTGAAGTTTTTATGACCATTAACCGCTTTGGATGAAGTCCTTAAATACTGACGTAAGTGACAACGTAATTGTATGTAGGTGAACAGGTCGCAACAGATCGGACAATTTCTATCTTTGACGGGTGTAGAACTCTTACATCCTTCCAATCTATGTACGTTAAAATGACCAGCATGTTTCGTAGTATAGCCACAATTTTCGCATTTTTTTTTTTTCAAATTCTGATGTTGCATTATATTCCCCAACTGAAAATAAGAAAAAAAAGTAGAATCACAATATGAATAGAGTTTTCGCTCTTTGAAATTATATTATAGTTTTGATGAAAAGAAACATTTGCAAAACAATGTCAAAATGAATTAAATGTGCCAATTGTTTTTACTATAATTTTAGCATTTTATCTAAACAATGATCCAAATGGCCATACACTTGGATGAAAATTGAATGTAGAATTTGCATTGCAACCCAACAATTGTGCAACATCACGAGCATCGGCCAATGGTGATGACATTGATGACAATGCAACAATTCGAAATTGATGATCACTACTCGTATACATTTGTGATTAAATATATCGCATAAGAGAACAAACAATGTCCAATATTGGACTTTCTTCACTACCATTCAATTGTAATTCATTACAATAAACAAGTGAACATTTTATACATTCTTTCTCTATTTCCAATCTCGTGACAAAATATACCTATGATCAACTATAATGATTTGACCTTTGGCCAATAGTTTTAAGTCGGTTCCATTTTCACCGGTTAATTCAAATATTTTAATGCCAAAGCGGATCTCACGATGCAAATAGGAAAATACTAAATCGACCAATAGAATTTTATACATTAATTAAAATGGAAGTATCAGAGAAACTCTAATAACAAGATAAATTTAGAACACAAAGTAAAATTTTATTAAATATGCCAGTTTATTTGATTTGGCCTCACGAAAATATGATCAGTTTTGACATCTACGGTGAAAAAACAAAATTCATCACAATATGTCTACCAATGTGAATGAATCGTTTAATTAAACCATTGAATTTGATCATTCAAATTTTCTCTGTTGATATTTTTTGTTCATTTATATTGCTCTTAGTTTGTTATTTTTAAAAATTTATTTTTTATTTTAAGAATCGGCATATCTTACTTCAACCTGAACAGCATTCCGTCCTTTTATTTTATCCGTTTTTTTTGGACTGATTTCCGTTTTTAACAAACCATCAATTAAAGTTGCACCGATAAATGATGACATACGGGCAATTTCAGCCGTCTCTTCGTATGTAGCAGGCACTGTAACTGATGTCGTCTCATCACCGACATTATCATTTTCTACGCATGGCACATCTGAAATTACATGGAAAAAATCCTATATTGTAAATCAAAATACAAATTAAAGATAGAATATTTCGATCTCTTTCCCGTCGTGAGAAATCTCACAGAAAAAGAAACGTTTTGATGAAAGTGTGATGGTGCCTTACCTTGTTGAGCGTTTAGCGTCGGAAAAGCCATGAAATAATTTCAATTCATACGTGTACAAGAAAATATTCGAACAAAATTGAACTATTATATATGTTCTACAACGTTTTTTCGTCTATTTTCACAGTTGTTGTTGTTTTTAATTCCAAAATAATGATTACATTTGCAAACGAGGAACACAATGACAAAATTTCAGCCATTACTACATCATTTGTTTAAGATTTCAATAAAAGAAATTGATTCAATGCTATGTGTAAGATCAAAAATTACAAATAATATTAATGATGATTAAAAAAATCGCAAATTTCATGTCTTCTTATTATAAACAAATATATGTAAACGACATTATTTGAAACACGTTTTGTTATTGTGTTTGACAGCTGAGATTATAGTGTGTCTACTGTACAAACCAACATGAAGTTGTTTCTCACGAAGCTGTCTGCTAGTATTGAAGCTTTTTTGTAATACACTATAGGCCCCCAGATGTCGCCTAATGCATCATAACATATTTATATAGCTGATTCGGTTTTGCATTCAATTCAATATCACTTCACCTTGGGGGAAAAAGCTATTTGCGTATTTGCAGGCATTTGCTGCTATTTGCACAAAGTTTGTTGTTGTTTTTTCACGTTGCTTCGTCTTATCCATAGCAAGAACAAATAACAGTGTAAATACGCACATACTTATTGGCGTTCATTTGCAGTATTTGCACCATTTGTTTCAGTTCTTTCCCCCTAGCACTTCACAATAAATGATTTTATTCAAAAAATATTGGCATAATTCGTTTTTATATCGAAATTTTCAATATTAAAAATAAAAAATCTATAAATACCGATTAAAATAATACAAAAAATGTGAATTTAAACAAATTTCAACTGGCATTTGTCAGTCTTTTTGCAGAGGCGTCAGAGGGCGCTGTAGATACGATGAAGAAAAAGGCCTTTGTCGTTTCTCGGTGGGTGAATACATGCATGGAATGCTACGTTAAATATCTGATATTTTCTGCTCAGTTCGGTTAAAAATCTTCTGAAATTCAATATCTGGCTGTAACCCAATTACACGTGCAAACGATCAATTTTCAATTTTAATTTTCGAACGTACAAAAATTCATTTCAAAATTAATAGAATTCAAATTAAGATTACATACGCGCGCATTCAGTCTGCGTCATACACTTCGCTCAAACATTTTTTTTTTTTTAATCAAATTCTTTACTCGATATATTTGAAATTTTTTTTAATCAAATTATCAAATAAAAATTAAAATCAATGATACTGTGAGAGAATCTTGCAAATTCGATGATTTACAAAATAAAATCTTGACTACAACATTCATTCGATCACAAATTTATTAAATTTTTCTAGTAAATGTAATCAGAAAAGTAAAAAACACATGAATAACCAAATAATGAATTGAATGAATTTTCGACTGACGTCATATGAATTGAAATTTTTTAATTTGTTTTTATTCTATGTACGTGACTTGCAGCCAAACATTTCTCAGTTCGAAACAAAAGCGTATATTGATGATACAGTCACGTTGTTGATTCCATATTAACTGGCATTGTTTTTATGAATTTTTCGTTAATAAAATTCGTAGTAAATTGTTAATCGTAGAATGAAGCTGCGAACATTTGTCATATTACAGTTTTTCCACTCTCTATTGCTGTTCACACAGGTAACAATAAATTTTTTCATATTTTTTTATTATTTTTCAACTTGAAAATGTACCTAAATACTTAATCCTAACATTCTTTTCCATTTCTTCAAAACGATTTTCAATTTCCAAATGAAATTCTATCATCTAGTCAAAAGAACTACTTTCTCCTTTTTTCGTTGATGAAGTGGTAACCTTTGAAAAATTGGTTGAAAAATTCCATGCAAAATCACCGGATGTAGAAATTGATTTGAATTTTTTGCTTGGCCTTTACGACAATATCGATGCATTAAAATCAAAATGTAGTCGTTTGGATCGTTTAATGAATCAAAATCAAAAAATGTTAATATTATCAAAAGTGCCAACGACTATATTAATTGACGGTGAATTGGCACATGATTTATTGCAACGAAATATCGATTTAGTGAATTTTGCTCATTCGCTAAATGTGTTGCATTTAAACTATGAAATTGGTTTGGCACTTGATTATAATATGAACGATAAGACATTTATAAAATCATTTAAAAATTGGAAAGTGAATCCAGTGAATAAGGAACATTTGAAACGTGTAATTGTTACCGTAAATTCATTTCGAATCGAATTTGTTCAATTGCAAGAGTTTTTAGTCATGGCCGTTAATATGATCGATGAATCAAAACGAAATATTTCACAATTAACCAATGTAGTGAACAAACAATTTAATCAACTATTGACTATCAATCATTCGGCACACATTGCGGAAATTATTCATCAAATTTTACATGTGCTCGGTGAAATACGTGAAAAACAAGATTTATTTGTTACACAACTTGAAAATATCAGAAACATTTGGAATTATTATGATAAGAAGCGAATCATTTGGGCAGAATTTTTAATTGGAATGCGAGATTCTCCAATAATGGAACCAAAATTGGTCCCATTGAAAAAACGAGAATATGTTAAATTGATCGCGAGAAAATGTTATGGAAAATATTCATCAACAGAAAAACAGAAAAAACGAGAAAATATTATTCCAACGGAATTGCAAGAAAAATATGGAAAAAAAAATGTGGGAAAAAAACCTTCACAAGCATCCAAGTGAGAGCGAACAATAATAGAAAAAAAAAAAAACATGGCAAACCTATCAATACCAATTAAATTGAGTACTCATAAGAACTTAAATGTAAATAAAAACGTAACATTCTACACAATTGATGACGTTTAAAACAGTCGAATATTTATTTTTCCCGAATAAAGTAAAATTAAAACATTTTCATTTGCATTTCATTATTTATTCACACACAAAAATATTTGACAATTCGTGTACAAATACAGTAGAAAATACAGGAACGTTTGATTTTCGTATAATATTTATACTTGTATCGTATATTTCCCCTGCAAATTTGACAGCTACTAAGCTGTATGCGTTGGCGCGTCACACGATACCACGCTGTCCAATTTACAGGATAATTATACGAAAATCAATCGTTCCTGTATTACCAACTGTATTCGTGCACGAATTGCCAAATATTTGTGTGTGTGTGTTGACATTTCTTTTCAAATAGTTTAATCCATGTGTGATTAAAGTAAATGATACATACAAGAGTTTTAACTACAATCGATAATAGATTGAAATAAACAGTACTATCGAAAGCTGATTGTTATCATTAAGTGAAGAAATTGTGCAAAAATCTATTAAAAGACGAGCATTTCTGATGAAAAATGGCGAAAATGCAAACATTTCCATTTATTGTGGCATTTTGTCTTACGATACTCGTTCAGGTATAGACTGTACTAAAATCTTTAACCTCATAACACTCGATTTTTAATTGATTTTTTCTCGCTTTATATTCATTTTCCCTGTTTTCATTGATTTTCACTGATTTTCACTGATTTTCAAATTTTATTGTTTTTCATTGACTTTCACTGAGTTATATTGATATTAATTGACTATCATTGAATTTACCATTTTCAAGTTATCGAAAACTGAGAACAATGTCACATTTTCGGATTTATTATCGGATTTTCGTGAAAAATGGACCCAAGTATGTCCCAATGGAGACATAAATCTAGATTTCATGTTAGAAATTACCGAAAATGCCAAAAAAATGGCAACTCAATTTGGTGCCTTTGGCCGTATCATTACTTCAGAACGACGAAGTGAATTAATGGCAAAGGTGCCATCATCCATGGTAATTAATGGTAAAATCGCGCATGATATACTGCGTAATAGTATCAATTTAGTTGAATTTAATCATGCGTTAGACACGACAACTCTAAACTATGAAATTTATTCAGAGATTTCCTTTAATTTGGCAAATAATAAGGAGAAATTGAATAAATATTTCAATAAATCATACAGGAATTGGAAGTGTAATCCGATTGATACCAAACACATGCAACAAATTTCCGATAATTGGGGGACGATGAAAACAAAGTATAATGAATTAAAGGAATCTTTTATAGTTGAAATACACGCAAAAGATGACTTGAAAGCAGATATGGGCAGGAAAAAAACTGCAATTAATTCATTGCTTGATAAACTACTTAATGGATTAATGCAACGAGGCTCAGAACGAATTATTCAGCAAATGATTGGAGACTTTTCGAAAAGTCTATATAAAATACACGAATGCATGGCAAAATACATTTCAATTCTTAGAACGATTCACTCTATTTTGAAAAATTACAACGAAAAGCGAGTAATATGGGCAGAGCATCTGATTGGCATGAGAGTTACACTCAAATCCGATCCAAAATATGTAAAACCAAATCTTGGCCATTATGCCAAGCAAATGTTCGAAAATGCCGCCGTAAATATCCGCGGTAGTGTGGAAAATATTTGCAGAAAAACGAAATCGAATTTACATTAAATCGAATGATTTTGTATGAAGAATTTTTATACTTTAGTGAAAATGTCTGTGAACGATGAAGACAACTGCCCGTAAGGACCATCTGGTCTGTTTCAATGGACACCAAAATATTGTACGTTCTGACACTTTTAATTGTCCACGTGATTAAATTTCAGTAAATTTTACATTTGTCCGTTCTATATTTGTATGTCCTTTTGTACGTTCAGCATTAATTTCAGGCATGGGTTCTTAAGACTGGCAATCTTCTGGTTATTACACCATTAAGGGGCTCTCGGCCAAAAATCCACAAGGGCTCCCGGTCAAAAATCTCTCAAAAATCTTTACAATTCTCTAGATTCCATCGGTGGTTTCAATGTATCAGAGGGCATATCAATGGAATCCTGGGAACTTTCGGTTACCTGTAGGGTTCCCATGGGAACCTTATATCAAAACCTATGGTTTCAGGTCGCCTTTTTTCACAATATTAACATGTTCGATGGTCCATCGATAGTTTTCAATTTAAATATGCTTTGTCCGTACTTCTGGTTCGAAGAGCCCCGGGTTGACAAATAAGAGTAACATTTTCAATCTATCCGTCCCTGTTCACTGGCACATTTACTACCGTATATAAATTTTTAAGCATTATCATGTATTCTATAAAATAGAAAATAATAAAATTCTTTTGAAAAACTTTTTTCGATTAACTTAAAAGCAATGTCATTTCAAGGAGATAAATATCTTTCTTTCATTCCTTTCTTTCGATAAAATTTTTTTTCTATTTTTTTCACCATAAAATTCTTTTTTTATTCTAACGACTGTACAAACTTTGAATATTTATTTTCTTCTTGCTAATATACATTATTAATTGAGCTGATCACATGCAATATTCATGTTTGAAATGAAATTGCGGTATATTGTAGACTGATATCAAATACAGACAATATTGACAATACAAAACAGACAAGATGTCTTACATCCGTAAGATGAACTTTTCCGCATTGAAAATCCAACGCATACAATTCATACAATTTCTGTTACGGAATGAAATCCCATTTTATCTTAAAATAACATGTTTTACGTTTTTCCATAATCAAAACAACTTATTCTCTACCCAAATTAGTCCCATACTATGATATTTTCCTTGAAAAAAAAACTCGTAGAGAAAATGAGTTTTTGAAACCAAAATAAGATGAATTAGGCACGATATCTCTTTCTCCGTTTAAAGTAAACCGAAAATGAGTTACAAATTATGCTCAAAATTGAATTTTTACTTCTGTGTAAGGAATTTTCCATAGGCTTTTAAGTATAACATTTCCATTTACGATTAAAGTCAAAATAAATTTAGCGAAAGTAGAAAATCAAAACCTGATTGGTTTTACGAAATAATAATAGTTTTATTCTAACTTCAAACGTCATAAACTGCCGTTTTTACGTACTTTCACATACAAAAGTGTGATTTTCCACCGAAAATCTTATCTGGGGACCGAACAAACAATGGAACCGACTCTTTAAAATTATCGTATTAACAAATTTTTGCGTATAGGGTACAGCGTACAGGGTACCGCGTACAGTGTACTACACACTCACATTACAACGCTCTAAATACTGGTTTTTCATGTTCTCCTAGGTTCAAAACTACGAGAAAAAATATTGTTGGGTGCCCTTAATTTTTTGACCGATTAAAATACTTTTACGTACAATATGTTGTGTGCGGAAAAGTGAAATTGAGAAAAATGACTCGGCAACTGCACTTAAGTAAACTTATTATTACTATGCCTTACTATATGAAGTGAATGTTGCCATAGGTGTCAACGAACACAATTTGTTTGAACTTTTTGTTTGTTCGTTCGAAAAAATTGTGTATTTTTGTCCGTTCGTTTATTCGAAAAATGTCAAATATGATATTTTCTCGCTTATCTGATAAGAAAAAAAATGGAAAATAAGCAAAATGTTGACTCCCATTGGGAGCCAAAACATCCGACTGTATTGATGGTCCCCGAAGTCAACATTCGGTGGATTTTTGGCTAATTCACGAATTTTCAGAATACCACTTGGATTCCAGAACATCCAATATGGAATGTTCGAACGTTCGTTGACACCTATGGATGTTGCTTACATTTTAAATACATCTGGTGTAAGGGTGATGGAAAATTGACATATTTTTAATAAATAAAGTCACTACGTATTTTCTCCGTTTTTTATAACCTTGAAAATAGCTTAAATTTGTATATAAAAACTTGGCAATTATTACACTCTCTTATTGGTATTCAACGAAGAATTGTTCGATTAAAATTAAACACATTGAAGGTGCAGTTCCAAAATCATCACAGTTCTGTAATAAAAAATGAAGCTGTATTTATTTTTAGCACTTTCGATTTTCCTTCAGGTATGAACTATTTGTGAGAAAATATTTTCTCATTACTTTCAACATTTTCACGGAATTTTCCAAATAAATCCGTGGAATTTCATTTCTTAATATTTCTCATTCCATTTTCTACTTTTTTTGGGATTTAGTTGTCAAATGGTCAAAAACAAGAGGATATCACATTTAGTGAAATACTGACACGATTTTATGAAAAAGTCGCCGATACGGATTATGTGTTTAAACCAAATTTAGATATATTACTTGGTATCACAAAGGATATAAACAAACTCAAGTTGAAATTTCAACGATCAACCTATTTCATGAGTGATATGAGACGAATCCAAGTAATGAAAAGAATACCAAATAGTCTAATAATTGGTGGAAGATCGGCATTTCATATTTTGCACACATCAATCAAATCCATTTACTTAGTATCAAACGAAGTTTCAATGCTATACAGTGACATAATCATGGAGCTAGATTTCAATTCGCCTACTAAAAACGTTGAAAACAAAACAATGTTCATAAAATCATTCAATAATTGGAAACGTAATCCCATTAACAGGAATCTAACATATACGGTCAATTTTATGAAAGGAAACATGAAATACGATTTTGATAAATGGAATGAATGGTTTTGCGAAAAAATGGTCGAAATCGATGAGATGATTGAATATATTGATAACAAAACTGCTTCATTTAATAAATATTGCGATAGACTTTTAGAAAAAGATAAAGATGATGTTAAAGGTAGAGATGAACTTATTGGAAATATAATAATAAATGCAGTTCGAATAGAGAAACAATATCCACATTTGGCCACACTTTTGGAAAGTAATTTGAAAATTTTAAAACAATACAATGAAAAGCGCATCACTTGGGCTGAATTTCTTATTGGCATGAGAGAATTTCCATCATCTGAACCAAAATTAGTCAAAAAATCATCAGTCATCCGAAGATTGACAAAAAATCTTGCTGGGAATATGATGTGTTATGCGAATGGAAAATTGAAATGAAAATATGAAATAAATTTGTTGTTTCGTACATTTTTTCGAAACCTTGAAATGTAATTGTGTTTTTCGATTCTATTTTTACAAAACAATTTTTATATTGGCTGTATGTATTGAAAACCAGAATTTTTTTTTTGCTCAAAATATATAAAAGCATTCAATGACAAGAAGCGTGTTTATGTAATCAATGTATTAATTTTCGGACAATTCATCTGAAATAAGCAGTAGCGCCTCTATGGCAATTGCCATTGAACTTCACGTATGTGTGAAAGAAATGTGTTCGTGTGCGTGGTACACATAGCTATTGCTGTCACACGAACATGTAGTTCAATGGTAATACCCAAAGAGACGAGTGCCAAACGTCAGTCTCACAATTTTTCAGGAGAGTGTTAGGTGCTTTTGATTTATTTCAATAACAAAATAAATTAATATACATTATTCAAAATATTGTCCACTACTTTTTCCCATCTTTCTGGCATTTTATGCATTCCGTTCCAAAAGAACTTCGCCAGCTGGCCGGGCAAGTCATTTTTTCCCTTCTTTAAAAAGACATGCGTTTGGTCACTGAAGGTTATTTGATTTAAAAGGAGCAATGTCTAGAGATTATAGCGGTGGCAGAAGAATGTTTTTATCGAAATGCTACTTGAAATTTTTAACATGACCTCTGCAAAAAATCAAGAAAATTTTATAGCCCAGAAGCACCACTTTTTTGGATTTTTATAAATTCTTGAAAAATTGTTGTCCGAATTTGGCTGATATCAACTGACAATTATTAGAAATGAGTAGTACGAATATTTTTAAAAGTTTCGACCAACTTCCAATGTACCATGTCGTCCCCATCCCTGAAAATATGGAAAAAAAAACATTTTTCGAAAAGACGATTGGTGCGCCCCCAATACTGGCAAAATGTCATGAACAAATTAAGTTTATTTTTCTTTGCGGCAATAGGAAATGGTTCATTCTGCATTACCAGTGCTCACTGGATGCCAGATTATTGCTTTTTTTACTTTTATTGTCTTGAAATACAAATGCCCCCGCAAATGGTGTTTTTTTCTTCAATTTTCGAAATGTTCCATAGTTGAAAAAATTAGACGTGTAATATCGAAACAAACTATTTTGACTGATTTTGATAGGTATTGAATGAGCCTTTTAAATGACGTATATGTCATTATTATTCTACACGCTATATAAGCAAGTGGTGACATCTGTAATCAAATTCCAGTTTTAATGCATACAGCTAATATATTGGAAATATTCTAATAAGTAAAAAAAACATTTCTAATGAAGTTCTCAATATTGCGCAATATTGCAATAAACACTTTTGAAAATTATCTTTGAACAGTCCCAAGTAGAAATTGACGCATCTTTCATGTCGAGCGTAAGCATTACGCTCAAAAATATACAGTGTGTACTATGATTAAGTGTCACGCTAACGTTCGAAGTAGAAAAAGCGTAAATGTTTGCTTGGGACAGGATTTAATTTCATGTTGAATGAATTTACAGTAGTATTCATGAAAAATTTCATCATTTGTTTTCTTTAAAACGCTGTAACTTTTTGAATTACTACTTTATGTCTTATTTACAGGGAATTCCTAGTGAAAAAAAGAGATATTTTTTTCGTTGTATGTTTTTCTTTTTGTCGAATTTCTGTACTATAAATTGTATTGCCTATAACTAGTTACGATATTCTCGGTTTCACTTCAGTTAAAAGACAAAAAAAATAAAATAAAAATTTTGGTTAAGGAGAAAAAATGAAGTTATTTGCATTGATATTTTTCGCATTTTCATTGTTCGTTCAGGTATATCGTAAACAATATCGTAACAATCGATATCTTTCATACTAAATTCACATCGTCGATTTCAAAACGTTAATTTTCTTCATTGTTTTTCTTTCATTTCACTTACTTATTAGGCGATCAGCTGTGGTGATGTGACATATGCTGAATTATTGATGAAATGTTATGAAAATTATCCGGAATTGGATTATAAATTGAATTTCATGCTTAGAATTTCAACCACCACCGATGAGTTGCGAAAAAAAATCAGTCAACCGTCTGAATTTATGTCGAAGAGAAAATTGTCTAAAATTTTGGAAAAAGTGCCATTGAAGAGGCATTTTGAAGGTGTTTCTCCATATCGATTATTGAATGATAAAGTTCCAGCTATTAACGGTTTATTAAAACATGAAATATCGATGTTTAGTGATGCGATTCGTGTGGCGCTTGCTGTAAAATCACCAAAACAAAATCAACTAAGTTCTGTGGATTTTGGTAAATCGTATAAAAGCTGGAAATCCAAGGCCATTGACCCTAATTACTTAGCACGAATTGTAAGCAGTCTGAATGCCATGGAAACAGAATATAATTATTTGAAAGAGAGTTTTAATACCGTAATGAATACCATTGATGAAATCTTACCGCAAGTGAGAAATGATACAAAAATGTTCAATGAATTTTGTGATAATTTTTTAAAATCCAAAGAAGGTGGTCATTTTGTTCCAGATCTAGCTTATCACATTGTTAGAATTCATAAATTATATGGATATTTAGCTGAAAATTTGTCATGTTTAAGTAGCATTTTGAACGAATATAATAATGCACGATCTCTTTGGGCTGATTTTTTAATTGGAGTTAGAGAACAATTAGATTCAGATCCAAAACCACTTGAACAACAACAAAAACTAAGAAAATCAGCTTTGGAATTAGCTAAAAGTTTTGGTGAATCCATTTTTGGAGGTTTAAAATCTTTAAAAAACCCAAAAACGCAATTAAACACATTAGCTTCAGTGGCCCCAGTAAATCCAGCAACCAAAACAATTTCTTATCCATATAGAGAAGTTTTATAAATTATCAAATTTGTTATTGTTTTAAAACTACTTTTCGTGTACGAAATTAATAAGTGGTATAAAACTGCGGACAGACGGTACTGGAATAAACTTTTCGTAACGTATTTTGTTTCTTGTTTTATTTTTTTGTTTACATAAGGCGCACGAGCATTACTTTATATACTGTGCGCATTCACTTCGTTTCTCTAGTTCTTATTCTAATTCTCAAATAACACTACGATGTTATGTATCTTAAATCATTTTTCAATATCTGTCAAATGCATAGTAAAGTATATGAATTAGACTATCTTGAATTAATCTGATAATTGTACGACCATAAAAATAGTTCAAATGACGCTAGAATAGTTTAACATTTCTCGTTTATTGAAACTTTCTCGTCAACGAAGCGAAACAATGAAATTCCCGTACAAATTTATTGATACATAGTCGTTGAATAATAATAAAAGTTTAAATTTCAATTCTTTTTGTTGTGTTGGATTTAGAGTCTATAATTATATTCCAGCCATTTGTTCAGAAGGGATCCTTGTTTTTTCTTCTTGTAATGAGATGATCCAATGCCAATCGAAATGCTCGAGTAATGTTGTGCTATCATGTTTATAAGTGGGGATTTCTTATAAAATTTGCAAATCTCGAAGATGAAGGTGCTAATTAATCCTTCTCATATATGAAAAATATATAAATACGTTGATCTTTTCATGCAGAAATAATTCATCGTCACATGATAAACGTAAAAGACTAAATAATCTGTATTAGCACATTTCATTATTTATAAAACTGTTATTTTCAGAAAGTGTTGTTTTCTGCGAATGCAACATTCGTTCATAAATATTATATTATAATACGTGGGCTGTCTTATAAGTTCGAATAATCGGGCCACACAAATGTCATTTCAGTCAAACTAAGATTTCCATTGGAAAGTTTGACATTTTTTAGCGTAAACGTTCTCATAACGTTTTTCCATATGAGCGCTATTTGTTTTGCTTACAATGACTTGAAAAATTTGTCTCGGCAAAAAAATGAAATTAACTCGTGAACATTTTCGTGCATTTATTTTTTATGATTTTCGAGTGGGTTTAACTCCACATCAGTGTTTCGATCGACTTCGTTAGGGCTTTCATAATGAGGCCCCATCCTTACCCAATGTATATAAATGGTTTGCTGAGTTCAAGTTTGGTCCTGTGTTGTTCATTGATGAATTCCGTGAAGGTCGTCCAAAATCTGCTGTTGTGCAAAAATATCGATGCTGTGCGTAAACTAATATTGGAAGATCGTCATGTGACATACCGTGAGATTGAGGCAATATTAGGCATTAGTAAGACCAGCATTCAAACAATTTTACATGAACACTTAGCTGTGAAAAAGATTTGCTTCATCATGACAATGCGAGCTCTCACACATCTCGTCAAACAAATGAATTTTTGACCACTGAAAACATAGAATTATTTAACGGGTGAGCCTTACTGTGTAATTTGTTGTTGTAATTTCATTAGTTTGAGCTCTCACCGCTTTGATGTACAGTGTAAATTTAATGGCATTTGCAGTGGCGCTGTTTAAATGTATCTACTCTAAGGCTCACTCGTTGGAATTAATAGGTCATCCGACTTATAAGACAGCCCTCGTATAAACTATAATATTTTTATTTCGCATCGATGTAATTTTACGCTTAGAATTTATTATAAAATTGAAGAAAACAACAAGTGAATAGAAATTCGCATTCGATTGTCACAGTATTGTGTGTGCGGGAAAACAAAAAACAGATGGAACGAAGATTATATCGATTATTTTTCATTTGTTTTATCTTACTCTAGATAAGAAAAAATTTTATTTGACAAACAAGATTTTGAGACGCAAATAAATCGAAAAAAAAAATTTCATTTTGTTTACTTCAATGTGTCCGTATCACATAGCTGCGGAATAACATCATGTTTCTTTTACTTTTCCGCACACAACATGTTGTGCGTAAAAGTATTGTAATCGGTCAAAAAATTAATGGCACCCAAAAATATTTTTTCTCGGCGTTTTGAACCTAGGAGAACACGAGAAACCAGTTTTTAGAGCATCGTAATGTGAGTGTCTGGTACCCTGTACCCTGTACGCTGTACGCAAAAATTTGTTAACACAATAACTAGTTCCCAACGAGCCCAAAAAAAAAAATCTGATGATGCAGAATTGTTAGGATAGGTCAGGAATAGAAACCATTAAATTTTTAGCCATGGATGATGACCGCATAGTGGATCCGTTAAATGGAGATATATCCAGTGCAAATGATGATTTTTGTATGAAAAGTGTCCAAAATGGGCATCTTACGTCATATGCGTACCATACTATATTGAATATTCAAATAATGTGATTTCTCAGCTATGCGTTACGGACACATTGATCTAATTCGCTCAATTTTATAATATACTCCAAAAGCTAATGTTTTTGTCCTTCTCAAACAATGTCGTTGTTTAAATTTCTTTTATGTTCACATTAAGAGAAGAAATTTGTAGTCCGTACGAGGTGTCAAATGTTGGCCGGTCCATGAATAAATGTCATCGACTTACATACAAGAGGATGACATCTCAGTACAAATGAAATTTGGAATGCTGTGAAGTGGCGCCAAGTACTGTCGTATCATTTTGCATTGAAATTTAAACTAATTAAAATACCGTAATTCACGTGTTCACCGTAAGTGACAACAAAACATTTAATCCTATTCTATGAAAATTAACAACTATAACAAACAAACTAATTTGTAAGTTTTGCGAAGTCATCATTCTTACTGCAAAACATAAAAGAATTTTATATTGTCGTCAATGTCTTCGACTATGAAAATTTGTTGAAAGCTGGAATTTGGTTTTATTTATTGACTATCAGACGTGTTATATAAAGTGTATTTTAATCACATTTTTGTCAGTAATATTACAATTTTTGAAAAGTAAAAAGAGAAGGAGAAAAAATGAAGTTACTAGTACTGGTACTTTTATCAATTTCGTTGTTCGTTCAGGTATAATTCCATTGAATTCAACGATTATCATTTATTTGTTTCTCTTTTTAATTTCTAATGAATAATAATTTCGTTTAATAACTCACTTAGTTCATCAATGGCGAGAATGTATATTTGGAACTAGTGAAAAAATGTTATCATGATTATCCGGCATTGAATTCAACATTGGAATTCATGCTTGGGATTTCTACCACTAGCGTTGATAAATTGAAAAAAGGAATTCACCAACCATCTGAATTTCTGTCGAAGAAAAAATTAGCTAGTATCTTGGAGAAGGTGCCACAGAAAAAACATCTTGATGGTGTATCACCATATAAATTGTTGCATTTCAAAGTGCCCGAAATTAACAGTAAAATAAAAACTGAAATTTCACAACTCATTAGAGATATTCGTTCAGCGTATGATGTACACTCACCAAAGCAAAATCGAATGAGTAATGTTGATTTCAGTGCATCGTATAAAAGCTGGAAGAAATCGCAGCTCATTAATCCAGAATACGTAAAACGAATTCAAGGTGGTTTAAAACCCATGCAATCAGATTATGATCAATTGAAGGAAAGTTATGTCACTGTAATGAATACCATCGATACAATTGCAACACAAGTCGATAAAGATACGAAAGCATTTAATGATTTTTGTAATTCATTTTTGAAATCCAATGAAGGTGGTCATTATCTTTCAGACTTTGCATATCACACTGTACGAATTCATGAACTATTTACACATTATACCGAAAATTTGTCACTTTTATTGGAGATTTTAATCGAATACAATAATTCGCGATCCGTTTGGGCTGAATTCCTAGTTGGAATAAGGCCAACTCTTGATTCGAATTCAAAACCCACTGTGCCACCAGTTAAAAAATTAAAGAAATCGGCTACGGGTCTATCTAAGAAATTTTCTGAGTTCGTTTTTAAACATTCACTTAAACCATTTCTTTTTGTGCAATAAATTTGTAACAATCAAATAAACTGAATAATAACATCGTTATTCTGATAAAATTATTTAACAGCGTCTGAAACATCGTCTGATGTACACATTTTACATTGCAAAATAAATACATTCCTTGTACTTGTGGATCGACTAACTAGTTGTTGTTTTTTTTTTTTTTTTCATCATTTTTCATAATGAGCAACAATATTATCTTGAAGCAATAGCAGTTCGAGAAAAAATTTCGTTAACTATTAGGTATCTTGGGGTATGACAATGAACTGTATCATAGGCATTTATTTGACAACTCCTTTCATATGATGTATAAAATTACGGATTTTCCTATAGAGATCATGGAGAAGGTTAGTTCTCCAAGTGACGCTCTATACCATTTTCTATGCAAATGGCCGAATTTTGCGTTACCACTATATACAGTAAGTTCTCGATTTCTGCTCATCAATGACAATTACCCATCATGATATACATCTAGTGAAAGGCCTTCAAAAACCAAGCCAAAATCATTATATAACCAACCATTATTGTCGAAATGACTTTCAAATTTAAGCCATTGTTCAAAAATAATTGTCAATAGTTTTGACGCAATTTGTTTTGTGCCTTATTATCGATCTTCTTTTCTGCAAAATAGAGTGAATGCGAGAAATAGTTTTGGAAATATTTGGAAGAGAGAATTGAGTCAAAGCGTCATACAAAATGATATCAGTTCTTTTGTTTTTTTCAATTCAACGAAGCATCACACTATTTTAACCTCGTCAACATACATTCGGTTTTGCTATTTTTTAGGCAACCTGAGCAGCTCAGTTGGCTAGCGTCAGTTGCCTAACGGTCGCACAAAAAACATCACAGCACATAAGTATCCTTGCGTTCGACGCTCGCATTCACAATGCAGTAAGAAACGTTGTTTGTGCGACCGTTAGGCAACTTACGCTAGCAAACTGTGCTGTTCAGGTTGCCTAAAAAATAGCAAAACCGAATGTATGCTCGTCAAGATATTTTTGAATTTATATATATTTCTATAGAAATAATATAGAAATATGTTATATTTGCCTCGCAGCAAAAGTTAAAAAAATAACAAGAACCGACTCTATAAAATATTGCAAGCATTTTAAAAAGCAACGTTAGACTACAACGCTACTTCCTGAAAACAAATTATATGCAAATGCCCGAATTTCTCTACGAATATTCAAATATATTCTGTATATTGCAAATATTCGAATTTATGACAAATGTGCTACAAATATACGAATATACAACAAAAATATTAGCAAACAAGAATGCGCCTAGGGGCATATTACTCTTGCGAATTTTTTCCGAATTCGCGAATTTACGAACAACTTTTCGAATTAATAAGTGAATTCACGAATTATCTTGCGAATTTTTCTATACAAATTCGCGAATTTTTCTGAAATAGTATGAATTTGTATGTATGTCATTCATAAAGCAAGCTGTCGTCCATACAAGTTATTTGTTTATTTTCAATATTGTGTTTTGTTTTATGATAAATTCAAATAAAAATAAAATGGTACCGTGAATAAATATTTGTTGTTTGAAATTGAAAATAAATGAAACTGTATTTATATTAATTTCAGGAGAAATTTTTTGATGAGTTACGGCACTTTTTAAATGAAGTGGTTCCATTCGACATCAAAACAATTTTAATAAATGGTTCATTTGACACCGAAATCTCCTTACTTGGCATAAACAATGATATTATAAATGAAATTGAACAATTTGCAAATGAAATGTTTGCAGAATTTGCAAACGCCATGATACTGTATGACGTTGTTATGCATTCACAAATTCGTACCAATTCGTGCGAATTTTCATTATGTATTACAATACGGGTCAAAGCGAATTCATGCGAATTACGGATTTTTTATGCGAATTATACGAATTTTTGCGTATTTTCAATGCATTTGCGAATAGTAATATTCCCCTAGGAATGCGCGGTGCGTATCATGCGCGATTTGTTTCCATATTTTATATGTTTTCTGTAGTGCTTTTAGTTTGTTGTAAACAATCAACTACATGAAATACGAGACTATAACGAATAGGAATACAATTTTGATCTTAGCTGTATGGATAATTTTAAAATTAATAAAACAAATAAAGAATAAATGGAACACTGCTGAGAGCAAAATTGTATCGGTTTAACACGGCCATCATGGTCGACCATCATGGTTCAATACGTTTTAACACGGTCATTATGGTCGATTATCATGGTTAATATGCTAATAATGATATGTTCGAGATACAGTGCGTATCATTCGAAAAAGTTAATCAAAAAACCGCGAAAATATTGAAATATCAAAAAAAGATTTTTGGTGTGGCTAGATATGGTCCTAAGCTTGGGCAAAGATGACATTTGGCAGATCTAATTCATTTGCATTATTTGTATTGAAGTGAAAACATGAATTCGGAGCACTTTACAAAACGTTTTGAAGCGGTTTTCTTGCATTTGCATCCCCGCGGACCAAAATTATCAGTTTCTGCGACCGCTAGACAAATTAAAAAGTCAGTTTCATTCGTCCAGAAGTGGACTGAACAATATAAACGTGGAAAAAATGTGAATGATCAGCTCAATGTGCAGCCAAACCGAGCATACACGTCCAAAGAGGATAAGCGCATAGTCAAGTTGTTCGATAAAAATCCAGGTATGTCGGTTTCTCAAACGGCTATTGAAAGTTGGAATTGAGGTTTCAAGGTCGACTGTCCAGAGAAGATTGCATGCGCAGCGGTTCGTTATAGTCCCACAATCAAAAAACCGCTTTTGTCAAAAATTCACATCGAAAAACGATTGCGTTGGGCAACTGAAAATTTAACGACTGACTGGAGCAAGGTGGTATAATACAGATGAATCCTCTTTTTGGTTGATGAATAACACAACTCATGCCTGGTCTACAGCCGAAAATAGAGTGGTCGTTCGTACTGTTAAACACCCCCAGAAAGTCCATGTTTATGAAGCCTTCTGTGAAGCCGGTTTTGGCAAATTGACGGTGTTCACAGGCATACTAAACGCAGAGAGGATGTGCGCTCTGTACAAATCAACACTGTTACCCACCGCCAAGAAGTTCTATGGCAACGACAATTCGAAATGGCTGCTATTAGAGGACAACGATCCAAAACACAAGAGTCGTCTCTGTAACGCTTGGAAAGAGGAAAATGGCATCGATCAAATGGAATGGCCGCCACAATCACCAGATTGCAATCCGATCGAAAACGTCTGGTCAGTCATCAAGGGAAGACTCAAAGGCAAACGTTTCAGGAATTTGAAGCAGCTCAGTTCTTTCATAACTCGCCAGTGGAACAGTTTTTCCAAAGAATATGCTAAAAATTTGAGCCAAAGTATGCCTTCACGTTGTGCCCGTGTAATCGAGAAACAAGGCGAATGGATAAAGTACTAATATGTCTCCGCCCAAGCTGAAGGATCAATAAAAAACTATCAAGAGAGAAATATTATAAATTATTGTGTTTTATTTAAAATTTGATTAACTTTGTCGAATGAAACGCACTGTATATATAAAAGACCCGAATGGAGTGGTTCAAATTGGTCTAAGAGCCAGTCATAATGATTGAAAATGACATAACATATCAAGAACAATACGTGGAATAAGAAGAAAATATTCTTGAAGATTTATTCAAATTAAATGAACTTGAAGCAAATTACTATTCATCAGACGGTCCATCAGGGTCTTCTGTTGCATTCATAGCAGTATTGATCGAGCAAAAAATTGAAAAAAGAAAAAACTTTTATTGTGAAGAATGCAAATTTGTTTTTGATGCGAATGAAAATGTGACTGATTGCTTCATTTCTTCTAAACTTCATCGAAAACCATGTGTTTCAACTTATAATATCTGCAAAGCCACAGACAAATTACTCATGCTACACAAACCATTTGAAACAAAGTATAACTGTAATGTGTTGTATTGCTTGATTTTTCGTTCTTTGGATTTTGATAGACTGTTTCAATGTACCGATTTAAAGGGCCACTTGGAACATAAATATCATATTACAAAATGTATTTTGAATGAATATATCAGAATAAGACCAACACAAATGGCCAAACAAGTGACTTTAGATAACCATGCAGTGTTTATACGACACAAACTTACGAAATGGATTCATTTCTCTGGACAATAACAACAATAATGACAATGACGTAGAACGTTGAGAACGTTACTGTTTTATAGACTAAATGCACCAAATGTATTTGTTTTGTAAACAATAATAAAATATTTTTGTTATGTTCCTGATTTTCCTTTGAAATGTAGTATGTCAATAAGAGGTATAATTTTAAAGTTTCAAATGTAAACAATGATCGGAAATAATGAATGTAATGAATTCAACAATTAAATCCAAATTTGTCGTGTTTTTTTATTCAATTCAATTCAATGAAATAATCGAAATAATTACAGATATAGATAAATGTTTCGGCGGCTCCGGCATCTTAGATTTTACTCTGTGTATCAAAATGGTAATGATCAAAATTGAATATCTATAACATCGATAGCATCCATAATGCTTCATTTTTGATATCTTTGATATTCATAAATTGCCTAATGCCTAAATTCATAAATGTAGTAAAAAAAAAAAAGAAATGAATAGGTTCAATACGTTCAATAATAAAACACCTAAAAAACGTAAAAGAAACAATTTTCAAGCATACACATTATTAATACATGCAATACATGTTTATTTTTCTGAAGTGCACATGTACATTGTATATGCTATTCAGGCTATGCATTGAAATCCTTAAAATCATAAAAATTATTTTGAAATGGATGAAGTGGATGATTTGCAATGATTGCAATCAGTAAAAATTGATGTTTTGAGTCAGAAAATCTTCGGCCAGTTCCGGGTATTGTATTGTGGCATCTTCAAAACCCAGAAACATTCCATTGTTGCTGTTTTTTAATTTCATCCACAACATGAAGTTTTTGTTTATTATGGTGCCGTCTGAAAAACAAACGAAAAATGGAATAAAATACAATAAAATGAACAACATAATACAATCAAAAATGAAATTCGAAAATTATGCTGTTATCAAAAAGATGCATGAACCACGTACACAAGACTTTATCTGCTTTACTTGCTTCACCAATTTTTTCAGTTGATGTTTGCTAATTCCATGACATGCGTGATACAAAAATATGCGCAAATAGTTTTGGGAAATTTTGATTGTGCGTCTGCCAATTTTATCAAATCGATTTTGGAACAACCATAAAATTGAATTGCTAGCACAATTTTACCGTCATCATTTATTTTGACACCACTTATGTTTACACAATGATAATAAAAAACATCCAATAGTTCATCACACGATAAAAAATCTTCTGGTTCCCAGCTGTTTTCATTGGACGGAAAATTTTTCCACTTTAAAAAAAATTCTTTCTATAAAAAAGAGAATAAATTTTTCACATTTTTAATCTTTTTAATCGAAAACAATACATAATCTGTATAAATGATATAAATTATTTATGCATTTTTTACTTTTCCATCAGCATTGAAGCGCACTTTTATAATTTTTTCGACCTCGAATTCCATTCTTAAATAAAACTATTGTTGAATTCGTAATAAAAAGGATAAAAAAGCAAAACAAGTAGAACCAAACCGGCTAAAATACGTTAAAAATCTAATTTGATCAACTTGAATTTGAAATGTGAAAACTGTGAAAAATTACACTTTTCGTTTGACAAATCCAATTCGAAATATGTTTCGTTTACGAATACGCATTTATTGTATACAAAAACTAAAGCAATCACATTCACAAAGCTAATCAGATTTTTTCCAAAATTACACTAGATGGCTTTAGAACGGCATTGACGGAATACAGTTCTAAGAGATGTTTTAAGGTTGGTTTTTACGATTTATGAAATGATCAATCCCAATACTTTCCTACACAAAGTCATTTGTGCGGAAAAGCCAAAATAAACTCGTTTTTCTCTCCATTAAAACATATGACGTCAATGTATCGACTATTTTAGATGCTATGGAATTTTTATATTTTTCTTAAGTTGCTATCTACTCTCGATCTGTTCTATATAAAAACGTAAGTATTCAACTTATTCTCAGTAATTTTCTGCTACAGTTTAGGCAAAGTGAAATTTTGAGCTAAGGAAAAAAATGAAACTGTTTTTGTTGGTACTTTTCACCATTTCTTTGGTCGTTCAGGTATGATTTCAAAAATGACATCGTTTTTCCTTTTCATAATAATACATTTTTCCCCCTGTAATTCACTTAGGTGATGAGCGGCTCAAAAGCAGTAAATATACCTTATACTGATATTGTGAATGCATATTATAATAAATATCCGACATTGAGTTCAAAATTGAATTTCATGCTGGGAATTTTGCCCAACGCAACTAAATTGCGTTTCAAATTCGTTCATCCACCTCAATTTATGACATCAGACAAACTAAAACAAGTCATGGAAAAAATGCCAATGGATCCTATAGATAATGTGTCTCCATATCAATTAGTGGATTTTCATATTCCAAGAATTAACGGTGTAATAATGAACCGAATTTGGAGATATAATAATGAGATTCGTTCAGCGATTTCTGTAAATTCGTATACTGAGCAAAAATATGGCAAAGTTCATATAAAACCTAAAACTAAAACACTTATCGAAAATAATCTAGAAGCGATGGTAAAAGCTTATCAACCAATGAAGGACGGTTTCAACACCGTGTTGAGTACTATCATCAAAATTGCACCGCAAGTGGAAAATGATACAATGATGTATAATGATTTGTGCAGTGAATTTTTAGAAAGCAATGCCGTCGGCTATTTTGTTCCTGATTTAGCATATCAAATTGTTAGAATTAGTGAACTATATGATCTTTTTGCCGAAAATCTGGCACTTTTAAGAAATATTGTTTCAGAATATAATAGTTTACGCAATGGTTGGGCAGAATTTCTGATTGGTTTAAAAACAAAACTTGATTCCGATCCAAAACCAATGGATCTAGCAATGAAATTCAAATCATCAGCTTCAAAATTGGCTAAAAATTTCAGTGATTTCATTTCGAAGGGCTCAAAAGTGACACCAGCAATGACTGATCATACAACTACACCTACAACAAGAACAATAACAACAGAAATAAGAAGAAAGAATAAGAATGGCGGAATCACAATCAAATGAATCAATATTAATATAGTATTGAAAGTTTCAATTTGAAACAACATTTAATGTAAACAATTTCCAATACAATAAATACGTTGTACCTGCGGGTATTCCAAGTACATTTTTGCTTTTTTTTATTTTCAAACACATTTCTTGTATTTGTTCATTGATATTGAAGTAAATTTTGAATTTGTTTTCTTTTCCATTAATATTAAGTAGCAAGTCGAATTTGGGACCAAATTCAATTTCAGAACCACACCGGAATTGATATTCTGATGCGGTATTAAATTAGCAACAATATCATGCAATTGGCGCACTTGCCACAAAAATTATTTTTAGAAATAATGGAAAATTTCGATTAGAAATCGAGTTTCTAAACCGTCTCTTTGAAGTTATTTTTCATCAAAACACGAACGAAAATAAAAGGTCTTACCGATGTAAGACATACTTTTTCGCACTGGTGTCCACAACATTTCTGTTTTTTGTTTTTCGTTTTATATTTTATCTTTGTTTTTTAATTTCTGAACAATTTTCGAATTAAGAGAATACACATTTGAAATTTTGGTATTTTATTTTTGATTCTTGATTATAGAGATACATATTTATGAAGATATAAAAATATTATAATAAATAATTTATTTTTCTTGAATAAATAATGTATTTCATAATGTTCTTGACACAAGAATAATATGAATTATGGTCGAAATATGTATAAAATCTGTTTCTTAATTGAGAACAACCAAAAATGACTTGTAAATGATTTTTGAAATTGCATTGTTACTTTTGTTTGAAAAAATTTCCAAAATCAATTCTACCATTCGCTGTTCGAATTTTTTCTAAGAAAATGTTACGCGTCTGTCATTTCACTACGATACCTGCTATAAGTACACATAAGTATATACATTCCGTATTTTCATTAAACATTTTTTCATATTTTTTAAAAATATACGCAGTACATTAATAGCTAAAAACTTATTTATTCGAACATAATTTCGAAATTCATAATTTTAGCTTCTTGAAAATAAAAAGATGAAAATAAATATATTTTTTTTAAAATATTCACTAACACGTTTCATGTTGTTTATTGACAAAGTGAGGTTAGGAGTCTACTGATTTCATTTGTATTTCACATTTTCTGTAGTTTTTAATTTTGATAGCGATGGCATAATTCCAATATTCAATTTATTTTCCAAATTTGAAAACAATTGATCAGCAATTGTTAGAAACTTTTGATTTAATCCGTCGATTATTGGCAAATAATTTTTGGTTTTTGTTTCAGGAGTCAAAATCATATTCAGACCTAAATAGATATCTATTGAGCAATGTAGATAAATGTTTGAATGCACTGGCTCTCGAAACACAATAAGATATAATACCACCGAAATTTACTTTTAAAAAAAAATCTGATCCTCACAATATGAAACAATTTACGCGCGCCTAACATCACAAAATGTGCATTCGGTAGAACATAAATGTGCGTTCGGATATACGACATAGACCGTCACTATAGGATGTGTTCAACACATAAACAATTGTCAAATACATAACAATGCACAATACGATTAACATAGCACAGAGGCAAAACGAAAATAGCTGTTTAGGAGGCAAAAATCTTAAACAATTTTCGTGATATTGTTTATTGAATTAAATTAAAATCAGACATTGATTAACACTGACTTGATCAGCGTCAGGAATTATCGTCAGTAATTATTTCATTGCGTACCATACGTAACGTCGCTGCGCAAACGCATTCGTATAGTGTGAATCAATTTCAATACAAAACAATCGTTGAATATATTTCGTTAGATGCATGCATACTAACGATATTCAGCATTCACACTATACGGACGAGCCTGCGCAGCGACGTTATATATGGTACGCAATGAAATAATTACTGACGATAATTCCTGACGCTGATCAAGTTACTAATCGTCAGTGTTAATCAATGTCTGATTAAAATACAATAAATACACCCACAGTAATTCATCTGTCAATATTACAGATGACAGTTGTACAATGACAAAAAGCAAATTTTTTTATACGATGGTTGCGTACTTTACAACTTTTTCTGCAATATCGACAGTTGTAAAGTGTGCAACCGCCGTACAAAAAATTTGCTTTTTGTCATTGTACAACTGTCATCTGTAATATTGACAGATGAATTACTGTGGGTGTATGGTAAATTTAAAGAACCTGTTACATTTGTGTCTTTGCAAAAGTTAGGGCACAAACCACAAATTTAAATTCTACAGCAAAGTGAACAAATGTGCCTGAACTGACGCCAAAGTGAAACAACTTCTTTTTCTGAAGCCTTAAGAGCAACAACAAAGATGTATTGTAATATCTGTTTATGTTGCTTGTGTAATACAAATTATTATATCACAAATATAATGACATATGTGATATGAATACATTGAAATAATATGTATTATCAATTTTAATTAAAATTTCCAACATAAAAGTAAGTCAAGTATGAAATTCAAAAAATCATTTAAAGCATAACTTGAATACGCGTAGTTGATTCGCACTTAAGACTGTCAGACGTGCATTTAATGTATTACTTGTTTCTGAAAGACGCATAGTTATTTTGGGTTGCATCGCTTTGCATTTTGAATCAACGAATCTCAGTTAATATGAATTCAAGGTCGATACAATGTTCATATTTTCACAAAATAAGTAAAGTTTTATGTCCTAAGATTGTCATAAAATTACATTTTTACGTACATTCCCATAAAAAAGTGACATTTTACACCAAAAATCTCATCTAAGGACCAAAAAAACAATGGAACCGACTTTTCCTTTGACGAAAACGCCGCAAGATGCCAATTTTGGACACTTTTATCTCTATTTAACTGATCCACTATGCGGTCACCATTCATGGCTGAAAATTTAATGGTTTCTATTCCTGAACTATCCTAACAATTCTGCATCATCAGATTTTTTTGGGCTTGTTGGAGATGAGCTATCGTGTTAACAAATCTTGCGTAGAACATTCTGAAAAGAACTGAGCCGATTTGACAGTTGTTGGCAATCTTGCCTATCGCATAATATAGTCATGCTGCTCACTCTACAATGAAAAAATTCGTAACTTTGTTATTCATTCGTTCATTTTACGAATAATCATTATTGAACGAGATTCTTGTAAATTCTACGCATAATTAATCTATTGTACTAATATTCGTAATATCTACAAATATTTTGCTCTACGAAAAAATAATATTTATTTTCAGTTTACGTATTTACAATTCGGATTATATATATTTGGTTTTTAGTTATCAATTTATCGAACCTAATGTCGAAATAAACATTATGTCTATTGGGATATATTAGTTCAGAGAAATGTCACCCCGTGTACACGGCACAAACAGTCATGTTTGCTGTCAAAATGCCCCCATGTGAGCTATCGTGTTAACAAATGTTTGCGTACAGCGTACAGCGTATAGGGTATCACTCACTCACATTACGATGCTCTAAAAACTGGTCTTCCGTGTTCTAGGTTCAAAATGCCGAGAAAAAAATATTTTTGGGTGCCCTTAATTTTTTGACCGATTACAATACTTTTATGCATAACATGTTGTGTGCGAAAAAGTAAAAACAAGTTTGTTTTTTTTCCATCATGATGTCAATTTATCGATTATTCGCTCTAAGTCAAAAGTTTCGTTGAAGTAAAATAAAATGAAATTATTTTTGTTGGTACTTTTCTCAATTTGTTTGTTCGTTCAAGTATGATTCATCGAATTTCCTTTAAATTGACATCGAAATTTCACAATGTTAATTTTTAAACCATCAATTTAGATAATGAACGAATAAACAGATGAAATCATTGTATATTCTGAATTAGTGCAGAATTTTTATGGAAAAAGTCCAGCATTGAAATCAAAATTGAGTTTCAAGCTTGAAATTCATGCCATCAGTAGCAATCGATTGCAAAATTAATTGAACCGTTCAGAATTGGCTTGCCCATAAAGCAGAAACTGTCGCTATCTAAAGACGGAGTTATACTATTGGATTGTATTGACTTTGTAAACAAAACAAATGCATACAAATGACAGCGGAGTGAAAAAGATACCTTCCACTCAAACAGCAACGACAAGACACAAGACGAATGAATAATAGTGTGAAGCAAACGGCATAACGGGGAAAGAGTTAGATAGAATTTATTTCACATTGCAGAAATTATTCCACATTGTTTACGGAACGCTTAATTTATTTTCCTTTTCTAGAATGCGTTTTGCTTCATACTCTTCTGCTGTCCATATTTGTTGTGTGTTGCCAAACAAACCAAAATCACATTCCCAATATCAACACTGAAACACGTGCTAAAGCACTTTAAGATCGATTTGTTAAATTTATTCGGTAATACGAAGAGAGTAATGTGAGTGAGTAGAACGTATTTGTTTTAGTCAAATGCATTTGTGCATTTCTCGCTTAATTCAATGAAGAATACGGTCCTATGATTTACATTTATATAATATTCTCCGGTGGAGTCCTCTCATCATCATCATCATCATCATCATTATTCATAGTTTATAGACCAAATGCTATACCGAATTTCAGTGTGTTTAGTCTTTTATTAATCAGCCAGTGAACTTTTTTGTGTTCGAAAGCGTATGTGAGAGGCTTGCAGGGCACAACTGCACCACAATCGAACGTTCGGCCCATGATTGGCAACACCTTTTTGCGGATTGAAGTATTTGTTAACAACAATCCAAGCGTTAAGGTGATTAATTAAAGTGTTGTGCTCAAATCAATTACTTCGTTATGCATATACACTGGACCAACAGTTTAAAGTGCTTATCCGAGACACTCCGCGGTTCAAACATCGACTAAGTATTCAATTCTTTTTTTTACCAATGAATACGTTCAATGAATAGAAAAGATTTTGAATACCAGTCGAATTCGAACTCACGTCCCCATGCTCCTCTCACATAAAAAACAAAATGTCTTACCGGATGTAAGATGAACTTTTCCGCACTAAAAATTCAACGCACACGATTTATCCAATTTTTACATTTTTCCATAGTCAAAAGAACTTATTCTCTAAATAAAATAGTCCCATACTATGACATTTTACTTGCAAAGGAAACTTGTAGAGGAAATGCGTTTTTGAAACCAAAATTAGATGAATTAGGCACTATTTATTTCTCCGTTTAAATAAAATCGAAAATGACTTGAGAATTATGCTCAAAATTTCATTTTTACTTCTGTGTAAGGAATTTTTCACAGGTTTTTAAATGTAGCATCTCCATTTACGATTAAAGTAACAATAAATTTAGCGAAAGTAGAAAATCAAAAGCTAATTGTTGTTTTTGCGAAATAATAATAGTTTTATTCGAACTTCGAACGTCATAAAAGGCCATTTTTATGTACTTTCACATACTAAAGTATAATTTTCCACCTAAAATCTCATCTGGGGACCAAACAAACAATGAAACCGACTCTTCAATGTTCGAAGAACCAAATTTTTTTCGCAAAAAAATATGAATTTCCTTTGACGAAAATGCCGTAAAATGCCTATTTTGAACACTTTTCATACAAAATCATCATTTACACTGGTTATATTGTGTTAACAAATGTTTGCGTACAGCGTACAGCGTATAGGGTATCACTCACTCACATTACGATGCTCTAAAAACTGGGTTTTCGTGTTCTCCTAGGTTCAAAACGCCGAGAAAAAAATATATTTGGGTGCCATTAATTTGTTGACCGATTACAATACTTTTACACACAACATGTTATAACAAGAATACAAAGCAACAATTCTGCTTTGATTCAGTACATCTCAGCAATGATTTTAGATGACTCTGAATTTGTACACACTGACAAAAATTTGAACCAAAAGTAAGACGAAAAAAATCTTATATACGGAATAAATAAGACGATCGTGATTGCAATCGAGTTCTCTCTTTCTAACACATTCGCTGTTTGAGCGTTGCTGGATTTACCCCATTAGCATGAGACACAAACAAGAGAACGTAACAATAAGCCATCCGCACATTTTCAGAACAGAGAGAACATACACGGCATCACTCGAATTGCGTATGTGTTGGAAAGAGAATACTTGATTGCAATCATGATTTGTGTGAACTGTCAAATTTATCGATGAAATTTCAAAACATCAAATGATTTCAAAACGTTTTTTTTTTTTCTGAAGTCTCATCAGTTGAAAATAGTACAACAAATAGTATAAAATTCACTGAGACTTCAAAAATAGGCTGTATAAATGCTGTGAAGCGGCTGTGAGAGTGGATGGTGAATTGAGTGATTGGTTTGAAGTGCGAAATGGTCTCCTACAGTGCTGTACAATTTCACCGCTTTTATTCATAATTTATATGGATAAATTGATTAAATCAGCTAATCTGAGGGGTAATGTAGTAGTGGGGGGAAGCATTATTTCTACTCTTGCATACGTAGATGACCTAGTGCTGTTTGATGGGTCAGAACAAGAACTACAGAACAGCATATGCGATCTAGAAGCGGCTTGTACGAACTTCAGAATGACCATTAGCAGCTCAAAGACACAGGTTATGCATATTGGGAAGAGTCGGAAGCAAGCAGATTGTATGTTGAATGGTAGTGTGCTTGAGCAGTTGTCTCAATTCAAATATCTTGGCTGCATCTTCTCTGAAGACGGCAAGTTGGATAAGGAATTCGATCACCGCAGAGTGAATGGTAATAAAATTGTTGCTCAACTTAGGTCACATGTTTTTAATAAACGAGAGTTGAGTAAAGAAACGAAGTTGATAATCCATGGGTCAATCTTCAGACCAACTATCACGTATGGTAGCGAGAAGTTGGGTCGATTCGAGCAATTTAATTCATGGTTTGGAAGTGGCTGATATGGAAGTTTTACGTATGATTTCGGGAGTGTCGCGTAGGGACCAATGGGAGAATAGAATTAGAAATGAGAAAATACGTGGGGATTTGAATGTGGATTCGGTTGATGAGGTAGCAAGAAAGTCGAGATTAGGATGGTTTGGACATGTTCAAAAATAGGACAATAAATTGTCTTATTCCGTATATAAGATTTACTTTAGTCTTAATTTTGATTCAAATTTTTGTCAGTGCATCCATTCATATAGGACATGTTGAGTCACTGCCCATTCCATTGAATACATATGCAGTGTCCATTCGTGTAAAAAACTTGTTTCAACGATTTATGAAATGACCAATCCCAATACTTTCCTACATAAAGTCATTTGTGCGGAAAAGCCAAAATAAAATTCTTTTTCTCTTCATGAAAACATATGGTCTCTATTATTGACGTCAATGTATCGATTATTTTCGACACTTTATAATTTCAATATTTCATTAATTACTATCCATTTTTGATGTGTAAAGTATAAAGTTGTAAATATTCATCTTATTCTCAGTAATTTTCTGCTACAGTTTAGTACTGTGCACAACTGTGTTTTTTCAGCATTTTTACGCTACTGTTTGCCTAAAGTCGAAAGTTTCGTCGAAAGAAAACAAAATGAAATTTTTTTTGTTAGTACTTTTCTCCATTTCTTTGGTCGTTCAGGTATGATTTCAAAAATGACATCGTTTTTCCTTTTCATAATAATACATTTTTCCTCCTTTAATTCACTTAGGTGATGAGCGGCTCAAAAGCAGTAAATATACCTTATACTGATATAGTGAATGCATATTATAATAAATATCCGACATTGAGTTCAAAATTGAATTTCATGCTGGGAATTTTGCCCAATGCAACTGAATTGCTTTCCAAATTCGTTCATCCACCTCAATTTATGACATCAGACAAACTAAAACAAGTCATGGAAAAAATGCCAATGGATCCTATAGATAATGTGTCTCCATATCAATTATTGGATTTTCATATTCCAAGAATTAACGGTGTAATAATGAACCGAATTTGGAGATATAATAATGAGATTCGTTCAGCGATTTCTGTAAATTCGTATACTGAGCAAAAATATGGCAAAGTTCATATAAAACCTAAAACTAAAACACTTATCGAAAATAATCTAGAAGCGATGGTAAAAGCTTATCAACCAATGAAGGACGGTTTCAACACCGTGTTGAGTACTATCATCAAAATTGCACCGCAAGTGGAAAATGATACAATGATGTATAATGATTTGTGCAGTCAATTTTTAGAAAGCAATGCCGTCGGCTATTTTGTTCCTGATTTAGCATATCACATTATTAGAATTGATGTACTATATAATAATTTTGCTGATAATCTGGCACTTTTAAGAAATATTGTATTCAGAATATAATAGTTTACGCAATGGTTGGGCAGAATTTCTGATTGGTTTAAAAACAAAACTCGATTCCGATCCAAAACCAATGGATCTAGCAATGAAATTCAAATCATCAGCTTCAAAATTGGCTAAAAATTTCAGTGATTTCATTTCGAAGGGCTCAAAAGTGACACCAGCAATGAGTCATACAACTACACCTACAACAAGAACAATAACAACAG
The DNA here is from genome assembly GCA_029041755.1 of Resseliella maxima. NCBI lineage: Eukaryota > Metazoa > Arthropoda > Insecta > Diptera > Cecidomyiidae > Resseliella > Resseliella maxima. Next base: position 118,772 of record JAQOWM010000149.1, on the reverse strand, counting down.
AAATAAGAAGAAAGAATAAGAATGGCGGAATCACAATCAAATGAATCAATATTAATATAGTATTGAAAGTTTCAATTTGAAACAACATTTAATGTAAACAATTTCCAATACAATAAATACGTTGTACCTGCGGGTATTCCAAGTACATTTTTGCTTTTTTTTATTTTCAAACACATTTCTTGTATTTGTTCATTGATATTGAAGTAAATTTTGAATTTGTTTTCTTTTCCATTAATATTAAGTAGCAAGTCGAATTTGGGACCAAATCCAATTTCAGAATCACACCGGATTCATAGTTTATAAACTCAAAAATCTTCAGACCGAAAAAACGAAGGCCAGAATTAGTAGACTTGTTGACGTATGGGGCAAATTGATATTCTGATGCGTTATTAAATTAACAACAATATTACATCATGCGATTGACGCATTTCGCCAAAATAAATATTTTCAGAAATAATGGAAAGTTTCGATTAGAAATCGAATTTCGAAACCGTCTCTTTAAAGTTATTTTTCATCAAAACTTGAAGGAAAAACAACCATGAAAAACAAGTTTGTTTTTCTCTCATCATGACGTCAATTTATCGATTATTTTGTAAACGTTGGAATTTCCGTATGTTTTCAATTGGATTGCAAAATGTTCGTTTGAAAATATATAACATTGAAAACGACTGTGTTTTTATCAGTAATTTTTCGCTATTGTTTGCTTTAAGTTGAAAGTTTCGTTGAAGGAAATTAAAATGAAATTATTTTTATTGGTACTTTTCTCAATTTGTTTATTCGCTCAGGTATGATTCATCGAATTCCAATTAAATTGACATCGAAATTTCACAATGTTAATTTTTAAATCATCAATTTAGGTGATGAGCGAACAAACCGATGAAACCCTTGTATATTCTGAATTAGTGCAGAATTTTTATGGAAAAAGTCCAGCATTGAAATCAAAATTGAGTTTCATGCTTGGTATTACATCCATCAGTATCGAGCAATTGCAAACTAAATTGAGCCATTCGTCCGAATTCATGTCAACCGACAAATTGGATAAAGTCTTGGAAAAGGTGCCAAAATTTAAGCATCTTGAAGGTGTATCTCCATATAAATTACTATATAAACAAGTTCCATTGCTTAATAGCATAAGTAATGAAGTTTCAAAGTCAAATGCAGCAATTCTATCTGCGTTTGCTGTACAGTCAACAATGCCAAATAAATTATACAATGACTGGAAATCTAAATCGGTTGATGTAAAACGACTTGAAAGTGGTTTAACAGCCATACAAATGGATTATGAATATTTGAAGAAAAATTTCAAAATCGTAATGGATAATATTAATGACATTGCACCACAAGTCGCACACGATACAAAGACATTTAATGTATATTGTGATAAATTCTTGGTTGCCGAAGATGGAAGCCATTGTATTCCTGATCTTGCATATCATATCGTTCGAGTACATAGAAAATATGAACAATTTTCAAATGTGCTTTCATGTTTAAAAATCCTTGTGAATACATACAATAAGGCACGCTCTTTCTGGGCAGAATATTTGATTGGAATAAGAGAATCAAAGGCTCTCCCACATTTAATTGAGCTTAAAGTTGCCGCATGTGCAAGTAAACTTGCCAAAAGTGTTGGAAAAAATAATTGCTCATCGAAAACAACAAAGAAGTAAAAGTTATTGGACGATATTAATGAAGTTCAAGGGAATACGATTTTATTGAAAAGTGTAATATTCGACGATAAGATTCGTTTAAATTTGTCAATGTTTCAATATAATACAATATTTTTAGAAATAGTATTATCGTTGAAAAATCTTTCAATAAATGGTCTTTTTTCGAAAAAAATTTTCGTAGTTACATTTCGACAAGTTTCTTTTCAAATTTAAAATTTACAATTTTGGAAAATATGATTTATTCCAATCATGATTATAGATTCTGACTTGATTTCTCTCCCTTGGGTGGCTCCTTTGGGAAAGACTTTGACTTGAAGACCTTTTTTCCTCATCAATTGTTCACGAAGAATTTCATTTTGCTAGGATTACTTCAAGGATTCTCAAATAAGTTGCTTTTTCAAAAACTTTATTGGGAACCTGTCCCTTCTTCCAGAGGGTCCCTTAGCTCGGCGAGATCAGTAAGATAGTGTCAAAATGTACAAAAGTAAATTGTAAAATGAAATGTATAGTAATGATAGAATGAGGTTGTAATCATGTGACACAGACGATGCATGCACGTTTGCTACAAATATTGATTTTTGTGTGAGTCAGATCTGTGTTTATGAGAAGGAAATTCATTATTTCATCAGTTTATTATGAATTTGTTGTTGAAAATACACTTGTTAGCAAAATATTGGCTCTGCAACTGTAAACTCGCTGTTTATGCTGACAGATGTCGCTAGTCACAAATGAAAGTCATCGCATGTGGTATATTATGAATTGCTGAATCCGAATGAAACAATCACCGGAGATCTCTGTCGATGACAATTAATGCGTTTGAGCCGAGCATTACGCGAAAAACGGCCTAAATACGAGCAAAGACATGACAAAGTTATTCTTCAACATGACCACGCTCGGCCACATGATGCAAAGGTCGTCCAAACATACTTGGAAACGCTTCGATGGGATTTCCTACCCCACCCGCCGTATAGCCCGAAAATAGCCCCTTCTAATTACTATTTGTTTCGATCGATGCAGAATCACCTGGCTGGTATACGCTTCATTTCTTCTGAGGAAGTCAAGAATTGGGTTGATTTATTCCTGGCCTCAAAAGATGAGGTTTTCTTCCGACGTGAAATCCGTATGCTACCAGAAAGATGGGAAAAAGTAGTGGCTAACGATGGACAATACTTCGAATAATATAATGTTATTGATTCATTTGTTTTTTTCCCGTAAGAATTCAATAAAAAACAGCGAGTTTCCAGTTGCAGAGCCAGTACGTCATTCGCTTTACTTTGTTTACAATTGTTGTAAACAAGAATTCCCGCCTGTTTATTTCTCATAAAATAATAATGGAAAAGTTTGACTGACGTAACATCATTATTACTCCATACTAAATAATGGAATGTTGTTTTCGATCAATTTGCGATTAAAAACATGTTCAGAAAAGATATTAATCACTTGTTAATTCAAAAAAAAGTCTTCACACTTAAATCAATTGATTCTTCTAAACAACGAAAATGAATTTACTTTCATTCGCTATATTTCCGCTTGTGCTATTTATTCAGGTAAATTGAAAAAAATTCCTAAAAGAATTCTTAGTTTTGAAAAAAAAAACAAATAATCCAAAATTAGTACTGTTATTTCCATCTGTTTGATCAAAAGAATAATGAATAAAAAAAATTTTTTTCATGAAATTAAAAATTAAATATTCCATAAATGTCAAGAAATTTATTTCAATAATGAAAATATCAATTTTTTTCTGTCCTTAAGTCAATCGATGCTCAAATGGATTCCACATTTACTGAACTCCTTGGTATATTTTATGCGAAAGCAATAAAAGCCAAAATTCCAATGGGACAAAGTTTGGACTTTATGTTAGGAATATCAAAGAATATCAGTGAAATTGAAGCAAGAGCAAAACATATCCATCAATTTATCAATCATGATAAATTGAATGCGATTTTAAAACGTGTACCACAAAGTGTGAATACAAATAGTGGTAAACGTGTGTATGATGTATTACAAACGGAATTTGTTTCAATTAATAATGTTAAAATGACAAATGTTTTTGATTTTACAAATGAAATTCGGCCAATAATGGCCTTTTCATCGCCAGAAAATAATATTACTGAGAATTTATTCAATGAATCGTATGAGAATTGGTCATTTAATCCAGTCGATGTAGCGCAAATTCAACGTGTAAAAGCATCTGTGAGTACAATGGAAAAAAAATGCAATAAATTGAGTGGTAATTTTTTCAATGGAATGAAAGCAGCCGAAGATCTTAAAGAAAACATTGAAACCGGACTGAATTCTGTTAATATCCGTTGTAATAGTCTTTTACATAAAGAAACAAATGATGAACGCAAAAGGGGAAGATATGTTACAATTCCAGATATAATGAAAAGCGTTCGAAAAATTCATAGTCAATACAATGAATTGGTTGAAAAGCTCGATATTATTAGAGGTATTCTAAAGGAATACAATACGAATCGTTACATTTGGGCGGAGTTTTTAATTGGAATGAGAAAAACACTTGCGTCCGATCCAAAACCCGTTCAATTGACGAAAAGAGGTATGGCGAAAAAAATTGCAATGGGACTTGTTTGCGGACATTCAAGTGCCGATTGAACAATTATTCGAAACAAATGAGACGAAAATATAGACGAATTCAGTAGACGAATTCATCGAATGTTTTCTATTTCGCATTATTTTTACGTTTCAAATTTGCATGTAAATATTTATAATTTATCTAATGTCTATAAAACATGAAGGTTTACTAAGATGGAATTTTCTTTTATTTTTCATTGTAACATCTGGTAATTTACATAATAAATTCTTGAATAAAAACATTGTTTTGTATTTTTTCATACGAAATCCGTATGAGAGTATTCAATTTCAATTTTGATTCTACCGTGAATATTGGTAAAAAATATTGAATCAGTCGAAGGAAGACTTCATTTTAATAAATTTGATATTTACAATTGGAGAATTGACTGTCAACCGACTTTATAATTTTTATTTAAAATAAACGGAATTATTCATTCGAAGAATAAAAATTGTGTTTCGACATATCTGTCCAATTGTACTTTGTAATTTAGATATCAGTTATTTTGTTCAATTGAGACATTAGATGGTGTAAATTCTCAAACTAAAAAAAATGAACATATTTTCATGGGCAATATTCGCATTTCTGCTATTCATTCAGGTATGATAATTATAATTTTTCTCAAGAAAACTTGAATTTTATTACGAACAAATTTTATTTCCATCTTAATATCTTCAAACTTTTAATCAACTTTTTCATAGATTCTGATACGGGGTTCTTAAGTTTATACTAGATTTTTAGATTTTTAGTTGAGACATCTCCGCATTTGAGTTCAATGGTGTCAGAACCTATGAATTTTTTTCAATCATTTTCAATTTCACAACTAAATTTACTCTTTTTCCCATTAGTTGATCAGTGCAGAACAAGATGATTCAACATTCTCCGATTTATTGAATACATTTTATGCAAAATCAGAGACTGTAAAAAATTCAATGCGATCAAATTTAGATTTTATGCTTGGAATTGCTGAAAATATCAATGAAATTAAACGAAAATCACAAAATATGGACCATTTCATTAGTCATGATAAATTAAGTGAAATAATAAAACGAATATCACCAAGTCTTTATACAAATAATGGTGAAAAAGTAAGAGATGTTTTACAAACGAAAATCGTGTCCATCAATAATGTTAAAATGACGCCAAAAATTTGGGATTTTACGGATGATATTCAGCCAGATGTTGCATTTGATTTGCCAGAAAATGATATTGCAAAACGATTATTTGATAAATCATATAAAAATTGGGAATTTAATGCAGCCGATGCGGCACAAGTGAAACGTATAAAAGGAGCTGTGAATAAAATGAAAATGGAATACAATGAATTGAATGGAAATTTTATGAAAGGATTAAAAGTAGCGGAAGAAGTTAAGAAAACTATTGAAATGGAAATCAAATCAGTTAATGCGCTATGTGATAAGCTTTTAAATGCTAAAACTGATAATGAACGCCGACGGGGACGTTATGTTACTATACCAGATATACTTAAAGGCGTTGATAAGATCCATAATCAATACAATTTATTGATGGAGAAGCTTGATGATATTAGAAATATTCTGAAGGAATATAACACGAAACGGTTCATCTGGGCAGAATTCTTGATTGGAATGAGAGAAACATTGACATCAGAGCCAAAACTCGTTCAATTGACAAAAATGGGAATGGCGAAAAAAGTTGCGATGGGCGTTATTTGCGGAGCATCAAATTCAAAACCGATAAAAAATAAGATTATTCGATGAATACGTTGGATTCTTTTCTTTTCTTTCCTTTTCTATTGAGCTTCAAATTTAATAAATGAATTTCTCAATTGTAATGTTTTTCGAAATTCATTTATTTTTTCAATATCAATTCATAACATTATTTCGTATTGGTAGTGTGAATTAGTTTTTTCGATTTTTTCTCAAAAAGCAAGGCTTTATTCAAAGAATATCATAAAATGTTTTTCATTCAAAGTATTGTCCATCAGAAGCTATGACTTTTGCCCATCTTTCTGGTAGCATATGAATTCCCCGCCAAAAGAACGACTTATCTTTTGAGGCCAAATATGATTCGACCCAATTTTTGATTTCTTCAGAAGAAGTGCAGCGATACCCAGCCAAGTGATCTTGCATCGACCGAAAGAAATGGTAGTCAAAAGGGGCAAGGTCTGGACTATAAGGCGGGTGAGGCAGATTTTCCCATCCGACATTTTCCACATAGTTTTTGGGCCCTTGAGCGCGATGTGGCCGAGCATTATCATCATGGAAAATTAATGACTCATGTCTGGTCTCCCATTCTGGCCGTTTTTGCTTGATTGCTGCATTTAATTTGATGAGTTTTTGTCGGTAGCGTTCTACATTAATGGTTTCATTCGGTTTTAGCATATCATAGTACAATCTACAATACACCCTTCTGATCCCACCAGATACAGAGAAAAAAACAAATTGTTACTTTGAAATCATGAATATTCGGCTTTAATGTCAATACGGCTGGTTGGCGGCGCTTGCAATACGACTTTCTACGCTTGGGATTATCGAAATCAATCCACTTTTCATCGCCAGTGACAATCCGATGCAGAAATGATTTCTTTTTGTAGCAAGCGAGCAGCATTGCCGACATGCAAAATCGTCTTTCTACGTCTTTCGGCTTCAATTCGTGTGGAACCCAATGTCCTTGCTGTTTAATCATTCCCAATGCTTTTAATCGTTTGGAAATCGTTTCTATTGTGTTTTTCTATTCCAACCCTTCTCTCTTTTTTTTTATTTTTTTCCACCTTTATTTATTTTTTTTTGAGATTTTCCCTTTTCTTGTTGGAAAAATTATATTAAAAAATTCGTTGTTTACACTTCAAAACTGACATGTATGAAATGTGAAGCATATTATGACACTTCAACATAAGTTTTAATATGCGAGAGAGCTGTAGAGAATAAAAAACAATTCACACTAACAATATTTTTCCATATTCTTTTTACACAGTATTAAACAGCAGTGACGTCAGCAACGGCAATGCTTGCAATACATTTTACATGAACAACAGATGGCGTCAGCCACTGAAATTTGTCATTGTTATATAGTATAGTCAGACTTTGATCGACGCCAATTACATTTCTGTTCGAGTGATTTTTTCGCTCCATCTTTGGGAAATCTTTGGCCACATTTCAAACAATCGAACGCCAATTCATTCACATGAATTTTCAAATGTCCAATAAGCACATGTTTTTTAGCAAATATTTTGAAACAAACCAAACATTCGAATAGCTTTTTATCACTATGGATTTTCATGTGTGAATTCAAATGGAATTTTTTTGGAGGTTTATATTCGCAAAAATCACACACGAATTAACGATGCTTACACTTCTTTTTATGATCGAATTTTTCATTCTGTGTTTCATATGTCTGAAGACATTTCGAACATTCAAATGGAAATTTTCGGCAGTTAAGTCTTCTGATGTCGTATCAAATTAGATTTGGCAGAGAATTTCTTCAGACAAATATCGCATTGGAACGGTTTCTCGCCGGTGTGAATTCAAATGTGCGTTTTGAGAATTCTTTCATCGCTGTTGGATAATTTCCCGCGGCGAGGTTTGTGTTTCTTTTCTTTAATCGCTGCTTTATTACGTGAAATTCGACATTTATTTTGCTTACGCTAGTTTCCAATTCCAGTCGGATTTAAATGAAACTCATTGATTGAAATTGATTTGTAAAATTTACTGCGCATTTTCTTGCAAAGCAATGGAATGGAATTGATTTTATTGAATATTCAAGGAGAAACTGGAAAAAATGCACTCTAATTTGACAGAAAATAATTCATTGAAAATTCTAAAAGCCATTGATTAAAAAAATGGAAAGAAATCTTACTTTTTGGAACATTTTTTACAGTATTGAATGTGAAAAATACAAAGACAAAGCCAAATGCACTCACACAAGCAGCCACACACAACGTTTCAAAATAGTAAAAATAAGAAATGAACTAAATTTTCTGAAATCTGAAATTTATTTGAATTCTAATTATTATAAATGAAATGAATTTACTCTATGTCATCAAGAGCAAGTGCTATTACAATTGAAATTTTGTACATGTAACCGCATCATCTTATTGACTGCATATGGCTTAAATTTTGAATAAACTCAATTTGAATAATGCAATTTTTGTTTTCTAAAATTGTTTACTACTTTTCCGACATCGAACTAAATAAAAGCAGTGAAACGCATGGTACGTAGTGATTACTGCGCGTTTGAATGTGCTTTCGGTAGCCACAAAAATGTGTTTTTGGAAGTACAAATGGGAACGTAGTAGGTACACATTTTATTGCTTTGGAACTAACCGAAAATATTCATGAAATAAAATTGAATGCTCCATGCAGGACCCGATAACAAAACAGATCTTTATGAAACTGCTTGAACAAGAAGTTGCGAAGACTGTCGACGAGTGTCAATTTTATGCAAATTCCTTGACTATTTTTTTAGCTATGTGTTTTCAAGTAAAAGTGCGACAACCTTTTCAAATGTTTCTTGCACAAAGTCTCGTTTCGAATCGATCATTTATCCTACAAAACGTATAAATACCAAATTGAGCGTCGGGTGTTCATTAGTCATTTCCAAGTGAATTCAATTTTTTTTTTTTTTTTTTTTTTTTAATAAAATGAATCGGTTTCATTTGCAGTTTTGTCAATTTTGTTCTTCGTTCAGGTAAAATTCTTTTAAAACTTGAATTTCAATTGACAAAAGAAAATATTATTTCTCATTAAATTTCATATTTACAATGAACGAAATGCAGTTGATCAACAGTGCGGAAGAAATGACATTCTCTACAATACTTCAGACATTTTATTCAAAACTCGTTAAAATCTCCAATCGATTTGGCTTCGAAGTTAAACTTTGTGCTGGGTATTAGCGACGACATGGATAAAATAAAATCAAAATTCGAAGTGATTGTTCCATTTATGTTCACAAGCAAAATGAATGAAATCTTGCAGAAAGTTCCAGCGACTATAAAATATAATGAAAATAATGCTCGCAGTTTATTAAAATCAAATATTTTATCAATCAATGTGGCGAGAGAGGGAAAAATGCGGATTTTATATATCGAAATTAAAAAAGAAATTTCAACTTATTGGTTTGATTCGGATTTCAAAAAATCGTACAACAATTGGAAGAGAAATGATGTTGAGGAGAAACATTTGCAACAAATTCAAGTCGATTTGGACATTATGACATCCGAATATAATGGATTCCATCGAAATTTTGAAAAGAAACCGAAATTCGTCGATGAATCTAATGCAAATATTCAAAACAACATTGATTCAGCTAACTTAATGTTCAATAGACTTTTGAATACAACGGCGTTGGTGGAAATTAAGCAAATAATTTAAAATGTTTTACCTAATATGATTAAAATACTTGAACAACACTCACAATTGTTTAAACACCTTGAAAATGTTAAGACTACATTAGCCGATTACAATAAAAGACGATTGGACTGGGCGCAGTTTTTAATTGGAATGAGAAAAACGGTTATGGCGGATCCTCAAGTTGTTAAACTCAACTTCAAGGGAAGTGTTGGACGTTTGGTCACAATCGTTGGAGGGAAGTTTTGGCCAAGGGCTAACACTTCTCTTCTCTTCTCTTCTCTTCTCTTCTCTTCTCTTCTCTTCTCTTCTCTTCTCTTCTCTTCTCTTCTCTTCTCTTCTCTTCTCTTCTTCTTCTCTTCTCTTCTCTTCTCTTCTCTTCTCTTCTCTTCTCTTCTCTTCTCTTCTCTTCTCTTCTCTTCTTCTTCTCTTCTCTTCTCTTCTCTTCTCTTCTCTTCTCTTCTCTTCTCTTCTCTTCTCTTCTCTTCTCTTCTCTTCTTCTTCTCTTCTTTCTCTTCTCTTCTCTTCTCTTCTCTTCTTCTCTCTTCTCTTCTCTTCTCTTCTCTTCTTCTTCTCTTCTCTTCTCTTCTCTTCTCTTCTCTTCTCTTCTCTTCTCTTCTCTTCTCTTCTCTTCTCTTCTCTTCTCTTCAAAGTAATTGTTGTTTTCGAAATTTAGAAAAACAGAACTTTTTCTCGAATGAATTCAAATTACAATTTGTGTTAATTTGTTGTCATTCGTACTACATACGTATTGTAAATATATCAAGCAATAATGATGTCATTTGTTTTCGTTGAAAAGAATTCTCTATATAAAGTTGATTGTAACCAGATATCGCATGTTATTTTCAGTTAAATTACATTATTACATTGGGTGATTTCCAAATGAAAAATATTCATCAATTTTCATTGACACTTGTGTCAATTTTGTTATTCATTCAGGTATTATTCATCTAATTTATATTATTTTCTATCGTTGACTGTCTTCATTTTTTTAAAATCTTTCATTTTATATTCGAAAACTTTCTTCTTTCGATCCCAAAGTCTATCAGCGCTCAAGATGGTGTAACATTTTCAACAATTCTTGAAGATTTCTATTTAAAAGTGTCTGAAACTCAAATCGATCTAAAATCAAAACTGGATTTCGTGCTCGGATTAAGCGATAACATGAATGAAATTCGACTGAAATTTAGTCCATCGTTTCCATTCATGTACAAAGGTAGAAAGAGTCGAATTCTTAATAAAGTACCCGCAACAATGGAATTATATGGAACGAATGTACGTCGTTTGTTGGAATTCACCATTGATTCGATCAATATTGCAAGAGGGCCAAAACTATGGACACTCTATCATGAAATTCGATCAGAGATCATGCTTAAATCGACCCATAAAATTCATACCGATTTTGAAATGTCATACAAAAACTGGAAACAAAATCCCGTCAATGTGAATCATTTACATCAAATTGAAATTGAACTTGGCAATATGAAATTACAATACGATGGATATCATGAACAATTCATTGGAAAATTGCAAATCGTCGATAGAATTACTGAAAATATTGAAAAAGATATTGAGTCAGCTGATTTAGCATTTAATAAACTTTTTAAAACAACAAATGAACAAGAAATTGCAAGAATTATCCAAGATGTTATACCTATCACGATGAAAATCGTCCAAGATTACAATGAGTTGCACGGTGAACTTACAAATTTGAAAAATATTTTAATTAATTACAATCAGAAACGAAATGTGTGGGTACAGTTTTTGATTGGAATGAGAGATACGCTTGAATCGGAACCAAAGCCAGTTGAAATATTTACTTCAGTTTTGTTGAAAACTTTGAAGAGAATGGTTCGTGAATCGAATGAAAATCAAGTAGACGTAGATGGATGAATGAAAATGGAGAAAAAATGAAGTTGCAGTGCTCATCTATTTATCTTGAAATTTAAAATTCATTTGAATATTCATTAAAAATGGAATTTATGCATCGATGTTACATCTGGAAATTTACAAAATAAATAGAAAATTGCCGTTTGTTTTAAGATTCAAGAATTCATTAATTCTTTTTTTTTTCTCCTCAACGATGGTATTAATAAGAAACATCAATAGAAAAGATTTTTTTCATGGAAAATCTTGCAAAATAATTGTTTTCCAAGAATCTCTTACAAATTTATTTCAACTTATATATTTAATCAGCTGTTTTGAATGCGCATTGTGTAATGACGTCAACTAAAGCTTGAATGTGAATATTCATGAAATTTATAAAAATGGATTATACAGAATTTATTAAAATGGATTATGTCTGTTGTATCAACAATTATTTGGGATTTATTAAATTTGTAACTATTGTTGATTCTCCAGCAAAGCTAGATATAGAAATTCTCCCAAATTGAAGAAATCATTTATTTTTGTTTTTGTTGCAAACAGAAAAAATGAAGCCTTTTTCGTTTCTTCTACTTGTCTCGATGTTCATTCAGGTATTGTGGAAAAAAAAACCATTTCATTGAGTATACATCTCATTTATTTCATTCTTTAATCCCACATTTTTTTTTTTTGGACATTTGCTCTTTTTTCATACAGCTATCCAGTGGCAAAGATGTGACATTTGAGAAAATTCTTGAAAAATTCGAAGCAAAAGTATCACAAACACAAATTGATTTAAAATCAAAGCTAAATTTCATTTTGGGCATTGATAACAATATGAATGAAATTAAATTGAAATTTAAATCGGTGCATCCATTTATGTACAAAAGTAAAAGGGATATCATATTGAATAAGGTGCCCGAAACTTTGGAAATAGATGGACTAAATGCGCGTTCTCTATTGAATATAAACATTGATTCGATCAATACGGCAAGAGGTGCAAAAATGTATATTCTTCATTACGAAATTCGCAGAGAGATTGATTTTCGATCGACTTATAAATTTGACAGTAAATTCAAATCATCGTATAAAATGTGGAAAACAAATCCGGTCAGTAAAACACATTTGAAACGAATTAAAAACGATTTGAACATCATGAAATTCGATTATGATCATTTGCATAATATTTTTATTAAAGATATGAAAGCATTCGATGATATTACAGCAAGTATACAAAACGATTTTATATCGACTAATTTATTGTTCAATCGATATTTTATTATTATTATTATTATTATTATTATACAACATCCTTAAGGATTGAACATTCTTATATCTAGTTTAGTAAGTCTATAATTTATATATTTTCGTTTTGTTTTAAAAGTAAGTCTTTATATCACAATTTAGGCGAAAATATCGTCTGGGAGTTTTTTTATTTCCGATACAAAATTTTTTCTATTTGTACTTTTTTTGTAAATATCACTAATTTTGTTGAAATTTCTACACATTATTAAAAATGGGTTGTTATGCAGGTACGTTTTGTTATGTGACGGTATATTAAGGAAATCCCCATTACGTAGGTTATAGTTATTTTTTTCTTTTAAAGTTATTCGTTCATTTAGTGTTGATGATACTATGTTCCGTTTAATTAGGTCATACATGAAGATGATTCCGTTATTTATTCGTCTTCGGTAAAGGCTTGGTATTTTCATTTCGTCACATCGATCTTTGTAAGGTCGTAGTCGAAAATCATTTTGTATTTCATTGTTCATTACTCTAATTAAAAATTGTTTTTGAATGGATTCGATTTTTCTTGAATAAGTTACTTGATTTGTGTCATATGTTGTATTTGCATACTCAAGATGTGATCGTACCAAGCTCATATATAGTATTCGCATTGTATCTTGTGTATAGATGCCGCTACTCAGTCGAAATATCAAGGCTAGCATACTTTTTGCTTTATTTATTTGTTTGTTAATATGAGAATGCATCGTTAATTTATTGTCGACAATTATGCCTAGGTCCTTATGCTCGTTCACTTTTGATATTTCATTGCTTTTCAGTTTATACGGAAAACAAATTGTGTTATTTTTTCTTGATATCGTCATTGTGTAACATTTTTCCTCATTAATTTCCAGTTTGTTATCATCACACCAGGTTGTAAAATCGTTAATAGCTTTTTGTAACACGATGGAATCTTCAGTGCTGTTTATTTGTTTATATATTTTTGTGTCGTCAGCGAAGCTTTCTGTTATTGCATGCATTACTTTATCTGGAAGGTCGTTGATAAATGCAGCGAAACATAATGGAGATTGGTGTCCCCCTTGTATAATGCCTGAAGTTACTTGTTCTTCAGTTGAAAGAGCGTTTCCCAGTTTTGTTATTTGTGTTCTGTCTTTCAAAAAAGACCATATCCATTTCAGAAGTGTTTTGCTAACATTTAGTTTTGCTAATTTCACGATTAATTTCGAATGTTGTACTTTGTCGAACGCTTTCGAAAAATCTGCAAAAAATACATCAAGTTGAGCATTTTGTTCTAATGCCTGAAATCCATTTTGTGTTAGTTCTAATACGTTTGTGGTGGTATTTCTTTTCTTTACGAATCCATGCTGGTGAATTGATATTTTGTTTTCAAGCGATGTGTTCAAGCGTTTCGTCATTAATTTGTCAAGTATTTTAGCGAGAGTTGGTGGAATTGAAATGGGCCTGTAGTTTTTTATCGCAGTGCGTTGTCCTGATTTATGAATTGGGATAATTTTCATTCTCTTCCAGATTTTTGGAATTTCACATAGTTCAATGGTTTTGTTGAAAAGTGTACATATGGTTGGTGCTATACTTTCTGCACAATTTTTCAGCAGCGAAGGATGGATACCATCCATACCGAACCCTTTTGCAACGTTTATTGAATGAAGTTCAAAAAGTACTTCTTCTTGGGTTATTGGTTCAACTGGATCGTCATTACTGTGGTTTAGCAGTAGTTCATTCATAGAAAATGATGGATCATCTGTTGTAAAAACTGATGCGAAAAATTGATTGAAAAGTTGTGCAGCATTTTGTTCATCGTTTGTTTCATTGTCTTCATGTGTGAAATAGTCGGGATATCCTTTTGTTTTTCTATGTGAGTTTATGTATTGCCAGAATTTTCGAGGATTTGCTTTGCACATATGGTTTTGCTCGTTTTGATATTCGATTACTCTGTACTCGTGGTATTCAGTAAACTCTTTGTTTATGGCATTAAATTCTGTTGAGTTGTCATTGAATTTTATTCGCTTACGCGCTTTGTCTCTTCGATTTTTCAAGTTTATGAGATGATTATTAAACCACGGTGGGTGATTTTTACTATATGATTTGGTTATGATCGATGGGACGTACATGTCGATACATTTATTCATGTTATAATAGAAGATTTCAGATGCTTCTTCACATGATGTGACTGATTTTAAGACGTTATAGTCAAAATTATTCCAGAAATCGATAATTTTTTGAAAATCTGCTTTTTTGAAACATTTCAATGGCACTCTGACGTCTTTTATTTGGCTTCTTTCATTGTTAAATTCCATATCCCATTCAATTGGATAGTGAATACGTTCTTCTCTTGTGGATTTTTCAGCTACCGCAGTTAATGTTGCACATGCTTGTTGAATATTAATCAAATTTGGTTCGGATATGAAGACGAGATCTAACACATTGTTGAATTTATTGACTATGTTGCTTTTTTGAAATAAACCAATTTCAGACATTCCTTCTAAAAAACATTCGTCCATTTCGTTATTGTAGTTTAAGGGGAAAAAACATTGTAATTCACAGTCCAGTGTCCATTTGATGTTTGGAAAATTGAAATCTCCGATCACAATCAGTTTGTCATTTGAAGTAATTTTTATATTGCTGATGGCATTCAGATGTTTTTTATATGTGTCAACATCTTTGTCCTTTGGTGCTACATAACCAACATAAATGTATAGATTTCCGATTTGTTGACATACTTTTACACATATGCAATTAATTTCTTTGATTTCGTCTAAATGAACTTGCTCGCTTTTTATATTTGTTCTTATTGCTATCATAACACCACCTCCTTTGTCATTGCGATCTATGATTTCACAACGATCATGTCTATATATGTTGAAAAATTCCGGAAAAAATTCGTTGTTATTATGTGTATTGTTGAGCCATGTTTCAGTTATGCATATGACGTCACTGTCAGTATAGGAGAATTCGGTGAAAACTCTTTTGGCTTTACTGCCGAAACCTCCTGCGTTTTCGTAATGAAATTTAATTTTTTGTAGTGTTTTTGTTGGTGAAAGTTTATTAATAATATTTGTGTTTGATTGAAGCGGTGATTCATTGGTTCCTTTTGTCGTGTTTAAATAAAATTTTTCGTTTTTCTTGCCAAGGTAGAGTGTTGTGGCAATGATTTCCTTTCATTAAACTGTCGGATGTATGTTCCCATTGGCCAGTTTTTGAATTGTAGTAAATCATTAGATGTTCGATCATTTGTTATTATTTTAAACGATAAATATGTCGGTTTTTGGTTTTGTGTCATAGGATGTATTTTGAAATCGTTGCGGTTGGCTAGATTATTGGTAACAATGAAATTAGTTGCATCTACTGTTGTGAAATTGATAGGAAGTCTGGACCAGAAAAGTGCTTTTGATTTCTTATGTCTATCATATGTAACCGTCGTCCAATTATGCTTTGTATTTTCAACATAATCTATGTCATTTTGAGAGTGATATTGTGGTGTGAAACGGTGTTCATTCAATGTGGTATTTATATCATGATGATCGGAGTGTGAAAATCGGGACGGTGCCGAAACAGATTCGAGCCGATGGCCTGACCGATTGGGTCTTAGCCTCTTTTGCATATTATTTTTTAGCGTTTCAGGAACATTTTTATTTTTTATTGTTTGGGCTTTTGCCTCTTTTATGCTTTTTTCGGTGGCTATCGGATTCCCGCTGTTTTGTTTTGTTACTTTTTTTAATTTTGTTACTTTTTCAGAGATATTTGATGTTGTTGCTTTTCTCGATGTGTGAATTATACTTTCGTTTGATAAGTCAACTATCACTTGTTCAGGGGTTTGTATTTTGTCATCATTCATAATAACAATTTCTGTTTGGATTTGTTGGAGAATTTTTTCATGGTCATTGATTTTTTGTTGTAAATCTTTTAGAAATTCATTTGTTGTTGTTTCGTGGTGTGATTTCATTGTCTCTATGATGCTGTCTTGTTTTGTTTCAATTGTGTTGCATCTATCATTGATTTCTTGAATTGTATCTGTAGCAATCGTGTTCAAAAGTGCTGAGTTAAATGTTGTTGCTGTTGATGATGTTGGAATATTTGATTGTGGAATGGTTTCAATATCATCGATTCGGTGGAAAATGTCATCAATTTTGTTTGATTGTTTTGCGATTTCTTTTCTTAATAAGTCAAGCGTGTCCCATGTAGTATTATCTGAATCCTTCATGATTTTTAGGATGTCGTCGTCGACGGATTGTTTGACGATGAAAGAGGGTCTACCATTCATAATAGTTTGATTTGGGTCTGTGCACATGGACCAATTTGCTAATTTGCTGTTGTTTAGAAGATCATTTTCTGTATGGTTAATGTGTGCTAGTTGTTCAGTAATTTCTTTAAATTTGTTGGATATTTGCGATGTGAATGCTGAGATGCTTCTTTTGTGTTCTTCAGTTGTGTGAAGTCGGTCAATTTTGTCGGTTAGTTTAATGATAAGACTGTAAATGTTTGCTATTGAAGTGCTGTTTATCGCATCATCATTTGAATATTGTTCGGTGGTGTTATCAGTTTTATCAATGTTCTCAGTGGCTGCATAGATTGGGGAGATTATGTTGGGAAGGTGTGGCGTCTCCATATCAAACTTCCCTAGAAGAATCTTGATGTTTTCATTTAAAAGGTGGATGTCCGGGGTGGTCTGATTTTGCTCCATTTCGCTCTGTGTATTTAGTGTATTAAGTTTACGGATGCACTTACCACACAAGAATTTGATATTGGAGCTGTATTTTTTTAGTTGATTGTGAAATGCCGTATCAATTCCGAAGCATTTTATGTAGAATTGATTTTTGCAAGAAAAACAATCGTTTGCTGCTCGTCCTTTGCATTCGGTTTTGCATTGATGTTCCATTTTTAAAGCGATGTACTTGATGTCTACACGTGTAAGTACAGATACGTGATATTCCAGGAAATGACAGGTGTAGTTAATTGGAATGAGTGAATAAATTATCTCCGTCAATGTTTATTCACTCAGAAATAATGTAAAAATTAACAATTATATTTCAAAATTGCAGATGAAAAATTTTACTTCTTCGATTAAACTTCACTGTATTTATATGAAAACGATTGAACTGAATTTAATAATGCACTGATTCACTTTGTACACAGGTTATACCATTTAAAAAATAGAAAAAACCGGGAGCAATTGACAAGTGCGTCTGCACTCAGTTATATGAGTAATTATATTTAATACAAAAAAACTAAAAGAAATTGGAAAAATCATTGAAGATGTTACACCCATTATAATCAGATTACGTAAACAACATATGAAATTAGTGCAATATTTGGAAAATATAAAAAATACATTACACAATTACAATAAGAAACGATATCAATGGTTGCAGTTTATCATTGGAATGAGAAGAACACTTAATGCTAAACCAAAATCAGTGAAAGTTAATGTTTTGGCATGTGCTGGGAAATTTGTATGTGATATTGCAGGAAATATCTGCGGTGGCATTAGCGTTAAATCTAATGATGGGAATATGAAGTGAATGAAGATCGTTTTTGTTGAAGGAAAAGCAAACGATGCATAGACACATTTTCATGGAATTACCGAAAAAGAACATATTTAACAAACAAAACAAAGTTTAATAAGCTGGTTGATTTTTAGGTTTTTATTTTCTGTCGGTGTTCTACTTTATTTTCGCAAGAAAAATTATTTGAATGACTGTTTTTAGTACAACATTTAAATAAAAAGTGTTTGAAATGAAATGGAATTTGGAGTTTTTTTTTTTTTTTTTTTTTTTGTAGTTCGAATTGCGACGACCATGAAGAACAGTTTCGATAGTATTCCTCGTACATGAAATTTAACATTGACGCACAAAGAAGATTACGCGTTGATTATGAACAAACAAAATTTATTGAGAAAATTATGAAAACTTAATATAGAATTTGAAATTGGGAAACTTATTTGTTCTTCAATTAGACTGTATGCGATATGTATTTTTATCAAATATTGATCGAAGAAACATATATGTAGTATTACATTCTTTATTAAAGGTTACTATAAGACTGACTATTACATTTGATATTCACTTTAATTTATAGTTGTATCTAATCAAAGATACCTTTGCAATATCCTACATTCTCCCCATATTTATTTTTCTTTTTTCTTTTTTTTTTTTTTTTTTAGCTTCTTTCTCCCGAGTTAAGTTTCCCTTTTGATATTTTTTAATTTCCGTTGTGTTTTTTTTTTTTTTTTTTAATTGTCGTTTTCTGATAAATTGATTGATGGTATGTAATTTGTTAACTTAAATTTGATGTTATCCGGAAAAATGATGGTGTCATTGATTTTCAATATGATATTGTTGTTTGTTCGTAAAATGTATTGATTTTCATTTTCTGATGTTATTTTTATGTTATTTAGATTTGAGCAATTCCTTAACATGAAAATTGATTCTTGTTCGTAGGTTTGAAATTTGTATAATTTGCCATGTAAACGACTGCACTGATTTGATTGTAATTTGAAATCCATATTACTGCATCTTCCGAATGTAATTGAATTATATTTTAGTTCGTAATATTTTCCGTTTGAAATATCTTGGATGAAATTCATCATTTTTTGATAATTGATTTTTAGTAGTTACTGGTTGGATGTTTCTAGTTGATTGAAATTCAATTTTGCTGATTGAAGTTTGGTTGATTTAATTTTGATGTTTGCTTTGATATTCTTATAAGGCTTTTTCTATTTTATTAAATTTGAATTATCTTTATCTTTATCTTTGGCTTTGGTTTTATCTTTAGCTTTGTCTTTAGCTTTATCTTTAGCTTTGTCTTTATCTTTAGCTTTGTCTTTAGCTTTATCTTTAGCTTTGTCTTTATCTTTAGCTTTGTCTTTAGCTTTATCTTTAGCTTTGTCTTTATCTTTAGCTTTGTCTTTAGCTTTATCTTTAGCTTTGTCTTTATCTTTATCTTTAGCTTTGTCTTTAGCCTTTTGTCTTCAGCTTTCCTTCGGGTTATGATTTAATTAGTTGAGCCCCCAAATGTAGTATTACATTCTTTATTAAAGGTTACTATAAGACTGACTATTACATTTGATATTCACTTTAATTTATAGTTGTATCTAATCAAAGATACCTTTGCAATATCCTACATATATAGTAAAATTTCATTGAATTCGGATGATGTTTAGTCAAAGCACAACTCGCACATACTTTTATATGAAATGGCAATAAAAATTGTATGGGAAATTATTTAATTTTGTTCAAAGCAACTTCATATGTACAATTAAGTAAATTGTGTAAGAACGTACATTTTCGTTGTTTTTGAGGTTTCCGAAATTGAATTTCCTATGGAAAATGGTCTCTAAATGGGAATTCAACAATAGTGTAAATTAATGAAACTTTGCACATATATTTGTTAGATCAAATTGGAAAAATTTAAGGGACCCAGACTGGGGCTAAGAGTAACGGTATTTGGCACAAGTATATTTCACGCACAGTCTGTTCTCCGTACACATGCCTAAGTATTATTTGGATTATAATCTAAGCAAATACGATATTATTTTGTTTTTTTTTTTTCCTCATAACAATTTTTGATATAAAAAGATCTGCGGTTATACTCAGTAAACAGTTTTCTCCTATTGCCAATTAATAAATCGTTTAATTTAAAGTTAAAAAAAAGCTATTTTGACAATGAAGCCATTTTCATTGACATTTGTATTACTTTTGCTATTCGTACAGGTAGAAATATTCAAAAATTGATTTTTTTTCGTCTTTTCTTCATTTATTCATATTTTTTGTGAATTTTTAATTTTTGTTATTTTTTGAGCAAATATTGCATATTTTCCAAGAATAATTGATTTTTTTTTGTTCACAAAAATAATTTTTTTATCAGAAGAAAAAAAAAATGCGTTTTGTTTTCTCAGAAAAATTTTGAATTTTCTCAAAAAAAAAAACTCACTTCTTTTCAAATTTTGTGATAAAATGCGTTTTTAGTGGAAAAATAAATTTGAATTTTAATTTTTTTTACTCATTTTCTGTCCCTTTCCAGTCGATAAGCTGTAATCATGGTTTGACATTTACCCAAATTGTGACAAATTTAAATGAACGAATGAATAAGCATCACAATGATTTAAAATTTGATTTTATTGATGGTATTACCAAAAATATGGTTGAAATTGAAAAAAAATTTGGTGCAGTGTTGCCATACATGTATAAAAGTAAAAAGAATTTTATCATTGGAAATGTGTCAAACGAAATGGAAATAAATGGTGAAAATGCTCGTGATTTATTAAAATCTAACATTGATGGTATAAATACTGCACGCGGAAAAATGTTTACATTGAATTTTGACATTCGCATAGAGATTAATATGAAGATATTTGATCACAAGATTAAAAGCTCGTTCAATAATTGGCAACATAATCCACTTGATGAAGAACATTTGCAACGAATCAGAACTGATTGGGATGCCATGACATCGGAATATAACAATCATCATCAAAACTTTATTAATGACATGACAGCCATCGAAAAACTTACAGAAAGTACTAAAATGGACATCGCTTCATCCACTAAATTATTTAATACATTCTTGGATAAAAAGGATACACAAGCAATTGTAGATGTTGTACCAATATTGGAGAGAATCAATAAACAACTTATCGAGTTAATTAAATATCTTGAAAATATCATTAAGTCTTTGAAAGATTATAATCGAAGTCGATATAATTGGGTTAAGTTTGTAATTGGCATGAAAAATACATTGAAATCCCAAACAGAAAAACATGTGAATTTGAACATCGTAAAAGTGACCAAGCAATTTTTTAAAGATTTAATGTCAAAATCGGAAAAAAAACAATAAACCAAATGAAGAAGTCAATAGGAAATGATTCAAAGGCATGTTTTTATGAATTCATTCATTTTGACCATTATGAAAAATATTTCTCGATTTTTTTAAAATAAATCTCTGTTTAAATTTATTGCAAATTGTTACATATTTTTGAATAAACTTGATTGGCAACTAATTTGTATACAAAAAAAAAAAGTCAAATTTGTGAGTCACTTTCTCTAAGGGTATTTTCTTTGGGGAAATGACTCTTGCATATCTTTTCAAAATTTTAGAGAAATCGAAGCATTTTCACGAATCTTACGAGTCTTACGAATCTTCATTTACATGTGAAGTTGACAAAGTGATTTGCAATTGCGAGCGTATGTATGTGCATCTTTTTAACACATAATCAAATGCGAATCCTTGCGAATCTTTTATTCATTTTCAAGTATAATACGCGAATCTTCAAATTTTTGATCATATTTTTGCAAATAAATAAGGATTCGCTGCAAGTCATTTCCCCCTAGCAACTATCTCATCAAACATTTAAGAATTACTTTTCCGCACACAACATGTTGTGCGTAAAAGTATTGTAATCGGTCAAAAAATGGCACCCAAAAATATTTTTTCTCGGCATTTTGAACCTAGGAGAACACGAAAAACCAGTTTTTAGAGCGTCGTAATGTGAGTGTGTGGTACCCTGTACCCTGTACGCTGTACGCTGTACGCTGTACGCAAAAATTTGTTAACACGATAGCTCATTCCGAACGAGCCCAAAAAAAAATCTGATGATGCAGAATTGTTAGGATAGTTCAGGAATGGAAACCATTCAATTTCCAGCCATGGATGATGACCGTATAGTGGATCCGTTAAATGGAGATATATCCATTGTAAATGATGATTTTTGAATGAAAAGTGTCCAAAATAGGCATCTTACAGCAGTTTCGTCAAAGAAAACTCATATTTTTTTGCGAAAAAAATGTGGGTCCTCGAATATTAGAATATCAGTTGCATTGTTTTTTTTGGTCCCTAAATGGGTTTTTTGAGGAAAAATGGCACTTTTGTATGGGAAGATACCCAAAATAAGGATTTTCCGGCATTTTCGTCAAAGGAAACTCATGTTCTTTTGCGAAAAAATATGGGTCTTCGAATGTTAAAGAATGTTATTCTACTGACGCTGAATCTATTCTTATTTTAACCGTAAATGGAGATACTACAGTTCAAAACTTGTGGAAAATTCCTTACACAGATGTAAAAATGCAATTTTGAGTATAATTTTCATCTTCGTTTAATTTTAAACGGAAAAATGGATATCGTGCCTAATTCATCTTATTTTGGTTTCAAAAATGCATTTCCTCTACAAGTTCCCTTCCCAAGAAAAATATAATAGTATGAGACTACTTTAATTAGGGAAGAAGTTGTTTTGATCATGGAAAAACTTAAAACATGTTATTTTAGGATAAAATGTAATGAATTCGTATTAGAAATTGGATAAATTGTATGCGTTGGATTTTGAGTGCGGAAAAGTTGATCTTAAGGATGTAAGACATCTTGTTTTAATTCGATTTCAAAATAAATACTATTTCGAAAACTCCTGAATGCATGCAAACAACAAAAAACCTGAAAATTTTTATTCCTTTAAATTTACCCTGTTAACATGACATTTCATTTGTTTCGCGATTAATTTATTCGAAATAAACATACACCAAAAATAAATATGTCCGTAAAACAAATATAGCAGTTTTGATTAAATTGATCATCGTTTATAAATGACTTTTATTTGGTGAAATCATGTGAATTATCACATAATAAAGGTTGATTATGACCCGCATTGAAAGTGTTATCAATTTGTGAAATTCGATTGTTGCTTTAATGTTCAAACAAATTTGGTTTTAAATCGCATTATGAAATGATCAGTCTACACTGTAAACTGAACAGTAAACATTTCGAAAAGGCTGAATTAGGCTTTATTATTTTTTTTTTCAAATTAACTTGTGAAATTTGAATTGTTGACGAAATTTTTTTGTTGAAAAATGAAATATTTTCTTAGTGTGTTGATATTTCTTCCATTTTTCATTGGGATTCATTCAGGTAATTTAAATTTACTCTTGCAAAAGGATAATATAGTCTTTACTAGGGTCATTTGATTGTTCTCGTGTTTTTTTCCTTTGAAAGAGTCATTTTTCAAGTCTACAACTTTTTTCATTTTAACTTGGAAACACGGGGATGGACACCATTAGCAAATTAGCGTTCCCGATGCGAAATATTAGTAAAAATAACAAATTAGCAGAACAAAAAAATTACTATTTAAAATACATTGGATAATGTATTTTATACGAATATTTATGCCGCCATATAAAATGTATAATGTCAATGCATTGGTGTTCATCCCCATGCTTGGAAATTAATGTGTTTGTAACGTTCGATTTTCGAAACTTCACTTTAAACTAATACTTCCATGAATACTTCTCATATGATTATTCACTTCTTTTTTCAGCAGATGACGAAACTCAAAATGGAAAAACGCCTCTTTTAATTGCCATTGAAGAAGGTAAACCCCAATATATTTTGTGA
Organism: Resseliella maxima; assembly: GCA_029041755.1. NCBI lineage: Eukaryota > Metazoa > Arthropoda > Insecta > Diptera > Cecidomyiidae > Resseliella > Resseliella maxima. The sequence goes on along the minus strand of JAQOWM010000149.1, from coordinate 94,689 downwards.
TTTCATTCATCAAACAGTACTTTTAAATGTGAAATAAAAATACAATCGAATAACAAACGTAGGAATAACGTACTTTGACATTCAATGATAATTTAATTGATATTCAACTGATTCTTTAACAAATTAAATTCGTGTTTTGCAAAATTGTGTTTGTATAGGTGATTTGAGCAAAGTCGAAAGATTACTCAATCAGAGCGCTAATGTTGAATCAAAAGGCTACAATGGAGATACACCACTAATGACCGCCGTGATTAAAGGTAAATCAATTTTATTCTTAAAATACATTTTTTTTTCAAAACTTTTTACGATTTTATTTCGATCGAAAGTCTCTGAATGTTTCAAATGAATATTTTTTTGAATATTTTTCCAGGCAATGTGAATATAGTAAAACTTCTCATTGAACATAGAGCCAATATCAATTCTGAAAACAGTATGAAGAATGCACCACTGCATGAAGCTGCAAAGAGCGGTATTCACTAAACTCTCAGGTTCAACTATTTTTTAATGTAAAAAGAAATCAGTTGTTTCAACATTTTTTTTAGGCAATGAGGCTTTAGTAAAACTTCTAATCGATAATGGAGCCAATGTTAATGCTGTTAATAATAAAACAAGCACACCACTTCATAGTGCTGCTTGGAATGGTAATTTTTTTTTTTTCGATTTTTATCGCAAATTGAACATTTCTAATCAAAATTGGTTCTTTTACTCTTTTTAACCACACTTTTTTTTAAACATTTTCTTCAACAAAAAAAAACCTTTCATTATGAATAGGCAATGAGGCAATAGTAAAACTTCTAATCGATCACGGAGCTAACGTAAATGCGGAAAACGATTCTAAGCTGACGCCACTTAGTTACGCTATTGATAGAGGTTTATTGTTATTCAGAAAAGATTCTTTTAAGTTAACCAATCACCACATCGAAATAAATTCATTTCAACTTCGAATTTCCCTTCAGGCAATCAACCCGCGATTAATCTTCTTCAAATGAATGGAGCGAATAGTATGGGTAACAATGATTTATATGGAATATCATTTGAGATTGGTAAATATACTCAATTATAACAATATATACGAATCAATTTGTCTTTTATTCATCAATTTCAATATAAAATTGTCGAAAATCAGAAAAATCCAACACTGTGGAAATACGCGTGGACGATGGAGCGAATAAAAATATCGACACTGAAATACCAATACATCTGGTTGATAAAAATAGTAAGTTAGTTCCTGACACCGTTGAGCTCAGTTCAGGGAGGTGGTTCCCAACGGAAAATCCAAAAGAATGTCTCTGAAGATCGTGTCTTGAAATTATTCAATAAATTTTAGCAATTTCGAATAATTTTGAACAATTCTTCAAGGAATATAGAGCATCAGAGGGGGTTCAAGGGAACCCTGAAAACCCTATGTCAGAATCAATGCATTGAACACTCAATTAAAATAAAAATCGACCACGATCAATTCTCTCTTTTCACTTTCAGGTTTTTTCAAGGTTTTCGAAGTGATCGATACATTCGTGAGACCGGCCACCAAAGGTACGCTAACCAATGCAACTGAATTCTTTATTTTTGAATTTTTTTCTTCTTCGTTTCTTTTTTCTCAATCGCTCATCTCTTATCTTTGCATTTTTATTTATTAAATTACCGTTTTATTGGTACAATTTGCAAAAAGCTTGCCAAATGTACGAACAGCAACCAATTATGCGAGTTTTGGGTGGTGAAGATGCAGATATTGCTCAGTATCCATGGATGGTATTCACTTTTAAATTTATTTTTTATTTACTCATCGGCTAGATTTTTTTTCATTTTTCGTAATTCATATTGATTTTTTCTGTAGGCTGCTCTGGGTTATGTAGATAACATCGATTATGAAATGAAATTCGATTGTGGTGGCACAACCATATCTGAATTGTTCATACTAACAGCAGCACATTGTGTGAAAGGACGACGACCGGTTATAGTTCGACTAGGAAAAGTAAGCGAAATATTGAAAAATGTGTCAACATTTGGACAATATTTCAATGAAATTACCATAGAGTCATGAGTTGCTTTTAATTCTTAACTATTCTTGCAGTCAACAATATCTAATGATAGAAACGATGATGTTAAAGCATTAAATCGCCAAATTGAGGTAATTTCTCAAACAAAAATCTACGCTCTCAACGGCGTTATGTTGACGTTATGCATACACTGAAAAGAGCGTAGATTAAATGCGTAGCACGTATTATAGCAGCGTAAAAATATATATAAAATTATCTACACCAATTTTTCATGAAATTCCAAACAGGAAGCCTTGGAATGCAGGCCAAATCCTGGGAATCCATGGATCAGCCAGGGCAACTGACACCTCTAGTTGATAGGTCTTGAAATTTTTTTTACTATAGTCAAAAATTAATTTATTTTTGCCTTTTTCCTACCGGATAACTGAGAAAAATCAATTGGAAATTAAACGTGGGTTTCTTTCCTCTTTGAAATGCAATTGAGAGTAAATTTATCCGAAAAATCATGAGACTTGGTATAAATTGAAGTTTATACTGATTTTTGAAAAATTGATGCTTACTGTGTTTTGTGTGAATGTGTGCTGTACGCTGCTAAAATACGTGCTACGCTAATCTACGCTCTTTTCAGTGTATGCATAACGTCAACATAACGCCGTTGAGAGCGTAGATTTTTGTTTGAGTTGTGTATTCGATTTTTTTTTAGAAATCAAAATTTTATTCTATTCTATATAAAGCGTCACAAATATTGACTTCATTCTTTTTGTCAACAGACAATCATACCTCATCCCAACCATTCGGGTTTAACTAAACGAAATGATATCGCTTTGATTAAATTGACCAAAAAAATTACGTTTTCATACAATATTTTGCCGGCATGTCTACAAATTGATATGCGTGATGTTGATCCGGATTTCAATTTAATTGTTACCGGTTGGGGAAGTACATCAGCTGAACGTAAGTTTTTTTTTTTTTTTTTTTTTGAAAAATGTCCAAATATTAAAAAAAAAAAATTCAATTATGTCTATAAACATTTGAAAAAGCGAAATGTATTGTTTAATCAATTTAAAATTGCAGGAATTGAGCGACCAAATAAATTGCTTAAAGCTCAATTGAAAACGATGCCATTAGCCCAATGCAATTCAACGATGATAAATTACAATGAATTAGTAAATTTAGCGGCTTTTCGAAATGGTATTTTTGAAGGTCAATATTGTGCGTACGATCCGCAAGGACGGAATGATAGTTGCCAGGGTGATAGTGGTGGACCACTTCAATATTACAAAACCAGCACATCTATGGCACGCATTGTGGGTATAGTTTCATACGGTGTTTCGTGTGGCACCACTTTACCATCTATTTACACAAGAGTTGCCAATTACTTGGATTGGATTGAACCAATCGTTTGGCCAAACATATAAATCACGATTTTATTTCCAATTGATTATAATGATTAAAATATTTTTTTTTTTTTTTTTTCATCAATAAAACTTTTATTATAAAAGTGAGATCTACAATTTTTCTGATAATTTTTATTCGAAAAATGAAATTTTACACAATCACATATTGACAAAACATCAGAATGAATATAATTCCAGTATAAAACATTCAAGCTTTGAATTTTTCAAATTGTATGATTCAAGGTAATTAACTAAAAGGGAAAATGTTGAAACAATCTAAAAAACAAAAATTTATTCCAAGCAATCATCGTTTCATTGCATTCGAAAAATCGTATCGACTTGTGCTTTTAGTAAAACCAGCGATGGTTTGCTTTCTACAATATATGCATATATACAAATAAAAAGAAAATTGAGTACATTGCTGATTCTTACGATGAAATGATGTAGATCCCCAATCGGTTACGATTCTGTAAACGTGTATTGGTGTGACCAATATAAAATGTGTATGCATGTATATACAATGTGTGTGCATTATGCGTAGTAAATGGTTATACACACAGTGTATACATTTTGTATGAGAGTTTTCTTTTGTGTGTATGATTCCAATTATACACAGTTGGTGCAGAAAATGTTGATTTTTTTTAAAAATATCATTCAATTCTACCTTCTTCATTAGCACAATAAAGATTCACTACACAGCACATATTTAAGATCAACATTTCTACGTATTCTAATAAGTTCTTCAATGGGTTGAAAGTCCCCATCGATAAAGAAGCACACAGAGAATGACATCAGTAGAATGAGTGCCAATTGTCAGTTAAATGTCAAATTACAGATAAATAATTAAAAATACTGATAGATGTGTTAGTAATCTAGTGCAGTTTCCATTATTTTGGGATGACATTTTAACATATACTATCAGCGTACGTATAACGTCAATAATTAGTACTAAATTACAAACACATTTATCAGTATTTAAATACATTTATCTATAATTTGACATTTTATTGATAATTGGCTCTCATTCTACTGGTGTCGTTCTCTATGTGAGTCTTTTTTAAAAAATTCAACATTTTCAATGTTCATTTATAAAAGAATACAAAATCTTTGAAGCTTGTTGAGAATCACAGTTTCAGTGATCAATACACCTTCATTTCACACAGTGTCTGACATGAACTCTTACCGGTTTTTATGATTTCATCGCGCGTATTCCATGTTCCGTCGTCGTGTCTCAAATTTAAACTGTTTTTGTTTTGTTTGCATAATTTTGACAAATCAATCAATGTCAAATATTCTACAACTTCACCTTGCCATACATTTCGAAATTTATATGGGTGTTGTTGTAAATTGGGTATTGACCATGAAAGATCTCGATTCTATAAATAATTCACACTTTTTTCAATTATCTTGTGTAAGAACTTGCAAAAAAAAATTGCGAAAAGAAGTATAATGATCAACCAAGTCATTCTTTATTCAGTAGAATATCTTTTTATCAATAAACAAATTGAAAATATTAACTTTTTCACTTAATTAGATCAAAAGCAATTACTTTTTCATAATTAGAAACAAATAAATACATATTCAAAATTGTTAACGTACTTTAGTTCTAAATGAAATAATTATTGTATTTCCCTCTGAATCTCCTGAGGCAGGCCAGTTTTACCATGGTTTTCTGAACTCAATCTTGGTATTGAAACTTCTCTTAAATATCACCCCACCCCTGACTGTATCTCTTTGCTAAAGTCGTACCATAGGCGGAATTTATGTCACATTGGGTCTATGACCAGCATGTTTACTAGCTTGCTAGAGAACACATATTGACATAAATTTAGATTAAGTAATAAATAAATAAATAAATATATGAGTAAATGGCCTGAAAACCCCAATATACATTTATATTGGTGTAATCGATTGCTATCCAAGTGTATGCTCAACCAATGGTGTAATATTGATGTAGTGTTGGTGTTGGAGTACTCATGAATTTAGTTGTGTGTACTGCAATGTGAAGAACGCGTTTGCACCTACTGATCCGAAATCATCGTAAAAATGAATGAATGCTAAAGTTGATAGCCCAATATTACAGTCATAGTCATATGTATTCGTATATTTTATATAGCTATATGTAGTAAACCGGTATTCAATCAGATGTATCGTGTATCAAGGTCACATGTGATTCTAATGCCAAAATGAGCAAGAATAATCAAGTACTAAATATCATTCATTTACTGTTTATGTTTTTTTTATGAGCGTTCCATTTAACAATTAACACAGCAAGTCGCATGTAGCATTTTAGAAGAGTCGAATTGACAAATTTGATCTAATGTCAGAATATTTGAACATTTTTGAATTAACATTTAGTTTGAAGGAAGAGAAATAATTTATATGAAAATCAATAATACAGAATGAACAGAAAATAAAAAAAGAATTGAAATTGTCTGCTGAAATCCAATCAAATTTATTTGAGATCAAATTTTAGTCTAATATAAATGCACACAAAAATGAAATCGTGCATTGAAGTAAAAAGTCAAAAACACAATCGATTTGAACACATTGAAATCAGTATCAAAATTAATTGATTAATCACATGATGTACTTACAATTGAATCTACACTTATGTGATGAACAGAAACAGAAGAAAGACCTGCAACTGGTTCTGGAGCTGAAGTTGAAGCTGAAGCTAGACGTGAAATTCTTTCGACGTCATTTTTGTCTTCAATATTCCAACATCGAATTCTCCAGAATAAATGAAGAGTTGCATAATAAATAATGATTTCAATGATGCTCATTACAGAAACTCCCAAGAAAATCCCAAGAAAACCACCGCAAATTGCTAAAAAATCCATCAAAGTGTACTTTTCATACATTTCCTTTGTGGCAAGTGGCTTTTCCAATGAAACAACGATAAATGCTGCTTTTTTGCTAAAACGAAAAAAGGAATCAGATAAGAAACTCGGTAATGCAATTGGTTAAATCGTTTACCCTCCAAATGCATTGTGTAAATCCGATAATTGATCAATGTTTGTTTTATACTTGATGAATGTGCATGCTTGTAAACAATTGCAATCATTACGAAACATTCGCCCAATGTAATCAATGTAAAACATTCTCTGAGCTTTTTTCATACACTCAATCATAGCTGCACCACAAATTTTGGTATTTTTATCTCCTACGAAACAGAATGAATCAAGCATTTACGAATTAAATCAAACAATAAATCAAAATACATACTTGGCATTGAGAATTTCACGCATCCACAATGATTTTTGGTGAATTCCGCTAAAAATTCCTCTTCGCAATTGGTTTGCGTATAAATTCTAAAGAACCGCAATTGACCGCTTCGATTGAAAGAAACATTTTCGATGACTTGGTTTGAAGTGACGTAATTTGTTTGATATCTTTATGAATTCGAATGAAATACTAATTTTAATTAATTTCGAAGGTGAGAGTCGAAAATAATTTTTTGACATTTTCAATGTTTCTCCAGGCATTGTTAAAATCAATTTAAACCCTTGATCAAAACCGGTACAACGATACTCGACATCTCTTTGAAAGGAAAATAATCCTATAGTCAAAACTGGATATTGGCCTGAGAAAATGCCTGGAAATGGATAATTCCCTTCGGCAATTGGATTTGCATATCCATTATCAAGACTCCATCCAGACACATTTGGATTATTTTTGACACTCATCATTCTAGATGCCATTCTGAAATAATTGTTCAGTTCTGTTTCTTTAAAAATATATATGTTATATACAGTAGAAACTTACTCATCTGTGTATGTTTCATGTGAATTTAAAGCATTTAAAGTGAAACAAAGTCCATCTTCAGTCAATATAGGCGCAAATATTTTGGAACATATCTGTTCAGTATTTTGCCAAAAACACTTAATCATTGACTCGATGTAACCAGGAGCAATGTTTTCAATTGTATCATAAATTGATGCGTTAGTAAAATTATCCGTAAATGTATGCCATTCGGGTGAAAGTGGACAGACATGAGCCAAGGCCTCCAATCGACGTACGCTGAATAAATTTAAATTTAAATTTATCATTTTATTCACTGCAAATCAAGGGCAATATAATTCAATGGATGTTTACCTATTGTTTGACAATTTAGATGGATTTTTGAGTGCTGATGTCAAGTCTATATGATCTTTTTTGGTTTTTATTTCCGGACAAATTGTGAGTGTGGGAAAAGGGTTTGCCATGTCCACTAGTGATATAGTTTTCGATATGCTTACGGGATCCTTTTGCCATTTGTTCCAATTCTGGTGAATTATTGAACCGCAAAACCCCAAAGACACTCCAATTCCGATTAACCAAATGATTCGTTCACTCCAATGAAGGTTTTTTTTTTTTTGTTAAATATTTAAAGACATGAATGTTGCTATTGTCACAGTATTCGATGAGGTATTTTCGAATCGGTTTTACAAATCGAAACAATAATTTCATCTGCAGAGAAAAGAGAATATTTTATAAGTTGAATTTAAATTTATTTATTGTTTTTTTTTTCGAAATTTAAAATAATGAAGATTTGTTACAAACCATCCAATGTTGATCTTCCTGATTTTCATTGAACGTTTCTTCATTTGTTGAATTTTCTGTAATTTGTACTTTCAATCGTCGAATAGCCCAGAATAAACGAAGAGTAGCAAAATAAACAATTTCGATGAAACTTAACAGCGAAATACCGAGAAATAAACCAAGCAAACCACCGCACATAGTCAGGAAATCGGTGGTTGTGTATCTTTCTGTTCGTTTTTCCACTTTAATTTGTTGATTTTGAAAATGAAATGACAACCTGGCTTGGCTAACAAATATGGAGCAGAGATTAAAATCAATTGTTATTTAAAATACAATACATACATATGTATATGACAAAATATTAAAGTTACCTCCACAGTCTGTTCATAGTCAATGTATGTTTCTATGCTCATAACGAAAACGAAAACATCATATAAGATCAGCACACCACCGCAAACGACAGCACACATTCACATATTCGAAAATATTTTCTTTTACTCAATTAATATTTGCTTAATTAATTTTTTTGTTCATAAATTATTCAATAAAATATTTAAAAAATAATATCGAATAATAACTCAAGAAAAAAAATAAGTAGAATTGTCGTCCATGTTGGTGCTATGTGAAGTAGCACCAAGTAGTTTTCAAACTACTTATGAACATTTGACTTACAATGCAAATGTATCTACTTATTTGTTAAATAAGTAGTTTCCGTTTCAAAATTCACAATTATCACATAACAAAAAAATATAAATTTCCATTAACGACAAATAATAGAAATAAGAAAAATTAAAATGTTTCAATAAACAATTATTTTCAATTGAATTGGTATTTGCATAAGTTTTTTTAAGTGAAATATATGCTTCATATACGTGTATTTAAAATAAAATCTCCTTACAAACAGTGCTCCAATACATATCATACAAATGTTTCATTTGTATTTGTTTTCGTATTCGCAAATACAAACACAAACACAAACAAAAACACAATTCTCTTAAAACAAAATCGTAAAATGCATAGCGCCATAGCGCGTCAATAATTTTAATGTTTTCAATCGTCTGACATCTCCAAAAAAAATTTTCTTCAACATCACACACACTTTTGTTTCGTATTACACAATGCCAAAGAAAAAAGAAATTCCGTCTGTGAATAATTCTAAAATTACAAGTTTTTTCAAAAGTACCAATAGTAGTGAAGCCGCGAGCAGCAGTACAAGTAATTTTCCGTGTGAAGAGAGATCAAAAAATGCAATCGATCAGTTTTACGAAGACTTTATTGTTCTGCACAATTTCGAACATCAGATTTGTGGCCGTACGACATGCAGTTTACAGAAAGCTGATCTAAAAAATGAAATTAATCAGGTAAAGAATGAACTTTCTCGTATTGAACGAGCACAAAAAGTGGTTACCGAAATTTGTATGGAAAAGGACAGCCAAATTCAATTATTGCAACAAAGTCTTCCCAAAAAAGGTACGGAATCGCAAGCCGTTCATGTTGCAAGCCGTTCAAACGCCGATGACAAAGATGCAAACAATGTTACTCCCAGTACAGTACCATTCGTCAATTTCAGGCACTTATTTTCTGAAGAACAAATAAAACATTTTCGCTCACTCGGCAGTTCAACAAAATCTGATTCAACATTCATTTTATTCGTTTTGCGGTCGCTTTATTTGCCTAATTTAAATGCGCTACGAAATGTCACTGTTAAAGGTCAAGGAAAGGATAAATCAAAAATGCCTCTTCCAGATGAAAAACGAAATGTTATTACTGACATGTTCATCGAGCGTTTACAAGAAATCAAAGGGATTGATGAAACCGAAAGAAAAAGCCGCATAAATCGCTTGAACACACTTTTAAATAGAGCTATAACAAACATAAACATATCAAATAAAACAAATTAAAATGGATTATGAAAAAAGTTATTTCATTGTTTTATTTATTGATGTAATCGATGTCTTAATGTGTTTGCCGAAGTCGGCCGTTCGTTGAGTAGCATTGTTTTGATCTGTCATTCGTTTCATATACACTCTTTTCATTAGTTCCACTTTAGACGGTGTCAATGCTTCCTTAGTTCGACCGCTGTATGTTTTGTTTTTCAGCTTGTGTAGGTCATCTTTATATATGAATTTCATCAACTGAAGTATGAACGTCGAATCCTTTTCTGGAATGTTTTCAATGGAATTGAGAGTGGCAATTGCATCAACAGACAAATCGTTATTAAATTCATCGAAATTATTGTTGCGTATTTTAAGTTTTAGATCCCGAATGATGACATCTTTTTTCAGGTTCAAAACAAGACTTTCATGATATTTAAAACGTGCGGACTCAATTTTTTGTTTGTATAATTGTAATTCTTCACTAAGAGCACTTAATTCACTTATGCATTCGGTGCTTGAGCAAGTGGTATCTTCAACAAACAATATTTCGTCTGTTTCCTCGATTAAATTTTTGCTATTGGTATTCATTTCCAATTTTTTTTTTTCAAGAATATATTTTTAAATAATTTCAACTTCCTTTGTTTAACTTAATTGATAAAAAGAAATTTTTGAGAAAATGTTGAAAAAGAATCAATGTGTGACACACTGTCCGTGCTCTTTGTCAAAATTACACACACACACACATACACGCTCCGACGACAACACTTTCGAACTTTTTTAGTTACAAAATACACTGCTTACAACATTACTGTTATGTACTGTTCTTTCGTTGTGATTGAATTTTCGTCGTCGAGCTGTGAATACACATATGTCAAACAAATTATTTTGACAGATAATTTGTGCTTAATGGTTATTAGCGGTTTATTAATTAGATTAAAGTTGTTCATTGTTCAAATACATTTTAGTAAATAGTGTGAAATGATAAAGCTTATTTAACAACAACAACAACAATCATTTAAAGACCATTAATGCCTTTCAGCGTCTGGTCTGTTTTGTAATGGTCGGCCAACAACAATTCTCCTCCAACGTACCCTATCGAGAGCCAGGTCTTCAGTCTCCCTATTCCAGTCATACCCTCTTTCATTCAAATCATTTTTTACCGAATCCAAATATCGTCTTCGCGGCCTACCTCTACCTCTCGGTGCATTCACTTCAGCATTCAAAATTAACTTTGGCAAACGATACTCATTCATACGCTGTACATGACCAAACCATCTCAACCTAGACTTTCTTGCTACTTCATCAATCGAATCCACATTCAAATCTTCCCGTATTCTTTCATTCCTAATTCTATTTTCCCATTGATCCCTACGCGACACACCCGAAATCATACGTAAAACTTTCATATCAGCCACCTCCAAACCATGAATTAAATTATTTGAATCGACCCAGCTCTCGCTGCCATACATGATAGTTGGTCTGAAGATTGACCCATGAATCATCAACTTCGTCTCCTTACTCAACTCTCGCTTATTGAAAACATGTGACCTAAGTTGAGCAACAACTTTGTTACCATTCACTCTGCGATGTTCGAACTCCTTATCCAGTTTGCCATCTTCCGAAAAGATGCATCCTAGATATTTGAATTGCGACACCTGCTCAAGCACACCTCCATTCAACATACAAATTACTTGTTTCCTATCTTTCCCTATATGCATAACCTGTGTCTTTGAGCTGCTAATGGTCATTCCATAGTTCGTACAAGCCGCTTCTAAATCGCTAATGCTGTTTTGAAGCTCTTGTTCTGAGCCCCCAAACAATACTAGGTCATCCGCATATGCAAGAGCGGAGATAATGTTTCCCCCCAAAACTACGTTACCCCTCAGCTTAGCTGACTTGATCAGTTTGTCCATATAAATTATAAATAAAAGCGGTGATATTGTACAGCCCTGTCGAAGACCATTTCGCACTTCAAACCATTCACTCAATTCCCCATCTACTCTCACAGCCGCTTCACAATATCTATACAAACTCTTAATTGCACTCAGCAGGGAACCATTCACACCATATTCACCCAACACCGACCAGAGCTAATCTCTAGGTATACAATCATACGCTTTTTGCAAATCAACAAAACATACATACATATCCTTGTTTCTCTCATGGAACTTCTCTATTAGTTGTCTCATGCAAAAAATTTGATCTTGACATCCGCGCATCGGTCTGAATCCCGATTGGTTTTCATCCAAGAGCGATTCGACAATAGCTCTGGTACGTTTTTCTAAAATTGCACTATATACTTTTCCGACAACGCTCAATAAAGAAATTCCACGGTAGTTGTTACAATCCTTATTACTTCCTTTCTTATGGAGAGGAGAGATAACTGCACCACCCCATTCTTTCGGCACAACTGATGAATCCCACGCTAGATTGAACAACCGATGCAACCACCGAATCCCTACTGAACCACTGCAAATTAAATATTCGTTCCTAATCTCATCCACTCCTGCTGCTTTGCCCCAACTTAGTTTTCTAACCGCCAACTCTATCTCTCCTATGCTTATTTCTTCTTCTTCGACTTCATTCACACTTGCATTCGCGCTAACACTCAAATCTGTTCTATTATCAACATTCAGAAGTTCCTCAAAATATTCTCTCCAACGTTTCAACACATTCTTTCTACCAATCACTAACTCCCCTGCCTTATCTAATACAGCACCTGGCGCTTGATTCTTCCCACCGTTACGGATATTCTTAACCTTCGACCAGAAAACTTTATTCCTCTGTTGTCCTGCTTTTTCTAAATCTCTACCAAAAGCTTATTTAAAATCAATGAATATGGAGGATAAAACAAAAGAGAATGATTTGGAAGACTTTAGGTTTGCAAATTGTATTTGAATAACAATCTTTTTTTAAAATTGGAATTCTATTTTTAGCGTCGAAAAATCGGAAGTGAGTTATGGTTATTTGGATATAAGCCTAAATCAATTTTGCCCGTATGATTTTTCATCTATGAATAATATATTGTGCTCAATCGATTGTTGCCGAACAACCTCATGTACGCATACTGAGTATCATGATGAAAACTTGTGCTTCAAAGAAGATAATACCAAATACAAAAAATCCACTATTTGGCCATTTGAACTTAAGTGAGATTATGTCCAACTTTTTAAATTATAATGATAAATTATGAATTATAAATTTAATTCGTCTTTGTTTAGTGAACTCGATATAGAACCTCCAAAAATATACGTGATGAATAATGAAAATTCCGGAGATTCTTTTTCACCTGAATCTAAATCACAATTGTTAGTTCATATTCAGTATTATTTTATTTGAAACTGTGCATTAATTGATTACTTATTAATTTTCTATTCTAAATATAGCAATTCAATGAAAATCTTAGACTGTTCAAACGAGCATAGCCCTTCGAAATCGAAAATTGACACAGCACATATATGCGACGATGTGAATTTATCTCCAAAAACTGAGATTACACAAAATGTCGTATCTCATTTATTGCAGTTTAATCAATCATATAGAGGCACCGAAGGCGTTTCAAATTTAATGAATCAAATGCCTGGTGCGCAAATTCAAATTCCAACGACAATTCACAGAATAAAAAAATCGATTACACCAATTATTTCAATTGAATATTGGATTCAATGTTCCTCATGTAAAAAAGAATATTTTGTTACATTATCGGCTGAGGTGGAATGTGGATCATGTTTACGAATTATTAAACGAGCAAATTCTAAATATTTTGTGTATATGCCATTAAAACCGCAATTGATAAAAAGTATTGAAAACCATTTTGATGAGATAGTATCTTATAATCAAAGTTTTAGTGAAAATGATGATAATGTTCGTGATATTCAGAGCTCCATTCAATACAAGAAAGTTAGGGAAAAATATCCAAATATGATTATTCTTCCACTGGCAGGTAACACGGACGGGGCAAGAGTATTCAACTCGACTAATAAATCAATCTGGCCAATCCAAATGTATCAAAATTTCTTGAAACCGAATAGACGGTACATTCCCGAAAATATTATTGTTGTTGCAATACACGAAGGTGAAAATTCAAAGCAATATACAATTTATATTGTTATTAATTAGATAAAAAAAACTTATAATTTCTATTTCAATTTTTTCCAAATATTGAAGGTAAACCTGATATGAAATGTTTTTTCTATCCTTTGCTGAGAGAACTGAAAGAAATTTATGATGCCGGTGGAATAAAAATGCAACGAAATAGGCATCAATACCATTTTTTGCCTATACTTATCGAATTCATCGCAGATTTGCCTGCAAAAAGTGATGTACAAGGTGTAACATCCCATAGTGGTTATTATTCATGTGGATATTGTTACCATCCTGGAATATTAGTGAAAACAAACACAGGCAGCAAATCAGTCGTTCGGTATATCGGCAAAGATAATGTGTTAAGTCGAACACATGACGATATTTTAAAAATTTATCACGAACTTAAATCGTCACCAATAAAAGGCATTAAAAATATTTCACCACTAATAGGAGCTATGGAATTTAATTTAGTGAATTGTTTTAGCATAGACTACATGCATTGCGTGTTATTGGGTTCAATGCGAAAGTTATTGGACTTATGGTTGAAATCCGAGTACTATAAAGAGCCGTATCATATTTCGAAAAATAAACAAATTATATTGGATAAACGCATCGTCTCTATCAAGCCAACGTTGGAAATCACACGAAAGCCACGATCAGTTATTGATCAGAGAGCTGATTTTAAAGCAAATGAACTGAGGAGCCTTTTATTATATTATCTCCGCTACAGTTTAATTGATATTTTACCTGTACGCTACATCAAACACTTTCAACTCTTATCAGCATCCGTATATATGCTTTTGCAAGAAAACATTTCACTAAAAAATATTTCATTGTCTGAGTCTATGCTCAATGATTTCGTTGATAATTTTGAAAAGTTGTATGGACAGAGAAACATTACAATGAATATACATTTATTGCGTCATATGGCTGACAGTGTGCGAAATTTGGGGCCACTCTGGTCTCAATCAACATTTGGTTTTGAAACCAATAATGGTATACTTGTACATTCAAGGCGAGCAAATAAACATTATTTACAGCAGATTTCCTGGAAATATTGCACTAAATTGGCTTTAATATCTAGTCAAAAAAAGGGATCGGTTGACGATAACGAACAACCCAATGTATGTGGCAAAAAAACGAAAATTCAAATTGAACAACATGAAAAACAAATATTTGAAGAATTTGGCTTCGTTTTCTCAAGTAATAATTTGGATATTTATAAGACCATAAGAATGCACGGGATAAAGTGGACTTCAAAACATGCAAAAGAAGTATCAACTATAGATTATTTTTTTGAATTTCGAAATAAAGAAATTGGAGCAGTACGTTTTTATTTTATAATTGGTAATGAAATTTATGCATTCATCGATATTTATACATTATCTGATTCAACTGATCATTTAATGGAAATTGAAGCCACAGATATGAATAAGATAATGAATGTAAAAGAAATAAGCACTAAACTAATTTATATGAAAATAGGAAATCGCGAAATCGTCACAAAAATTCCGAATAGATTTGAAAAAACTTAGCTTTGTTATTTTATGGACGTTTTATGATACATTCATATTATTTTTTCTTTATTTTTCAATAAAGATTTTTAAAATATACAATTTTTTTCTATTTCTCTATCGATTAAATACCCAAAATTTAATCACTTCTTTTCACGAAATTCCTTATATTAATACAACGAGTCACATCGACAGCACTGACCCACACAATAAATGGCATGCACACTGAAAACAAGCAAACAATATTATTAAGACTAAACAAAAAACAACAAAAAAAAAAAATTAAAATTAAACGACATGAAACATAAAAAACGACGAGAAAGTTTCATATATAACATTTGTTTATTTAATATTTATGTTTGGGGAGAAGAATGCCTTTATTATTTTAGTTTGGTTTACATTTCAGTTCTTTTTAAAATTATACTTGTGAGAATAACACGACATAACATAATATCGTAAATTAGGTGCTTGTATTTCATATTGATATTTTCATAAATGAATAAGATCATTGATGTCAAGTGAATCACAACACAAAATTGTGACAAAACAATGACGTTTTGTTAAGACGAGTTCTTTTATTCTAATGGAATTGAAAAAAAAAAAAATGACAAATGAAAAAATGGAAAAACACGAAAAAAACAGTTATTTAAAATGTTTTAGTTTTTTTTCATCAGTTCACGCATACGCTGAATGTAAGTTTGTGGTGAAATTGGATGATCCCAATCTGAATCGCTGGTTTCAGATGAATCTTCGCCAATTGTTTCAGTTGAATCATCATCGCTTGTGTCTTTTGGTTCATAGTCGCTTGATTCGCTCGAACTATTTGCGCTTAAATCTTTGATAGTTTCATCGTCTTGAAATTGTGACGATTGTCCGATATTCATTGATGAAAACACTTTGCACAACAAATCTGTCGAGGAAATATTCGTGATGTTGGTTGATTGGCTAGGAGCATGAAAATCTATTGCATTGCGTGATCGACAGCCCGGCAAAAATGATGGCTGTTCTAGCATCATGACACCAAACATTTTCAACAAATCATCTGTCGAAAATTTTTTTGTGATATCGCTTGATTTACCGACAACACCGATATCAATGGCATTGACCATTTTGCTTTGAAATATCAAATTTGGTTGTTGGTTACCACGAAATAGCTTGTATAATGCGTCTTTCGAAAGGATGTATGTTATTTTTGGATCACCCACAAAATATGGCAATTGAATTTCAATGAATCCGTCTTGACGTAAATCGATTTTCCATGAAACTTGTGTACACGAAGCATTGACACTCAATGTATTTTGAGAAATTCTTTGTGCTGACATATCATTTTTCGCTAAATCAATTGTAATTGGTGTTGGTTTTTCCTTTGGAAACATAAAATCACACAAAAGTGACAGAGTGCAATCAGAAATGGCATGGAAATCAATATCATCGCTTGCATCAAAATTCAAATGTCGCTCATTAAGTTCGATGATTTGCACTGCACGCGCAATTTTGAAAACTAAAAAAAAAAATTATAATTAAAATTTGTTTGAATGAATCATATTAAAGACATTCTTACATGACAATTTTTTCATTTGGTCTTCGATCTTTTTCACTTTTTCATTTCGTTTTGTTTGTGCGAGCAACATCTCAATATCAGCAGCAGACAGTTTTTTTAATACAACTTTGCATTGCGGCAAAGTAGCAACCAAACGTTCTGTTTTTGAAATTTGATCTTTTGCTGGTTTAACAACATTCGCTCGGCGTGAATTCACATTTGGTGTTTGTTTTTCCAACCGATATTTCAAAACATTTCCATTACTGTCTGCGACAAATATGATATCACGTGTTTGTTTGATGATTTTTATTTCACTGCCTTTCATTCCTTTTAGCTCTCTTCCTGTGGATTAACACATAAAATATGTTTCGAGAATTTATGTAAAAACACTGATAAATAATATTTGCTTATTCGTCAATTTTTGGTGCCAGAAAAAGAAATAAACTAATTGAAAAAGTAATATTTGTAAAAAGACGTGTTGAAAATGATGCGCAATTTGTAACAAATTGAATGGAGGAACATATAAAAGAAAATTGTGACACGTAAAAAACATATGGCAATGAACAATTTTTACAAAAAAATAGAAACATATGTTGACGAAAAATATTTTCATATTCATTTTATAATCGAAAAGCGTTGAATAATTGTAAAAGTATATTGTTTTAAAAGAATCTTACTCATTTTGTGGATGATTTTTGATTTTATTCAAGAGATACGAGTGGATCGATGTTGTTCGTTTGATAGTCCGATCGAAAAAGGAAGATTCGAGATACGGTATATAATAAATGCTTTTGTGTGTAACGATTTATGTTTGTAAATGTACATGTAATGCATCCCATGACAATGACAATGAACAAATCGATATCATTCGCTTCATTGTCTTAGTAACCAAACATTTCTCGCACAGATCACGAATGAAAGCGAATTTTGGACATACCCGTTTTTATATGAGTAGTTTTATGTTCTGGAAACATCGTTGATGCATATGCATGTAGGATTTTCGCTTGTTGATTTTGTGTGCAGAATTCATCCTTCTTGTGTATTAAAGAATGACATTTTTTGACACTTGCTAACTTGAATGATAAATAACAACAGATATTGAAACCAGTTACCGAATATTGGTTTTTTTTTTCTTAGTCAATATCTTTAGCAATTCGATTGTCAATTGTTTTAGGTAAATTGTGAAAAACAATGGTAGTGTGCGAACATCACCATTTATGGTAAATTTATAGCTTGTAATTCGTAAATTAAAACAACGTTATTTTCGATCTATTTTACGTAACGACAAATGTAAATGACAATTGAATTTAAAAACTAAAGCTACTTATTCAACAAAAAAGTAGATACATTTGCATTGTAAGTGAAATGTTCATAAGTAGTTTGAAAACTACTTGGTGCTACTTCACATAGCACCAACATGGACGACAATTCTACTTATTTTTTTTCTTGAGAAATAGTTAAATTTGGCTAGAACAATTATGTTATTGAAAATTATGTTCGTGCCAACAGATTTAAAATATGTAGGCAAAATAAAGCATAGTTTACAATATTCAAAATAATTCACAACACGTATTTCGTTGTAATTCATCTGTCAAAAGCGGTTTATTTACGTTTATTCAAGACCGTTCAAGACGATTTGAGATCGTTTGAGATGCGTTGAGATGCATTGACGTGACATTTCTGTTTAATGCTGGTTTGTTTTCGTTTGTTTTATAAACAAATATAAACAAAGCTATTTTATCATCCTTTATCATTGATTGTTATAGTTAGTGATGCGGTCGAAAATTGACCCAAACCGAATTCTCGAGTGTTATTTATGTCATACGACTATTCGCGGATATGTTTCCAATTTAAGAAGACATATTCATTTACACGGACCATTGGTAAAATGCTTTGTTTGTGCACAGTGTCATACCACATTTCAAAATATGAGCAATTTACGCAATCATTGGAACATGAAACACGACAAAAGTGTTAGAGCAAGAGGATTTGAGCGAAAAAGAGCTGCAAACAGTATGTAAACAAATACAAAATATAACAGAAAAAATATAAATCAAATGTGGTCAAAAATATTTTAAATTTAATCGATTAATGTCAATTTCATTAGATCAACGTTCGGTCAGGATTGTGGAAGTGAAAAATGTCATTGACAATGCTATTGGCACATATGAACAGCCAGTTCAATTAAAAACCAAAGAACTAACATCACAACCGCCACCAGCTAATGTTAAATTGGAATATTTCGGCTTATGGCAAGATTTTCCTGATGATTACGCTCTATGTGATATGAAGACATCGGAATCGATTGACGCTATTTCAATAAAACAAATCACAATTGAACTGAAATTTGATATCAATTTTGGACAAATGGATTATCGCTCATAAAACTAATTTAATTGTAACATATTGTATATCCCTTTTTTTCAGAAGTTTTTTACCAACAAATTCTTTAATAAATGGAATTTAAATTGAATTATTTGCATATAAAATCGAAATAAAAACGGTTTAAATAAATTTAAGCAATTTTTTGTTATTCATAACAGCGTATTTTTATCGCTTTTTATTTAAATTTCTTACGAATTTTTCGAAATTTACATCCAATGATAATAAGCATTTTTTTAAATGAAAAAATCGTTCAATATTTACATTTGAAAATGCAAGAGGAATTTCGGAATAGATTTTTTAGGAAATGATCAAGAAAAATGATATTTTAACCAATTGGTAAGACTGAAAAGAAAAAAGGGAGAAAATAAAGAAAATGAAGAAAATGAAGAAAATGAAAAAAATGAAAAAAATGAAATCAAACGTTGAATATGTTTAGTCGGAGCCAGAATCATAGAAAAGCCATGGTTTTGATTGTTGTTCGACACCATTTCGAGATGAATTTGATAAAATATTGCCAGATACGATGGGTGCAGTTTTTGATGCTGTTGATGTGGATGGTTTTGGTTGTTGATTGCCATCAATTGGAATTAATTCAGGCAATGGTTTTTTCATTGCGACCGTTGCAACAATTGCTGCGGCTGTTGATAATTTTCGATTTCGCGCAATTGGAATTAAAACTGGCAATTGTTTCTTCGGTGCGACCGCTGCAATGTTTTCTGTTTTACGTTCAGTTGACGGTTTTTCACTACCAGTTGGAATGGGCAATAGTTTTCTTTTTTTTTATATTTATTTTTTTTTTTAAATTTTATTTTCCCCTTGTCAGGCACTGGTTTTTTTGCTATGACCTTAACAACTTTAACAACACGTAAATTTTTCATTCCACTGGCACCAGATATTGTCTTAATTGGAATTAAGCGTGGTATAGCACGTTGAGTAGACTGAGACGGCACATTCACATCACTTGTAGTGCAGTTTGTAGCTGTAATAGATGCTGTCACTATCGGAAAATTTAGTTCACTTTCTGATACAAATGGCTGAAATGTTGGCCAATTAAACGATGCCAAAAGACTTTGATTGCTTGCTCCATTTGGTCCAACAAATGAGTGTGAAAATTGCAGCGGATCATCATCATCAATTAAACTAGCTTTGTTCGTATTTTGCGTACCAGTTTCGATGTTACCGTTTTTTTGCTTTTGTTGATTGGTTTGGTCAGATGAATCAGAAAGATCAATGAGTACTACATCATCATTAGCGTGAGGCTTCATCGGCATTGTAATAATTTTCAACAACATTCTCGTCGAATACAACACTAGAAGGCGTGGACATACGTCGGTTGATCACAGAACGTGGTTTTCCGATTGGATTTTTTAAAATAGATCGAATCTTAACCATATCCAAGACTGGTGGATGGACTTGGGCCAAATTTTGCATGGATTGCTGGCGTACAATTCTTCGTCCCGGTGTATTTCCTAAAGCCAAAATATCCAAGTCTTTATTTCGTGGAATTTTGATGCGACAAGCTTGATTATATTGTTTGGTTGCCAAATGCTTGGCTTTCCCGCGTGTTACTGTAATTTTAGAAATATATATACATGTACAATGTACACATGATGCACATTGTGCATCAACAGTTCTTAAATCTTGAAATGATTTCGGGTCACGAACATTAATCATCAATAAATAATCGTAAGTAAAAACATTCAATATTGCTAGGACTAACTGTATAGATACGACCAATAGCATCAGTAGCAAAGTAGCCTGGTATCGATAGGGTGGACTGAATTTGTATTTTTTATCTCAAATGGGTGTATGATCCGTACAATTTATTGGGAATTTTATAAACCACTACGAAACCATACGAAACCAATACAGCAATAATTTATAAAATCGGTTCAGCCGATCTTGAGAAATTGCAATCATTTTTATATATATAAATGAATTTATGGACAAAATAAATACAAAATATCACCGTAGTCAAAATATGTAATCAGTAAAAAGATGTCTTACATCCATAAGACGAACTTTTCCGCACTGAAAATCCAACCCATATAAATTCTGTTACGAATTCATTACATTTTGTCTTAAAATAACATGTTTTATGTTCGTTTGTAAATGAATCATAAATCATACAGGCATGTACGTACATTCAAAAATATGAGCATTTTGTGCACCGCACACTAGATGTGAGTGTGTCGTTGTATTTGGGCTCACACCGTACAAATAAAGACACTTCATGCTCTATATTAGCAATGTAAAAATTGTTGACAAATTTATATGAAGAAACAGAAGCGCTCCTTTGTCTTTTTTATTGAACTCAACGTACGTGTGAGAGCAATGTCAATGATCAACGGACATACCGGGATTTTTCTCAAACAAGTTGACGATCCTCTTTATCTCGCATGACGTCGATGCTCGGTTTGGCTTCATGTTGGGCTGTCCATTAACATTTTTTTCACGCTTATAATATTCGATCCATTGCACAACGAAACTGCGCGACTATTTAGTGTATTTCACAATTACGGAATGGACATTTTCGGTCCTTTCGGGTGCAAATGTAGAAAGACTACTTCAAAACGTTTAGAAAAATAATCCGAATTCATGTTTACGCTTCAAAAAATAGACACTAATATCTGACAGCTTTCAAACTTTCCAGCGCCTTAGCAAATCTCCAACCATTCCACACAATAGACTTTTCCAGAGATATTGGTTTGTGTCCGAGAATGGAAACTTTCTATCTGAACCTGACTGGAGAATTGGTGTTAAATTTGTATGGGAGACTTAAACCCTGCTTTTGAAAAATAATTTTTTCCGAAGTTGTTAAATGAATCATATCATGATGGTTTCAATTCACGACGGATGTTGGTGATTAATTCAATGAATTTATTTATTGATTTAAAATGAAGCTCGAATTGAATTGAATGAATGACAACGAATGAAATGGCTTATCGATTACCATCAATTTCTAAAATATAATTTCAACGTTTTTTTTTTAAATTAAAATATTAATTCAAGATCTATGGAGTAGTATGTACTTGTGAATCTTATTTTCTGTGCTGTACACAACCCATTTGTGTAATTATCTAGTAGATATTACCAACATTCAACAGCATTGTATTTGTTGTTCGAAAATACGAATTTATTTATAATTATTAAATATTTCACTTCAATTTCTCCGTATAAAACTCATGGTTTGACATGATGTCATGAAATAACAAAACATCTTGAAATATTTGTCATGAAACGTAATTTCATGAAACAAATTGTATGATGAGGATGAAAGAAAATGGCGAACACAAATAAAACGAAATAGAATGAAATGAAAAAACGTCGTGTTGAATTCTTTCTTTTGATCTTCATTACTCGGCTGTTGAACTAAAACTAAACTTATTAATTACGATGCACCACACATTTTGGTGTTTAATGTCAAATGTCATTCCTTATCATTATAATGAAGTTTTTATCTGGAAATCAATGTTCCACAGTCAAGCACGTCTTGAATTAATATAAAAAAGATTTTATTTCTATTGGAATTCATAACTTTATTCCAGAATCATCAAATACATTTTTTTTTCTCATAAATTTATTCATTTGATGCTTTTACTGATTTTCCGTTTTATTGAAATTTTCTTCTTCAAATTCTGCGAACAACTGGTTGCCGTTCCAAATTGACTTTCAAGTGAATCCAAAAATGGTGCAATATCTGGACATTTTGCATTTTTATTCATTTCAATTTTGTTGAAATTTTTCAAAAAATCATTTAGCAATGTGGTCGCTTCATCAACCACTGGTTTCAAATTAAAATCAAAAATATGCCCTTTTTCCAAATACGTTAGACATTTATAAAGTACGTTACTTTGTAAATCAACGCTGAGTTTAATTATTTCGATTTTTGTGAAATTTACTCCGGTTTCTAAATTTGGAAATGCAAATTTAATTTTTGGTTTCCATTCATTCAATTTTTTCTGAAATGCTTCTTTCTTCGCAGCATCATTTATACTGTTCTTATAATTCTTGTATAGTATCGTCAAAGGATTTTAAACACTTTTGGTAGGTTTTAGTCATTTCCGTGAGTTTGATGACACTCTGACCAAATGTTTTTTTAAATTGATCAGGAAGCTGCGTTATTCTTGTAAAAGTGGTACTTGGTGTGTGGTCCTTTAGAATAGAATCTACTCTACGAGTGATGTTTTTCAAGAGATTATTCTCAATTGCATTCATTGTCTTTGTAATACATTTCATTTCAGCTTCAAGTGTACCTATGCCATCGAACATTGTCCATTTCTCATTGCAAATTGCATCAAGCTAACACGAAATATTTGAAGAAGAGAAAAAAAATGAAAATTTTCATGAAAAATATTCTAAATTATTTATACTTACTTGCTTTTTAAGTCGCCTTTCCACACCATGTATGGAAATAAACGTGGCAAATATGAAGAGAAACAAAGTTAAAAGCTTCATTTTGATTCAAAGTTCACAATCCAACTAACTAATTCATTCTATAGAAGTTTATATTTAAACTCTATCGAGATAAAGAATTTACTAATTTTTTCAGAAAAAAAGAAAAAAACTCTTTATTCTACTTAAAAAAAAAATTACAAAGTTAAAATTTAAGTCGGTTTTATTTAATTTCAATTAGCTTTTTTATACAATGACACAACAAAACCTATTTTTCATCAATATTGACAACTACAGATGCTAAATATGTGAATTTGAAATTCCTAGTTTGTAAGAACAAATATGTTCAAACAACATTGAATAATCGTTTATTTCGAAATTTAGTACGCAAATTGATGAAAATGAATGTTATTTTGTTACAGAATGAAGTTTAAAAATAAAATATTGACAAAAATGATAACTCATTAAGAAATTTTTTATAAAATTAACGAATAAAACAGTGAAGAAGGAAAAAGTATTCAAGTGAACAAAAAGTTGATATGTTATTATAGATGATCGTCAAAAAAAGACGAAAATCGTTTGAAGGTCATTGAAGTATTAATTTGAATTGGTGATTTCATTAAATCTCTCGCAGCCTTCAACACTGATTATCTTAGAAAAGTTTTACTGATTACATTCTCACTTTTGACCTCACCATATCTCTAAAACCAATGCTACCATAACGATTTTCAAGAGATTCCAAAAATTGTTGAACATTTGGACATTTTGGATTTTCTTTCATTTGCTTGCGAATATCATTATAATTCTTTTGAAAAATTTTCACTGTTGTTGTCCATTCATCAACCAATGGTGTCAAGTACATTTTCATTATTTGCCCCTTTTGCAAATGTGATAATATTTTATGTAGAATACTTTCTGTTTCGTCCTCAAGTTTACGTATTTCAATCTTAACATAATTTACAATTGTCTCAAGTTTCGGATAAGATGCTTGAATCAATTGTTTCCATTTGTTGGCAATTTCTCGAAATTTCTCCATTGTCTTTGAACGATCTGATTTCCTTTGATAGATTACGTAAATATGATTGAAAAGCCTTAAACATTTTTGGTAATCTTTAATCATCTCTGTGATTTTGGTCACTGCAATTCCATACGAATTGTTTACGTCCTTTTGAATTTCCTTCATTCTTGTGAATGTCTCACCCTGCAGTTTAGATGTTTCTATAGATCGAGTAATATTTTTCAAAACATATTTCTCAATCTCTTGCACTGTTCCACTTATGCATTTCAATTCGCTTTGAAGCGTGCTCATGTCACCAAACATCAATTGCGTATTATTGCAGAGTGATTGAAGCTGAGAAAGGAAATATTATTTTGAATTTTTTTTGAATTTACTAAATTAAACATTGATTTACATTTTTTCTCTGTAAATTCCTTACGAATAAGTTTTCACTTACGCCATTTATTAATGGAAAAATGGCAAAAATGAACAATAGATAGAAAAATCGCTTTTTTTCTTTTAAATTGAAGAATTTATGTATTGATAATTGCATTATTTCCATTCCTGAATTCAATAATAGTCAAATGGTTATTTGGCTCTCTGATGACCTTAGTGTAATTGAAACAGTTTTCCAACTCTTTTTTTCTGAGCTCTCTTTCAGCAAACAAGTAAATAAAGAATCGTTTGTATAATTATAATAATTATTATTATCGATTACAATCGATGAAATTAGAATTTAAATGAAGTTGCAAAAGTAATTTTTATTAGTTATCATCGTTCGTATCATGTGTTTTTACACTCGACAATGTTGAAATTTATTGTTTTGTTTGTTAGAAACAGATGAAAATATGCAATGTCATGCATACAATGTATTATCGGGAAATTTAAAACGAAACATTTTTGTAACAAATTTCTCGCTATGTGCGTCAGAACATTGTATTTCTGTCTACTCTCAGATATTTTCAATATAATATTGGAATTTTTCGTTGCGTTAACCAATGTTCTTCTTAATTTCATTTTGTAATTAAAGTTCTCTAAGATATTGCTGTGTGTTACAACATTTCGAATGATCACACAAATGTACAGAATCACAATCAATATGTCTGTATTTGAAATAGACAAAGATCATAACTTTATTCCAGAATCATCAAATACATTTTTTTTTCTCATAAATTTATTCATTTGATGCTTTTACTGTATTTCCGTTTTATTGAAATTTTCTTCTTCAAATTCTGCGAATAACTGGTTGCCGTTCCAAATTGACTTTCAAGTGAATCCAAAAATGGTGCAATATCTGGACATTTTGCATTTTTATTCATTTCAATTTTGTTGAAATTTTTCGAAAAATCATTTAGCAATGTGGTCGCTTCATCAACCACTGGTTTCAAATTAAAATCAAAAATATGCCCATTTTCCAAATACGTTAGACATTTATAAAGTACGTTACTTTGTAAATCAACGCTGAGTTTAATTATTTCGATTTTTATGAAATTTACTCCGGTTTCTAAATTTGGAAATGCAAATTGAATTTTTGGTTTCCATTCATTCAATTTTTTCTGAAATGCTTCTTTCTTCGCAGCATCATTTATACTGTTCTTATAATTCTTGTATAGATCGTCAAACGATTTTAAACACTTTTGGTAGGTTTTAGTCATTTCCGTGAGTTTGATGACACTCTGACCAAATGTTTTTTTAAATTGATCAGGAAGTTGCTTTATTCTTGTAAAAGTGTCACTTTGTTTGTGGTCCTTTAGAAAAGAATTTACTCTACGAGTGATATTTTTCAAGAGATTATTCTCAATTGCATTCATTGTCTTTGTAATACATTTCATTTCAGCTTCAAGTGTACCTATGCCATCGAACATTGTCCATTTCTCATTGCAAATTGCATCAAGCTAACACGAAATATTTGAAGAAGAGAAAAAAAAAAATGAAAATTTTCATGAAAAATATTCAAATTTATACTTACTTGCTTTTTAAGTCGCCTTTCCACACCATGTATGGA
This sequence comes from Resseliella maxima, assembly GCA_029041755.1. Taxonomy (NCBI): domain Eukaryota; kingdom Metazoa; phylum Arthropoda; class Insecta; order Diptera; family Cecidomyiidae; genus Resseliella; species Resseliella maxima. Next base: position 67,972 of record JAQOWM010000149.1, on the reverse strand, counting down.
AATAAACGTGGCAAATATGAAGAGAAACAAAGTTAAAAGCTTCATTTTGATATAAACTTCACGATTCAATTGACTAATCCATTCTATAAAAGTATATTTAAATATGTTCGAGATGAAAAATTTGCAAAATTTTCCGAAATAAAAATGTTTATTCTGCTTAAAAAAATTGAGAAGTAAAAATTTTTTATCTAAACACAGTCAGATGACTTGCATGTTACTTTTCCACATTTACTACATAATTTTGCAGCGCACTGTATTTTGTACAATTTATTTACGAATTTTTGTAACAATTTTTCTCTTTTAATTCCTAAACAATATTCATGTATTCACCTAAAGGTAACTCAATTCGATTGCCGAACTGTAGGCGTTTTTAACACATTCTTCAGAATTTTTGTTATTATTACGCCTTCGGATGTATAAACCATGCATTGCCCTTTGTATTTCATCTACCAAGTGAAAGATCAACAACCAAAATTTAAAATTTAATCGTCTCATCGTTGATTTGGGAACCAATTTATAACACAATCATGCATTTTTTGATTATTTCTTTCGATTTTATTTTATTTTATTTTATTTATTTTATTCAGATCACTCTTTGATTTTTTTCACTTCATTTGAATAGTTTGTCCGAGTTGTTGATTAGTTATTTTCAGGTATTTTGAATTATCATAATTTCAAGTCTATAATTCTCATAATGGATTCAATTCTAATTAGTTTCATTTGCCATAAGGTATGTTCACCAAACAGCAAATGATTTTTCCAATCCACACAGTCATAATCTTGTTTGGTTCCCAATGCGCAAAGGAATTTGTTTAGTTTTTTTCTTTTCACAGCCATTCACTCAATTCCATTTATTGTTGATGAAAACAAAGGCGATTGATTTTTTCAATGTTTATTTTGAATAAAATTCAAATCAGATAATTCAAACGAAATGATAATAGTCAAATAAAGTCAACCATAGTCAACTATGTATGCAGTTAACTATAATCGTTTTCAGTTAGTTTTTTTAGGACCGTCAGCTAGCTGTGATTGGTTTTCATACAAAATCAACTTAGCCAGCCAGTTAGCTAATCACTTTATTACCACAAGGACTTGAAGTATTTCCAAATTACGAACATTTTAAAGTTAAGGAATTTTCTTCGTTTAAAATTGAAGATTTTTTGCTAATTTAAAAAGAATGAAAATTTTAATATAACTTTTCATATTAATAAAACTACAAAAACCTTTGAATACCACTTCTTTCTAATGATAGATAAAATTGGCATTATTTACGTCAATGTTTCAACGCATTTTTGTGTGTAAATTGCGTAGAGTGAATAATATGATGAAAAGATAAAAATAAAACAGATTCACTGATACCACAGATGGTATTGTTATCAATTAAATCGGATTGCAAGGCATTGAATAAAACAGCATTTGCCATATATGTCGGGCTGAGAGTAAAAACGGTTATAGTGATCTTGCCTCCTGCTCACTCTCACAGAATATCCATAAGCGGAGCAGGAGGAGCTCACTTAACCGTACTCTCACCCGACATAGGAGCAAAACGTGAATGCATTCAACATAACTAATGAATAAGTGTGTAATCATCACACGATGAATTTCCAAAAATGTGCATCAATAAATCATTATGGAATGCAGTTATGAAATGGGATGTAACTTGTTTAATCGGATATATAAAAAGGTCAAACGTATTTCCACCGCAAAACAATATTTGAAAACATAATACCGAACGACAGCTAAAACGTGTTTCATTTTATGAATTCATTTCCACCTAGTTTTTACATTCGAGAAATAGAAAAGTCTTAAATTAGTGTTTCATTCCCGTTTGATAACAAAATTATGAATGTGTCGGTTTTGAAAGATGGGCCCGTGACATAATGTTGAATGGCATTGAACATTGGGAACTATTTAAAAGTATTAAATTCTTAAAAATGTTCGACGACGGAAAATAGAAAATCTAAGTAAGCCGATGCGTTTCGAATCATAAACATATCGATTGCATAATCAAGTTTTGTTGTTATATTGGTTTTTCTTCGGTTTTTTTGGTATTCGTATTTTTTTTTTTGTTTCTTTTCGATATCATGGCATTCATTTTGTTTATATTCAGTTGACGTGTACAATGGACTCTATGTAGGCTATTCACACAATAGATGAATCAAGTGAATAATCCGATTGATTCACTTCTTGTTTTTCTTCTTTCATTTCTCTTTACTTCATTTGCGTATGCGTTTGGATTCCAAATATCAGAGAGTTATTCAAAACATATCAGAACGCATTAAACCTAAATTATTATGTGCCAATTTCATAATTCAAATAGGAAACATCAATTAAACATATCAAAAGATTTTATTTGACGAATATTTCTTCTTTTTATATTCATTCTCATTTCTTTCTCTTTCTCTTTCTTTTCTATGGATTGTTTGCTTTTTTTTTTCTCTGTCATTTTCCACGCGCGCTCTCTGCGTTTGTCTTTCTTCTTCTCAATTTTTTAAACACTCACCTACCCACTCTTTTTCTCTCTCTCCCTCTCTCTCTTTCTCTCTCTTCCTCTCTCTTCCTCTCTCTCTCTCTCTCTTTCTCTCTCTTCCTCTCTCTCTCTCTTTCTCTCTCTTCCTCTCTCTCTCTCTTTCCATTTCTTTCTTTCTCCCTCGCTCTCTCTCTCTTTCCCTTTCTTTTTCGTTGTCGTTGTCATTGCATTTCTTCCAAGGTCGACGTAACAAACACGTTGTCTGCTTTATGTCTACCTGATTATGTATTGGTTATCTTTTTCATAGCCATCGACACTTTTTTTCAACTTCTTCACCCATTTTTCATGCATACTTTTTCTGTGCAAACGCATCTTCGGCACGCCACTTCATTAGTTTGTTTAAAGTTGTGTACTGAAGAGCATCGTCTATATCTAGTAATTTAGGTAAGCAACGGAGGTAACGTGCATCTATTCAGTGATTGTAAACTATTAGTTTTGATTTTTGTTTCTCAAGACTGTTTGAAAATTGGTGGAATTTCCGATTTTTTTTTTTGCGAATTCGTTTAGTCACACGAAAAAACGTGTTGTAAAATCTAATTTTTTTTTTTGTAAAAATCGGTAATTTTCCCAAAAATCGTTTACTTTTTATTTTAAAAAAAAATTTTAAAAATTTTCTTCGAAATCGTTTGAAACAAACTTTTGTCTTTAATTTTCATGTGTCACCAACGATCTATCACGATTGAAAATGAATTTTTGCAAAAAAAAAAAAATAAAAGAAATTGAAATTTCGACAAATGTTTCCGACTCTTGAATATTCATAGTGTGAATTTGTAACCAAAAAAAAATCAAAATTCACAGAAAAAAATTCATTGTTCAAATTCGAATTTTTGGGTTCAAAAGCAGTTACAAAAATCATGATGATGCTAACGTTGATTGTTGTTGCATTAAAATACAATCAATTCGATTAATTTTAATATGAATTCTATCTTTCCCAAAAACAAAAACACATTTTTTATTGAAAAAATTTAAAATGTTTGACTAATTTTCTGTTTTTTTTTTTCAGATTTTACCCAGAAAATTTGTTGGCATAAAAACAAAAAAAAACCAAATCAAAATGAAGACATTTTTGGCTTTTGTATGCTTCAGTTCAGTGCTAAGTGTTGCATTAGCTCAATTTCCAAATGGTCGTTTCTTAGAGGCACCAATTCCAACATTATGTGCTCAACGTGTCATTCATGAACGTGCTCCCGACAACAAAGGGTAATATATTATGAACGAAACATTTTACTTTCTCTCATAATTTTTTTTGTGAAATAATCTTCATGCCTCCCAACACATATTAATAATGTTTACTTAAATTTCTTTGGCCTCAAAAAAAGAAGAATTATTTTACTTTCAAGTTGATTTTTTGCTTTCAAGCGAAAAGTATCCGATATTCTCTAGAGAAATATTTTTATTCAAATTAATTCGTGGAAAAAATAGTAGTTTCTTTGTCAAAAAATACCGTTCCGTTGAAAAAAATACAACAACAACAAATTAAATACATTAAATCGGCACATTTCTTGTAAATTCTTCTTCATTATCTTATTAATATGTCGCATTAGAATGCTTGTTGTCGTTTGGAATTTTTCAATTAACATTCAATGTTTTTGGTTTCATCTCGAAAAAAAAAAAAAAATATTTCAGATATTTCTTCTCATGGCGCGATCCAACATTGAAAGGTGTTGAAGAAGATTGGTTAGGTGCTCGTAATTACTGTCGTCAACGTTGCATGGACTCAGTTTCATTGGAAACAAGTAACGAAAATGAATGGATAAAACGTCGTGTTGTCGATGAAAAGGTACTTGTTCAATTGAATTTTTTTTTATCGACACTACTTTGTTTGTTCAGTTTTCAGTTGTTTTTTTTTTCTCTTTCAATTCATTTTAACTCATCGGTCGTCATTCAATTCTAAGTATCGTAATTCACATAATAAAACCGCACGCGAACCTCATAATGGTGCGACAAAATAAAGAAAAAAAAAGAAAAATAATATTTCTAGAGTGAAATTGAGCAGAGAAATGCAAAAATAAATGAAAAAATAAACGCAGAAAAATTATGAAAAGTCAATGAGAGAGAGAGAGAGACAGGGAGAGAGAGAGAGAGAGAGAGAGAGAGAGAGAGAGAGAGAGAGAGAGAGAGAGAGAGAGAGAGAGAGAGAGAGAGAGAGAGAGAGAGAGAGCAATGATTTGAGACAGACATAGAGAGAGTTTGAAGAGGTTGAAAGCGATAAAATGATCCCAAGAGCGAGAAAGGTGCATACCAAGAGTGATATGGAGACTTTGTTATGCAATGCATTCATGAAATAGTGTGTAATTCATTTCAATTCTTCATTCAATTGAATGAATCACTTGTGCTCTGTTTTCCACGCATCGTGTATTTCTAAGTACAGCCTCTATGGAATCGTCTTCTTTTTCATCGTCATCGTCATCTTCATCCAATTGTTTACCCATTTCACACATTTGAAAACGTAACAGTATTACTGTTTCTTCTTTTTGTTTTTCTCTCGGCAATAAATTAACGCACTAATACCGAAGACAGTTTTCTTGCGTAGCATACAAAAGAAACTTAGAGAGAAACATTCATAATAATCGAGTTTACATCGATTACGTTTAATCATTAAACTTTAATGTGATCGTCGTCATCGTTTTTCATTTTCGAAAATCCAGTTTTTTCTCACTCTCTCTCTCTCTCTCTCTCTTCCTCTCTCTCTCTCTCTTTTTCTCTCTCTCTCTCGCTCGATGCATAGTTTCGACGAAATATATTCTTTCTGATTTGTTTTCGGTGCAACATTCCGTTGTCAACTTCAGGTTTTGTTATTTTTTATACCAATTAAATTGGTTTAATTACAATTAAATGTTTCGCTTTTGAAGTCAAGTTCATAAAGAAGTGTCCGGGGTTATTAGTTTTATCATCTATGGCTTATGATTACAAATTCAAGAGTCGAAAGTTATTGAGAAATGCACTTTGATGAAATGGCTAGAGTTTCATAATAATCAACGATTCATCATGACTAAAACCATATTTTCAATGCAACGTGATCAAAACTAGCCAACTCATATGCCATATTCATCAGACACTTCACTTTGTATCGCATTTGAATTCAATTTTAATTCGTATAGATCCATCATCGACATTGAAATTCACTTCACGATCGTTTTTGTCTACTTTTTTTTTGTGCGATCAAACATTTTGCAATTTGTACAAATGGTCAGACTACGTGACAAAATGACACCATACAATTTTTGTACTGACCACAGTGATGTAATTGCACATTAAATTTCTAAAAACCACGGGTAACGTGCACGCAAATGCATAAGGCATGCCACAGTTTCACCAAAATTATTATTGGGTCGACACCGCTTTTTGGTTGGTTTTCAATTTCAGTGGATTGTCTCTTCTTTTACCAAAAAAAAAAAAAAATCATTTCTAAGCAATGCTGAAGCCACTGAAACCGCTTTATTTACTCTAAATAAAGAAAAGAATCGTTCACAAAAAGACTTAGAAAAAAGTCGTATCATTTCTTAAATTCTTTTTTAAACGATAGACGCATTTGTTTACTTGATATTTTTCGCTGAACAAAAGACTAATATTTCTTCTCTTTTAAATCAAAGACTGAGTTCTTTTATGTTTTGGTTGAAGAGAAAGAGAGAAGGAAAGAGAGAGAGAGAGAGAGAGAGAGAGACAAAAAAATGCGAAATAAGCAATTAAAAGTACGAAATGCAAATTAAAATATGAAAATATTGAAAATAAATCAAAGCGTAAAATTTCGCTGTTCAAAAACGAAAACAAACAAAGAGACATAAAAAGAATGGAAAAAACATGATCATTAAATATTTACAAATGAATGAAAATGAGCATAAAGATTGAAAATCAGATTCAATTGACTAAGAAATGGAAAAAGGAAAGAAAAAGTGCCGGATTGTTTATTAAAATAAAAGTGATAATGGTATCCGATAAGATAAAATTACCATATTTAGTTAGGTGAATAAATAATCCATGATCCATGGTCAGCTGGGCTGCATTCATTCCATTGTTTCTGTGCAAATTTTTATTCAAAAAGATCAAAATCACCAAGCACCGTTTTCTCTTTTCTCTTTTCATCTGTCGACACCGAAAAGAGGCAATAAGTCACTGTGGCTGTGGGCCACTGTAGGTCAATGATTAATTTTTGAAGCAAACAAAAAAAAAAATGTCAAAAAATAGTTAATAGCGTTTGTATTATCAGCAAAAAAAAAAAAAAATGATGAAGAAGGAAACAATCGGCACAAAGTGAAAAAGAAATTTCTTTTTCCGCACATGTTCTACAAAAGTGAGCAAAAAATGTAAATACATTTAATCGCTCTCTTTTTGTTAGCCGGGCCAGAGACCAAACACGCAATTGTTCACACTTTTGCATCGTTCATCAAAACAAACAACATCACACCCGCTTCATTCTGCTTCATTGGTTTCAAAAACTGGCATTTTTTTCTCTCTTCAGCCAAAGCATGCCATATACTAATAGAATTCATCGTTATGCATGATATAGTTATGCAGACTTTCAACGTTTGAAACGTGCATGTTTGTTTTTCTTAAGCATTTTTTGCACGACTTTCACCAATTCACATACACATTTTCGAGACATATTATTGCCAGGAAAAATGCGTAAATATCCATTTTTTTTTTTTTTTTTTTTGCAAAACGGCTATTTATCCGGCTTTATTTCCATTCAATATAGATAACTTTGCATTTTGCGTAGGCGAGAAAAAAAAAAAAAACAAACACATCGATTACCGACTAAAATGTCTTTAGTAAAGACTTATTGACTTAACCTAATTGCATTTTAAATTCAAAAACCTTTTGTTGCTATTTCTTTACGTTCTCACATCTTTTACATTACTAATTGAGAATATAGAGCGATGGAGAAAGAAAAAAAAAACGATTGAACGTAAGAGTCACACTCGCGTTTGCATTTATTTTTTTTTAATTGTTCGATGTATCTCTTTCTCATTCATGAGATTTCATTCGATCTATTTGTGTGGCTTTTCATTCGACGCAACGTTTTACTATGTGAAAATATGGATGTACGTCGTATAGGAACGGCATTTACGTCTGGGTGATTAGTGTTTCTTTTATGACTTCACATAACAATTTGAAGGTAATAAACAATATAGTCTCTTTGCGATAACATTAAAAAATTCACCGCGCGTTGATACAGATTGTTTTTTTTTTCTTTACTCATTTCGAAAATATTTACGGCTTTTTTCGCAATTTTTTTTTCCTCGTTGGAATACATTTTCATATTCATATCAATGATGGATTTGAATGTTTTATACTCATTAATGCATTTTTTTCCATTTTCTCCAGTTTTCAAGAGAATTTTAACCTTTCGAAGTTGAACACAATTTTAACGTAATTTTCTCAATGAGTTTTTTCGACTTTTTTTTTTATCACAATTCTCTTTATTTTGCGTATTGTTACTAGAACTTTCCAAAGTGGAGGTAGGAAGAGAGGGAGAGAGGGAGGTAGGCAGGTAGGGAAGGAGAGAGAGAGAGAGAGAAAGAGAGAGGGAGAAAAAGTAAATAAAAAAGAAAATCTAAAAGAAACTGAAAAACCAATTTAATTTATCTCATTTTGAATGCAAAGCATAAACGAATTTCAAAAAAATATGAAAACAAAAAATTTCTCATTTCCCAGGTGAAATACATTTGGACAAGTGGTCGTATGTGTGACTTCAAAGGATGTGATCGTCCAGATTTGCAACCAGTTCAAACTCACGGTTGGTTCTGGACAGCTGAATCGCAAAAAATTGCTCCAACCACCGACCGTAGCCAAGGTGATTGGTCTGAAAACGGTGGTATTGGCTTGCCACAACCGGATGATCGTGAATACAAACAGGGTGGTGCTCATGAAAATTGCTTGGCACTTTTGAATCAATTCTACAATGATGGTGTTAACTGGCACGATGTTGCTTGCCATCATAAAAAACCATTTGTCTGCGAAGAAAATGAATCGCTTCTCAAATACGTTCGTTACACAAACCCAAATCTTCGAATCTAAATAATTTCATCGCATGAAGCACAAACATACAGTTTTAAAAGAACATAAACAAAAACATACAAAACAATGACTTTTACTTTTAACTTTGATCTGCAAAAGAAAACTGTTTTTTTTGTTTTAATTAATGTAAGATGATACCAAATAAAGAGGCGACATTTTTAAATTCAAATTTTACATTTTTTTTTCTCATTATAATGATTTAATACCGATAACTATCGTTTGCCTACAGATATGATATGTGTACAGAGACAAATTTCGGTACAGGTACAATGATTCAAAATTTGTACTGCAGTAGCATGCTACAACTTTTGTCCCGGTACAAATTTTTGCATCGATTTGACCCCAGACATAAGTGGATGATGCCTGCACAATCATGTGCCGGTACGAAATATGCTAGTAGTTTTGATCACCAGTAACAATTTGACTCAAAAAACTACGTTTTTTGTGCTCAGCAAGGTGTTTTTTGCATGTTTCGATTCTTGCTCTGAGTTGATTTTCGTTCAATTGATGAAGCACCCATTTTCCCAGCTTTCGAATTTGTCCCATTGCATGCAAATGTCTAGAAATAGTTGCTTGATCAACCTTCAATTCCATTGCAAGTTCTTTTTGCGTTTGACAAGGATTTTCATCCAATAATGCTTGCAAATCCGCATCTTCAATTTTTTTTGGAAGACCTGGCCGTTCTTTGTCTTCCAAGTCAAAATCACCACTTTTGAATCTCGCAAACCATCGTTTACAAGTTTTTTGAGTTGAAGCACGTTCACCGTAACCTTCTACTAACAAACGATAACTTTCAGCAGCGGTTTTCTTCAAATGAAAGAAGGTTATTAAAGTTCCCCGCAAAACCACTTTTTCAGGCACGAATTTCGACATTTATAAAGCAAAAAAAATCTTTGTTGTTTACACTTCAGCAAAATGACATATACTGAAATTTATGGCGTAATGACAGACAAAAACAAGTACAGTGGCCATTAATACTGCTGCTGGAGCCGTTCATGCAGAGCCATCTACTAGCCGCGACAATAAATCGTCGGAACGAGCAATTTCGCCGGTTTCTCAAGGATATGGATCTCACGCATACGACGATTCGAGTGATTTGGTGGACCCAAGTTCGCTAGAAAGTCAATTTGAGCCGTCGAACGATCTGAAAATCGAGTTTGTAGAAGAAGGCTATATGAACGGAACAATGCACCGCAATGCATTGAAAGAAGACTACAATTTCGAATACATTGCCCTAAAGTCCATCGCCAAGCTATAGTTTAGCAAATTCTCACAGATTCGCAATGTTTCAATACGAACGAATCTGTAAAGCATTCTTTTTATTTGCAGAGGTGTTTCATGTCACGGAAAAATAGCGGCGCCCGCGCTACTTCAAATTGATATCATTCGTTTTTTGGTTTCAATATCTCTCTCCATCTGCGCCACGTCATTTTTATCTCGTTAAGAGGTTTTTTATTTTATTTGTTATTTCGGTTGGCATGCTCGGCAAAATGATCTCTTTGGTCAAAAATGGTCATTTGTAACGACAAAAAATGAATAATAAAACATAAAATTGAACGCGGATTTTTTGGATTTTGTTTATTTTGACTCTAATAATTATATATTTGAATTTCCATGCGGGTCAAATATTTTGTTGAATATCGTTTTTAGGGAAATTTTCGGAAAAGCGGATTTCCTAATGCGTGCATTTTTTTTCTTCAAAGTATTGTTTTTTTGTAATCGCATGATAAAGTAAAATATTTTAATAATAGTGAAAACTCGGCGATTTATGACGTGAGGAATTTATTCTACATCTCTTAGTCTATTTCGGCACACATGAATTTCCCGTGTATGGAATTTTGGATTTTTATTTGCTGGTGGAAAATGCCAGAAAAATCATGTTTTTTCCTGCAAAAACACGAATTAAATGGAAAATTACACTTTTCGGCGCACATGAATTTCCCGTGTATGGAAATTTGGATTTTTATTTGCTAATAAAAAATGCAATGTTAACTTTTCAAAGCACATGTTCCAGTCGATGTTTAACTCGATGCCAAATGCGAAACATCGAACCGAAACATCGCACGAAATGGACTGTTATTCGAATTGCTTGTTTTACAACAAACATAATCTTGCTGCAACTGTCAATCTTCTATAGTCATTTAAGTGTTGTGCGTTTGTGCAAAAAGAAAAGATGAGTTCCTCGAAAAATTCGAAACTAAAAATATTAGAAGACGAAGACATGGGTTTATTAGAACGCAATTTTGTGGTCGACGTATCAACTGAACCCCCCAAAGGCCATCCAGATCGCATTTACCAAATAATTGATCGAAACAAAAAACGTGGTATCGTTGTTCTAATCAACAATTTTTTCTTCAAGAAGCTAGACCATTGACCCGGCTCTATTCACGATGCGCACAACATCATCCACACATTCAAACAGATTGGATATGATGTGTCTTATCATGAAAACCTCGAAGAACAGGTAATTTCAAATAGTTACATTTTTCTTACTTGAGTTGAATCAACAACGTATGATGTATTGTTTTTGTTATTTAAAAGGAATTTCTCGATCTAATCGAAAACGTGAGCAAAGACACCAAGCTTAACGATTATCAATATTTTTTTATGGTCGTTCTCTCGCTCGGAGGTGAAGGTGGTCGACATGGAAAAATTGGTTTTGTTGATGAGAAGAGAGGCATTGACTTAGATAAGATCCTCATCCAATTTGATGAGCAAAATTGCGTTGCGCTCAAGGGAAAACCAAAAGTTTATATTGTTCCTTGTTGCCGGTGAATATTTTTTTCTTAAAATTTGATTGTTCGATTTGAAATTACTATCAGTTCCTCTTTCTCCAGTGGCACGAACCAATATCCAGTCCAAGGTGTCACTCAACAATTGACAAGAGACGAACGAGTTGTTTCATCGGAATTGATGGGTGATATTTGGGATAAAAAATATGCTACGCTAATATAAATGGATTCAAAACAACTTCAACGCCCTTTGGGTCTGTCTACGGAGACGTACTATACGCAACACTCGCCAATAGCGCCAAGGATACAGATTTTGGTTCATTGATAACGTGGGTCACCAACGATGTCATTGTTAAGCTAGGGAAGTTAGGAAAACCCATTCAAATTCCATGCACTGAAGATATTGGTTTTCGCCGATTATTGTATTTGAGCCCTGGATATTCACCAGAATACTAATTGACTCTAAAATTGTATTGAAATCACATGTAAATATCAGTTCACATTAGAGTGGAGCGTTTTTTGAAGTTTTTCGCCAAATGACCTGGCCAGCTGGGAAAAGTTGTTATTTGGTTCCTAGATGAAAGATATGAAAGAAATTTTGCGTTTTGTTGCGATATAAGAAAGCAACTTGAAAATGAAAATTTTCATTTTGATTAAAAATTACGATAAAATACGCGTTTTGGTCCATTATTCAATATGAGTGTGGGAATAGTTTGTGTCGATATTTTTTATTAGAAACGGAAATTTTTTATTGTTTAAATATGTTTTTTTAATATTTTTCACAAATATGACGTTAGTTATGATAATAACACAGAAAAAATTAACTTCATTTTTTAGACAAAAACTCTACAAAATCTTTTTTGGTTTCGACATTTTTAAGCATTTTTTGGCTCTGTAATTTTACATGTACAACTGAATCTCGTTGCTGTTCCCCCGAAACTTGTTTCGATGCTTGTGTTATGACTTTAATTAACCGTTCAACGGCCTGACTATGACAGGGTATGTCTTTGGTAAGCTCGTTGCACATTTTTGGATTTTCAACGAATTTATGAAGATCTTCATCTGATATTGATTGCGTGATAGGTGGTTCTAGATTACTCACTTCATACAAGTCTATCATTTTATAGTAGACATCAGCATTTGGATCAATTTTTGGTATTTTGAATTGACGAACTGAATTATCAGAAGTGGTTTCACGTGATTTTATAATCAAGTCAACTGCCATTTGTCGAACTACTTCTTGTTCATCTGAGAGCATCGATAATATAACTTGTTCGCGATGTGCGACGCGTTATTTTTGTGCAACTTTCAACACTACATTTCGCCATTTTTTTGGCATATATTTCGTGAATTTAATAAATGAAAAAAAGTGTCGAGAACCATTACATAACTAACGTCATATTTATGAAAAATATTAAAAAAACATATTTAAACAATAAAAAATTTCCGTTTCTAATAAAAAATATCGACACAAACTATTCCCACACTCATATTGAATATTGGACCAAAACGCGTATTTTATCGTAATTTTTAATCAAAATGAAAATTTTCATTTTCAAGTTGCTTTCTTATATCGCAACAAAACGCAAAATTTCTTTCATATCTTTCATCTAGGAACCAAATAACAACTTTTCCCAGCTGGCCAGGTCATTTGGCGAAAAACTTCAAAAAACGCTCCACTCTAGTTCACATGTAAATATCGCATAACGCTCATATTTTCTTGTGTGTCTACCTTCTAGTCTTATTACTAAGCTATTGCAGAATATTGGCAATGTTATCATGCATACAGTTTTGCAATGGAAACTCTGTCACTATATAACGGTAACATATATTGTTTATGCAAGTCAAAACTCTGATTTCATTCCATTTTAGTTCTCTTTTATGCATATAATAATACATTTGCTCTGATTTTTTTACATTTTATTTATCATGGATTGTTTTACACGAAATGACCGACAAAAAAACTCACAGATGTCCAAAAAGGACGCATAATTTCATTACGATATGAGAGTAATAATAATTTTGAAACATTTGCACGAATGACCGGAACTTCAGAGTATGTATTCTGATCGATTCGTTTTTTGGCGTACTTATAAAAACGAGTATGAATATTCGTTGTCGTGAGTCCGTTAAATACAACGAACAAATACATCCAATGGCTTTCCATGGTTTTCATACAACCTTCTATTGTGAGTAATCGAAAATCGCTGAAAATCGAAAAAAAATCTAAAATTTTTTTTTTCAATTCTGATGTAGGATTTTACATGCCATTTCATCTGGTATGTTCTGAAATATTTTACAACAACACCAAATGTATTATTTTAACGACAACCTAAACACATTTTGTATTTATGTTTATACTGTGTTGTCATATTTAATGCTCTCTCTTTGTTCAAAACTCAATTCGCCCAAAAATTATTTTCAACACATACACATTTGACATTACACACACCAATTGAGACGAATCCGTTAATCCACTACGATTCAGACAATGAATGTTCTGAAGAAATGCAAAATATGGTTTTACTACCTCGCGATTGCTGAAACTGTTAACATTCAAATTACGAAGAGACAAGCGTCGACAAAACGTGGATGATGAAATTCCACTTCTATTAACCAAACTGCATAAGGAAATGTCAGAAGAAAAAAAGGATATTTACAATGAATTATTCGACATTAACAATCTAATTAATAATTGATAAATTAAAAAAAAATTTAAAATATAAAATAAATAATAGAAGCAAGATAATAAGGATAAATCATGGGGTTATTTACTATTGAATGACTCTACCGAATGTCAAAAGTACTAGCAGGTACTTTGATCAATTTTAAATGTACTAAGTGAAGATTGTGAATGTAAAATGTGTATCAATTTACGCGTATACTGTGGCTTCGTTGATATATGTTTGTGAAGCACACTCACACAGAGAGAGGTGCTTTGCTTTGATATGCGCGTCTTGTGGTGCGATACACACACCGATTTTAAATGTTGTAATTCAGCTACATTCACACAAACTGAAATGTAGTAACGAGACTCTGTGTGTGTGAGTGTGCTTCACAAACATATATCAACGAAGCCACAGTATACGCGTAAATTGATACACATTTTACATTCACAGTCTTCACTTAGTACATTTAAAATTGATAAAAGTACCTGCTAGTAATTTTGACATTTGGTAGAATCATTCAATAGTAAATAACCCCATGGGATAAATGCACACATTAAACTAAAATACAAAAAGCAGCAGGAATATTTTGAAATAATGTAAAAAAAAATAAAATGAAAACATGAATTTAAACAAAAAAAACGTAAATGAAAACAAACTCATTCGTTTAATTTCCGTTTTTTATTTCTAGTGCCTAGTAGGCACAAAAACGCATTTTGGTCGCATGATTTTTTGCAACCAAAATTCACAATTCGAAACGAATTTTGGTCGCAGAAAAATTCCCATACAAATTGTAGCGCGACCAAAGTAGTATCAGCTCAAATTGTTATTGAACGGGTCAACAATTTCGAAAAAAATTTACATTTTGAAGACCGACAAGAATGTCGGTAGTCATAATACCTGGTGGTTCCGATGAGCCCGATGCCCCACATCGGTCAATTTTGAAGCGTAAGTCTATCGACCCGATTCTGCAGGCAGCAAATAATACTCCGAATTCACTTGCAAACCAAGCCGGTCCAAGTTGAAACATTGGTTCAGGTCCACCTAAGATATTGATTCGGCGCGTTTATTCACAATCACCAAAATAGTTATTTTCTTTCCTTTTTTTCCATTCTAATTTTTCTTCGTTTTTTTTTTTTTAATTACTTACCGATTTTTACTTTTCCGCACACACAATTTTGTGTGCGTAAAAGTATTGCAATTGGTCAAAATATCTAGATACCTAAAAAACATGATTTCTTCACGTTTTGAACATCGGAGAACAAGAATTTGATGTTTCTAGAGGAGGTATTGTGAGACTGTTCCACGTTGTACGTTCTACGCAAGATTTGTTAACACGATAGCTCATTCCCTACGAGCCCAAAAAAAAAAAAATCTGATGATGTAGAAGAATTGTCAGGATAGTTCAGGAATAGAAACCATTAAATTTTCAGCCATGGATGGTGATTACTTATGATTACTTAGTAGATCCGTTAAATGGAGATGTCACAGGAAACTCATATTTTTCCCGACAAAAATACGGGCCCTCGAATCTTGAAGAGCCGGTTCCATTGTTTTTTTGGTCCTCAGATGGGATTTTTGGGATCTGCATGAGACAACTAATAGAGAAATTTCATGACAGAAACAAGAATATCTATGTGTGTTTCGTGGATTTGCAAAAGGCATATGAATGTATACTGAGAGCTAACTTGTGATCAGTTCTGAGTGAATACAGAGTGAATGGTTATGGGGCCAATCAAAAGTTTGTATAGATATAGTGAAGCGGCTGTGATAATGGATGGTGAATGGTTTGAGGTGCGAAATGGTCTCCGACAGGGATGTACAATTTCACCGCTTTTATTCATAATTTATATGGATAAATTGATTAAGTCAGCTAATCTGAGGGGTAATGTAGTAGTGGGGGGAAGCATTATTTCTGCTCTTGCATACGTAGATGACCTAGTGCTGTTTGATGGCTAAGAACAAGAAGTACAAAACAGCATATGCGATCTAGAAGCGGCTTGTACGAACTTCAGAGTGACCATTAGCAGCTCAAAGACACAGGTTATGCATATTGGGAAGAGTCGGAAGCAAGTAGATTGCATGTTGAATGGTAGTGTGCTTGAGCAGTTGTCTCAATTCAAATATCTTGGCTGCATCTTCTATGAAGACGGCAAGTTGGATAAGGAATTCGATCACCGCAGAGTGAATGGTAATAAAATTGTTGCTCAACTTAGGTCACATGTTTTTAATAAACGAGAGTTGAGTAAAGAAACGAAGTTGATGATCCATGGGCGGTGCCGAACATGGGTACTTTGCCGCCCCAGGCAAAATATAAATTATAAAAATCGATAAAATTATATATTTTTTTCAAATTTTGTTTTTATTAATAACTTATTAATAATAAGCGTATATTCATATATATATTCAACGTTTTGTTACAAATTTATTAGAAAGATGTACGGCGGACCTTCATTCATGCAAATTTGTTTGCCAGTTCATCAATATGAATGCGGTCCAGAAAGTTCTTTTCAATTGAAATAACCGTCAGACTGTTCAAACGGTCTTGTGACATTGTGGAACGAAGACAACTTTTAATTAATTTAAGTTTAGAAAAACTGCCTTCGCCAGGGGCTACACTAAATGGCAACGTCAAAAAAAATTTTTAGAGCTGTGACTAAGTTGGGATATAGTTCAAGCAAATGATTCAACGCTAAATAATTCAAAATTGAAAGTGGTTTGAAATCGTTAATGGGCAACATCTGAAGAAAAATAGATATTTCATTGGAAAGATCTGCTGCAATAATATCTCTGTGAATTTCATTTGAATCCTTCATAGTTGCAGTAACAACTTTTTCGAGCTTCTCACAATCATTCATCTAAACTGTTTTCGAAATATGAAAAAAGAAATTCATTTTGAAATTTGTTTTTGGATCTATTCCATTGAGACTGTCTTTTTCTAAATTCTGATTTCGCAAACAACGAAGACTAATTGAGTCATAGATCGTAAATTCGATATTAATATTCATTTTATTGGCGATTTGCTCAGCTTTACTGAATAATTGAACGAAAATGGAAACATCCTCACGATTTTATTGAAAATACTCTTGCAGTTTTTTTGAATGTTCCAAGCACGAACCAAAATCTATTGACTGAAAGAGTTTCGCCACGATATTGATTCTTCAAAAATCGTTCCAAATTTCTGTTGATAACACAAATTTGAATTTGAAAATTCGTTTTCCAAGTTGACTTGCTCCGAATGATGGCTTTTGAATCATAATCAGAACTTTCGGAAATCTCAACCAAGGTGTCATAAATATTAGGTCAATTAAACATTTTGTTGCTAACACACGGCTGGACCAGCGTGTGTCTGATAAATTTTTCAGAGTAATTCTTTTCGATTCTGGTGCTCGGCTTTGAAGAAGTATCCAACGTTTCGGGGATTTCGAAAATTTTTTTTAAAGACTTTGAACGGTTGAAAAATATGATTCGACTTCTTGAGAACTTGAAGCTGCATTGTTTACAACAAGATTGAGTGAATGTGCAGAGCATGGAAGAAAAAATGCACGTGGATACTGATTTAAAACTAATCTTTGAACACCTTTCTTGTTGCCTGACATATATCGTCCTTTGTCAAATCCTTGATCACGTAAAAAATTCAAGTTCAAATCATTATCACGCAATTCAGAAATTATGGATTGGCATAATGTTCGTCCATTCGTGTTCGAAACTTCTTTAAACGTTAAAAAAAAAAAAACAAATCGCACAATTGTGTGCGTGCTTTGTATTGTATAAATACTGTAAAGTGACGTAATGATGAAAAAAAGAGGAACAAATCACATTAAATATTATTGTTATTATTATAATTATTATTACATCACTCAATCTTTTTTTTCGTTTTTTCGATTTTGCCGCCTCAAAATTGTGCCGCCCTAGGCAAATGCCTGGAATTCACCCCCCCCCCCCCCCCAGAGTCGGCACCGTCCATGGGTCAATCTTCAGACCAACTATCACGTATAGTAGCGAGAGCTGGGTCGACTCGAGAAATTTAATTCAAGGTTTGGAAGTGACTGATATGAAAGTTTTGCGTATGATATCAGGTGTATTGCGTAGGAATCAATGGGAAAACATAATTAGAAATGAGAAAATACGTGATGATTTGAATGTGGAGTCGATTGACGAGGTTGATAGAAAGTCAAGATTGAGATGGTTTGATCATGTACAGCGTATGAATGAGTTTCGTTTAGCAAAGTGAATTTTGAATGTTGAAGTGAATGAATCGAGAGGTAGAGGTAGAAGACTTGAATAAAAGAGGGTATGATTGGAATAAGGAAACTCAAGACCTGGCTCTCGAGAGAACAAGCTGGAAAAGAATTGTTAAAGGGCTACCATTACAAGATAGACCAGACGCTGTAGGGCATTAATGGTCTATAGATGATTGTTGTTGTTGTTGTTGTTGTTGTTGTGACATTCGAACATAGTCATTCACCATCGGAAATTCACAAAAAGGACTTCTTTGCTTCAAATGAATCAGTTACAAGTGGTGATATCGTATTGGCAGAAATGAAGTCCCACAGTGCATGGCCTGGGCGACTCATCGATATTTCAAACAATAAAAAAAGAGCGAAAATAACATTGGATCAGTTGATTTTGCTGAATTTGTTTTATTTAATGTGATTAGATTATTATTATTACGCAAAATCAATCCTTTTCATAAAACAATAATTGGAATTGAGGCAATTCTTAAAATACCCGGTGTAAAATCACTTTTAAAAGAATGTATGTCATTAGTATAAAAGAAAGAACTTTACATATTTATTGTAAATGACAAGACATGAATATCATTAATTTAACGAATGAAGTAATAAAAATTTCAATTTATTATCGAAAACTAAAAATAAAAGCAAAACGCATTCTAAACTTACATTCTGCATATTTTGGTATAATTTTATTGCATTATCATAACCATAACCATGTTCTAGAACAGCTCATCCTTATTTCTGCTTGATAACGTAAGAAATGTACAATATTTGTTTCTAAAGAACAAGAATTATGAGTTACATTTATCATTCTTGTAACAATTACAAAACATACTGGAATTCTATTACTTTTCCTTTTAAATTCGTGCACAGTACGTGCACTAAATGTATATACGTTCAAATTGTAAAAATTACATAATGTGTACAAATTATGCACGACATTTTTCAAAAAGTGTGTACACAATGCCATAATAATTAACGTTACCAAATTGTATAAAATTTTAGTTCAAATTAACGTTACATATTCCCCATATCTAATGTAGAGAAATCGAGCGACCACCCATCTTGCTTTTTCTCAAGGCAATACCAATAAACTCAACTTCATAATAACGAATCATTTTGTTAATTTTTGATATAGATAGAAATAGCATTCAACGGTGTATTATATGCAGTATATACATATTTTGCATATTGTTGTAGTGAATTTGTATTTTATTATTTTGTTCGTTTCAATATAGTTGAATTTATAATAATTTTAATTTTAATGTTCTCAGAACTTAAGACATGTTCATCAAATGAAAACTGTGTTCCATTGGGAGACTGTCTATACATAAAAGAACGTTTACAAGTGTTTAATTATTTATCAAAACAAGAACAAGTTGATATAAGAAATTTGCAGTGTGGAATCGATGGTCGCATTCCAAAGATAGTAAAGAAATTAGAATTAAAATAAATAATTTGAATTTAATTTAAATTTCTTCTCATATATTTGGCAGGTATGTTGTCAAAAAGCATCAGAACCAATACCAGATTTGGGAGAATAGGATTTATCATTATTTGGTAAATATTTGGAATAAATATTAAAACTTCTATATAATTCATAATTATATTATGTTATATTATATTATATATATGTATAGTTCTCTTTTTCAAATAGAGAGTTGATCAATATACCGATTGAATATTGTCTCATATGAGGCCATAGAATTGACATATAATCGCAATGTTAAGATATCGATCCCCGCAATTGCATTTAGTGTCCTACAATTTTGTATAACTTAAATAAATCAACTCATGCTTGAATTTAATTTTCTGAAAAATATTTTTTATATCCATAAAATGATGAAAAAAGGGAACGAAATAAAGTATATCTTTTAAAAATGTATTTAAAACACGTGCTTTACTTCATTTTTCAATAAACTAGTAAAATATTATGACGATGGGCTATGCATACGAATATGAACATTTCGTTCTTCAAATGTTTTTATGGGATTTCCAATAAAAGATGCTTACGCTTATGCAAACTAAAAATCGACAAAATAAAAAAGAACAACGCAATAAAAAGTCAATATTATGTATGACACAAGGTACTCTAGGTATGACACGATGTCAATACATGAATATTAAAGAACAACAAGATTAGTGTGTTTGTGATATTTCTTGAAATTCCAAACTACCAACGATTGATTCTCTCTGTTACAGTCAACGTAATGATAAAAACGCATTGTTGTCTTATTTTTCTGTGATTTAACATTAATAAATACGTAAGTTCAATCACATTTATGATAATGAAAGTAGAAAACAATTAAGAAAAAAGTCTGATTGCCCTGTTAAAAATAGGATGAAAATAAACAACAGAAAATATACATATTGATAATATATAGAGGGCAAATGATTAAAATAATCCTTATTTTTCACTTTAATCTTTTATTAAATTATGGGAATTCTTATTTGTTCTGTGAAAGATAATATTTTTATTATTTATTAATTATTGTGCAAAATTTATTTGCATATAGCGATTTCATGCAAAGAAGAAAAAACCGGTACGTGCAAAAATAAAGATCGAAAAATAAAAAAGAGTCGAATATTTCAGTTCATGTAACAAAAATTTCTTTTAAACCTTGTTTATCAAATGAAAAATATTATCTTTCACAGAACAAATAAGAATTCCCATAATTTAATAAAAGATTAATGTGAAAAATAAGGATTATTTTAATCATTTGCCCTCTGTATATTATCAATATGTATATTTTTTGTTGTTTATTTTCAACCTATTTTTAACAGGGCAATCAGACTTTTTTCTTAATTGTTTTCTACTTTCATTATCATAAATGTGATTGAACTTACGTATTTATTCATGTTAAATCACAGAAAAATAAGACAACAATGCGTTTTTATCATTACGTTGACAATAACAGAGAGAATCAATCGTTGGTAGTTTGGAATTTCAAGAAATATCACAAACACGCTAATCTTGTTGTTCTTTAATATTCATGTATTGACATCCTGTCATACCTAGTGTACCTAGTGTCATACATAATATTGACTTTTTATTGCGTTGTTCTTTTTTATCTTGTCGATTTTTAGTTTGCACAAGCGTACGCATCTTTTATTGGAAATCCCATAAAAACATTTGAAGAACGAAATGTTCATATTCGTATACATAGCCCATCGTCATAATATTTTACTAGTTTATTGAAAAATGAAGTAAAGCACGTGTTTTAAATACATTTTTAAAAGATATACTTTATTTCGTTCCCTTTTTTCATCATTTTATGGATATAAAAAATATTTTTCAGAAAATTAAATTCAAGCATGAGTTGATTTGTTTAGGTTATACAAAATTGTAGGAAACTAAATGCAATTGCGGGGATCGATCTTAACATTGCGATTATATGTCAATTCTATGGCCTCATATGAGACAATATTCAATAGGTATATTGATCAACTCTCTATTTGAAAAAGAAAACTATACATATATATAATATAATATAACATAATATAATTATGAATTATATAGAAGTTTTAATATTTATTCCAAATATTTACCAAATAATGAAAAATCCTATTCTCCCAAATCTGGTATTGGTTCTGATGCTTTGTGACAACATACCTGCCAAATATATGAGAAGAAATTTAAATTAAATTCAAATTATTTATTTTAATTCTAATTTCTTTACTACCTTTGGAATGCGACCATCGATTCCACACTGCAAATTTCTTATATCAACTTGTTCTTGTTTTGGTAAATAAATAAACACTTGTAAACGTTCTTTTATGTATAGACAGTCTCCCAATGGAACACAGTTTTCATTTGATGAACATGTCTTAAGTTCTGAGAACATTAAAATTAAAATTATTATAAATTCAACTATATTGAAACGAACAAAATAATAAAATACAAATTCACTACAACAATATTCAAAATATGTATATATTGCATATAATACACCGTTGAATTCTATCTCTATCTATATCAAAAATTAACAAAATGATTCGTTATTATGAAGTTGAGTTTATTGGTATTGCCTTGAGAAAAAGCAAAAACCGGGTTTTCAAAGCATATATGAGATTTATCCATTGCTGCTATGTATACTGTGTGCACATGAGCTCTGTGTATATACATACTAGAACGGGTGGTCACTCGGTTTCTCTAAAATATCTAATTATATCTAAATTGTATAGCGACCGGGTGAGAGCAAGTGAGCCTATCCCGTGAGTACACCAAAATATAAATGATTTTTTTTATATGAAATTTATACATAATAACAGAAGATTTACATAAACTATTTTCTTGTTATGCTTAAAATTACTTTTTCTTTATACAAATGAATAGACTTACGTGCGTTTATAGAACTAATAACTATACACACAATACAAACAACATGTACAATTTTCATCATTTAATTTTCTTTGTAATACAACAAAAAATTAAAAAAAAATCAAACGTTCGATTAATTCTGTGGTCACGTCTCGACGAGTTTTCAACGATTACTGCAAGCACAATTGAAATGAATTCCGTTTTATCACATTTTTCACATCACCTTATAAATATGCACCATTTATCCATGGATTCTGTATACGATACGTCTTTTAGCAGTGTATTCTCTTCACATTCTTCTATATAATAATGATTTGAGTTTTAATGACATGTATAAGTGTTGAATATTGACACCAGATATTTTTGAAATGTGAAAACAATAAAACAGAATATTTATAAATCAAAATAAAAAGCGGACAGTAAAAAAATTAAAATGTTATTTTTAAACCGAAAACAATTAAGGCCAAAATGCTGTGGAGCATTGAATTAAAGCCTGACAAAATACATCATACTACTGTGACTAATGATTATCATATTTCTCAAGCGTCCTTGGATATCAGCAAAAATGATGACACCATGGATAAAGTTTGAGTTCAACAAGGCAATAAAAAATGTTTGGTGGCATGTTTATCGCAAGATACACTAAATGTAAGATTAGACTTGGCTTTTACAGCCGGCCAAAAAGTCATATATTATACGAGTAAAACAATAAGCCCGGTGTTTTTAAGCGGTTATTACATAGCAGATGTAAATGAATACGGTTCAACTGAGTACAAATTTATTTTTTTTTTTTTTTTATTTTATTTATACACACAAAAATTTTTTTAACAAAACTGAGACACTATTTGTCTCAAAAATGGGGTGAGACAATGAAGTGTCTCAGTTTTGTAAATTTTATTTAAATAATTGTATATTCACATTTATTTTAATTGAGACTTGAATATGAAAATTCCGTGTTTTGACACTTCAGAGAAATAACAACGACAATACGCTCTCACACAGAAGACGACTGAGTAAAGCTGACTAACACATGTGCAAATTCGTTCTATGCAAAACACAGACATGAGCGACATTGATACTTTTGGATGTATTGTTTTCCAGCCAATTTTGAAGTCTCAAATATACGCTCAGTTATATTAAATATCAATATTAATCAAGTCTGTGATTTTACATAGAACAAATTTGCACATGTGTTAGTCAGCTTCACTCAGTCGTCTACTGTGTGAGAGCGCATTGTCGTTGTTATTTCTTCAAAGTTTCAAATCATGGAATTTTCATATTCAAGTGTCAATTAAAATAAATGTGAATATACAATTATTTAAATAAAATTTACAAAACTGAGACACTTCATTGTCTCACCCCATTTTTGAGACAAATAGTGTCTCAGTTTTGTTAAAAAAATTTTTGTGTGTATCTTTGATGTTATAGTTGTTGTAATTGTCAAGTGATCTTAAACCGCTAAATTTATACTACTATTGATTCAGCATCTGCTGATAATTTAAATCATGCATTTAAGTGTGAAACCAATTCCGTAATGGAATTCAAGATATTGCTCGAGTTGACTGTTGATATTTCTACTCCATTTTCGGCAAATTTTTACATTGATTTGATTATGAAACTTGTTTTAAGAAACTTGTTTTATTGCAAAATCGTTGATTAGATTCAGTCGAATTTTACTCTTCTATAGCTTAGTATATCTTTTTCGGAACCTGTACCATTTATATTACGTATTAGTTGATATACAGTTGTTTGGATTTGGTTTTTAATTTCAATTTTGGAACAAAATGAAATATTTGTTTTGTTTCTTTTTGTTCTTTTATACGTCGGTGTTTGGTGTAATTACAGAGGGTAAAAAATTCAATTATTTGAACTCTTGAAATGAATTGATTCAATATTTGAGATGTCGACAAAACATTTCTTTGTTTGTAATGTTTATTCATACGAAGTGAGGAAGAGAGAGAGAGAGAACAAAGTACAAACTTCTATCACTTTTCTCTTTTTTTCGCTGAAGTGACCTTGAAATCATGATCTTAAAACTTGTATTGACCTCATAAAATCAGTTTGATCGTCTTCTCGTGAATCGTATAATTCAGACACATTCCTTCTTCTCCGTCAGACCTTCGATCTGCCGACAACTCGAGCACCAATTCCGTTGATTTGATTCGACGACTTTACGATGCAGCCAAAACCATAGGTTCTGACCAGGGGTCCAAGGGGTCGGAATACCCCCTCCTGAGACGGTCGTTTTGAAATTACCCCTCGTGATTTTCTTACGATTTCAAAATTTGTTGACCTTTTTTTTTTTTTTTTTGCTCTTACGATTTCAAAATAAACCTTTTTTTATTTCATCGAAATTACGAAATTATAATTGTTGTTTAGCTCAGAATATTCGTGTATATACTATATATATGTATGTATATATTCATGTTGCGTTTTTACGTTAATATTTTTTATGTTTCGTTCCTGTTGAACGGAATTCATATTACCAGGAATATCCTCAGCTACACAATTGTAACATTGTAATTATATTATTTCATTTTTAATTTACACTACTTATTGCCTATTTGGCTAATTGCTTAGCTTATCATTTTTGTCTTCTGGCTATTCTACTTTAATTCGTTTACTGATTAACGTCGCAGCACATGGATCAAATAATGCGTATCAGGATAAATACTGTTGATGATTTAGAAAAATTCTCGGCTGCGAAATATGCAAACGAATTTATAAAGGAACATTATCGAACAGATGATCCTAAAGGACGTTGAGTAAAAGTAGTAACATTAAGTGATGAAGTGGATGCAATGAAGAAACTTTTTCCAAAACTATCATTTATTTAATAGTTTTGATATTTGATGTTGTAATAATAATGAAATTAAATAATAACTAATAATAAATTGTGAGTCGACTTTGTATTCGAAAATGAAAAGAATCTTTTAAAAATTTTGAAATCGTAAGAGCAAAAAAAAAAAAAAAAAAAAAGGTCAACAAATTTTGAAATCGTAAGAGCAAAAAAAAAAAAAAAAAGGTCAACAAATTTTGAAAAGATGAAATTACCCCCAACGATTTTCTGAGAAATTGGGAATTACCCCTCCCTTAAAATCCCAGCTCCAGAACCTATGCCCAAAACTGGTATGTCTTCTAAAAACAATGTAACGACTCCACTTTTTTAGATCATGGAACAGTCGTTGAAGCATTAATGCTTCATTCTTATTAATTAATAAGACATGGTGCAGACATTGAAGTCAAGAGCAATGTTGGTTATTCCGCATTTCATGTTGCTGTTCAACAAGGTATTTTTTTTTTTTCAAAGATTTCATGCACATCATTCCGATTGTACTCAACAATATGAACTGATTTCAAACGAATAGTTGAACATTTTCTATGAACAACTCTTGATTCAATCATTTTTTGTACAACACATTTTTGTTAATAATAATAATAATCATTGACATAAATTAAAAAATAAATCTTTTAATCGAAACTAATATTCATTGGTAAATCAACTAATTCAGACAACGAAAGGATAGTTGAACAATTACTCATGCATAAAGCTGATATAAACACTGTTAATAATGACGAATGGACACCATTGGTTACAGCTGCATCCAATGGTATGATAAAATAAATAAAAATTCTCGATTAATGTTCTTAGTGCTAAATTTGCATTCAAAATGTACTACAAAAATAGTTCATTTCGAAGAATCTTATTTTTTAACAATTTTTTCTTCGTTTTAGAAGAACATTTATTTAATGAGAAATATTTGAAATAAAAACATTTCCAAAATTAATTTATTTGACGTTTTCAGGTCTAACAAAAATGGTTCGGCTGTTGATTAGTAATGATGCTGATGTAAACAAGCAAACTAAATATGGATACACACCACTGCATGTGGCTATACAACAAGGTAGTTTTTATTGATATTATCAATATTTCTTGTTTGAAGAGAAAATAAGTTCCTGTTAAATAAGTTGAAATATTCTTGTTATGTCAAATAACAAATTTATTCTTTCATTTAAACAAAAATTAATGAATTATTGGTGAACAGATAAAGCGGATATTGTCGAAGTACTGTTGAGAAACGGAGCAAATGAAAATATTGAAAATAACAGTGGTGTAACTCCAAAACAAATGGCTGATTCAGTAAGTAAGTTGAAGAGTGTGTGTGTTTTGTTCAAAATGTGTTACTAAAATTTATTTTGCCCGAATTGTGACCATTTATACCTTTATTCCATAGAAGGGAGAACAAGGGAACTCATTATGAACAATCAATATCATTTCTACAGAGCGCAAAATAAAAAAAAAAACTAAAAAAAATCTCTTCTCTCTATAAAATGCAGCTAATTCGAAGATTTTGGAATTATTTAGAGCAAGAATAGTGAGAGTTGCAGAGAAAGGTCAGTTAATTATTTATAAAATTATTAATGTTTTTATCTATTTTTGAAACTTAAAAATGTTTGTTTTTTATTTTAACCATCGATGCAGCCTGTGAATTTTACAAACTGTTACCAATTAATCGGATCTTGGGCGGTAACGATGCAGATATTGCCGAATTTCCGTGGATGGTATTACCTTTTGAAGATTTTGGTTTTGTTTTTTTTTTTTCTTCTAAATATATGTTGAATTTGAAAAATTTCGTTGATGGATTTTGATATTATTTCCAAGGCTAACGAATACAATCGAATTTTTTCTACATAATTTGGCACTTTGTACAGTTTATATGAGATTTGTTGTGTCTTAGAAATAGTTCAGAAAGAAAAGAGAAAAAAAAATGATCTCTTTGCTCTCTATTTTGCATTGTTTAAATCTTCAAAACTAATAAATTGATCATTTGATTTCCTCTTAGGCTGCTTTGGGTTATCATGATCACAACGACTATCAAATAAGCTTCGACTGTGGTGGAACAATAATATCTGAATTGTTCATTTTAACAGCAGCACATTGTGTAAAATCACGAATACCAGTTGTAGTTCGAGTGGGAAAAGTGAGTAAACATTTCTCGTTATAAAATTTCAATCAAATTTATTTTTTCCAACAAAAAATTCATTTTTAATTTGAGTTTTTTTTTTCAATTTCTCAATTATAACAAATTTTATTTATATCAAAATTTGGATTTTCAAAAATGTTCAATAGTCAAGCTTATCGAAAGATGACAATGACGATGTTCGATCTATGCATCATCAAATAAAGGTGATTTTCAGAAAAAAAAAATAATTGTTGAAATTTGTCATCCAGAAATCGTTACTTTTCTATTTGCCAACAGCAAATCATTTCTCATCCGAATCATTTATATCAAACAAAACGGAACGACATTGCATTGATTCGTGTTTCTAGAAATATTACATTTGCATACAACATATTTCCAGCATGTTTACACACCCATCTCTACGACGAATCGTCGGATATCAATTTAATTGTAACTGGTTGGGGTTCAACGTCAGCTGAACGTAAGTTGTATTTGATTTGGGAAAATTATTAAAATTCTTATTGAAATATTGTCTATTTTTGAAGGAACTGAAAGACCAAATAAACTGCTTAAGACGCAATTGCAAACAATGCCATTGGCGCAATGCAATACAACGCTTTTGAATTACAATGTGTTGGCAAATACAGCGGCTTTGCGAAATGGTATTTTTGAAGGACAATATTGTGCGTACGATCCACAAGGACGTAATGATAGTTGCCAAGGTGACAGTGGGGGACCTCTTCAATTCTTTCAAAGTAACTCATCTGTGGCAAACGTTGTGGGCATTGTTTCATATGGCATTTTATGTGGTTCCACTTTGCCAAGTCTCTATACCAGAGTGGCGAATTACTTGAACTGGATTGAACCAATCGTTTGGCCAAACTTATAGTATACAGACATCACAGAAGAGACAATGATATTACCTTTGTATATTAGAGAGGACATTTAAATTCAACAAGAATTTCTTGATAGTTAATTTTTCATTATTAAATTACAAAAATACAAAATGATGACAGAACAAGGGCTTCATATTCAATTTTTCTTTCATTTTTCCAACACAATCAATTCAAAGTAGTTTGAACAAGTGATTTCAAATCAGAAAATATTTTCAATGAAGCCAAAACAGTATTTTGAAAACAAATATATTGAAAATTCAAAATTCAAAATTCCAAACACAAACATTCGACGGAACTTATTTTTAATGAAAAAAACACAAGAATATTGACAGAAAATTGTGTGTTTAAGTAGGTATTGAATGTTGACTATTTTGATTGCTAGCTGAAGTGACGTTAGATTCCACTTGATCAGCTGGAGCGACCGCATTGTTGAACATTCGATAACGAATTCTCCAAAATAAGTGAAGAGTTAAGTAATAAATGAGTTCGATGATGCTCAACAATGAAATGCCCAAGAATAATCCAAGTGCACCGCCACAAGCAGCCAACAAATCGCTCAATGAATATAATTCCTTCACTTTTAAATCCATACGAAGATTTTCATGCCGAATTTGGGCAACTGAAAAACTGCATTGCATAGAAGAAAAACTCACATTATCTATATTTGAATTTTCATATTCATTGATTTGTTACCTTTGTTTTGAATGTTGATTCAATATTTTCGGATCAATTTTTACACGCTCAATTCTCACGTGATATTTGATCTCTCTACATGATGACATGCAGTCACATCGATTGCTCTCGACTTCTCTACTAATTAAAAATTTTCGTTGAGCCAATTTCAAGCACTTCAACTTTGCTCCTCCGCAGATTTTCGTATTTTTATCTCCTGTCAAGTGAAAATCACAAAACATAATTCGAATTCAATAAATTCAATAGTTTTACTGATTCATTTGATGGCACTTACTTGGCATGGAGAATTTCACGCATCCACATTCAGTTTTGGTGAAGTTCGACAAACATTCCATCTCGCAATTTGGTTGCGAATAAATCTTGAAGAAACGCAATTGACGCTCCGATTGAAAGAAACATTTCCGTTGTTTCGACGTATATGCGCGCAAATGTTGAGAAGTTATTGCCATTTCTTGTTTTATCACAACTTCAGCATATTGAGAATGTGGCAATCGAAAATAGTTTTGTGACATTTGCAATTGATTGCCAGGCGTTGATAAAATTAACTTAAAATCCTGTTCAAATGCACTGCACTCATGATCAATATCATTGTTTGATCTATTTAATACAATAACAAAATCGTTTTGTGCCCCAAAGTCAAATGCATTCAATGGATAAGTATAATTGTTTTTGATATTTTCCAAATTCCATCCCGATGCATTTGAAAATTTTCTGATTATTTTCATTCCTTCGGCCATTCTATATAAATTTACAAATGAATTTTAAATTTGGAATTTATCTGAATATTTATTATTGACTTACTCGTCCGTGTACATTTCATGAGAGTTTAAAGCATTGAAAGTAAAACAAACGCCTTCATCTGTCAGAATTGGAACCATAAAATTGGTGCAATGTCCTGGGCCTTTTTTCCAAATACACTGAAAAGTTGATTCTATTAGATTAGGTGCCAAATATTGAATAAGATTGTAAATTGATTCATCTGTAAAGTTGTCATCAAATTGAATACGTTCTCGTAAACGTGGGCAGATGTGAGATGCTGCATTCAGGAAAGTTTTTCTAATTGAAAACATTCATCAAATGATTAAATAGAGTTAAAAGGCAACAATATGATTTCGATTTACTTACTGTGTATTTGTTATATTGTTAGGAGATTTGAGTGAGGATGAAATATCCAATTTTCCTTTTTTTTACTTTAATCTGGGGACAAACAGTGACAGTAGGAAATGGGACTGATCCATATATCAGATATTCATTATCAATTCGTATTTTCACTGGATTCTCTTCCCATTGAATCCAGAGTTTTTGAATCATTGCTCCGCAAAACCAAAGTGGAACAATCACACCGATTAGCCAATAAATTCGTTCGATCCAATGCAAATTTGGTAGAGTGAAGTATCGAACACCATGGATGCTGCTGTTTTTGCAGTATTCGAAGAGAAATGAATAAATCTTTCGCACACAACTTAAATTTTTTAATCCCCAAAAATTTTTTTTTTGGTAAAAAGAAAAAAATAAAAACCCAAATAACCCAAAACCCCACAATGGCCAGAAAATCAATGACAGTGTATGTCTCCCTTGTTTCTCAATTTTCACCTTATCATCTTTAAAAACGATCAAGCGCATTTGTTGTTGTCTGACATGGGAAATTTTTGTTCAAAATCAAAAAGAAAAGATGTTCAGAAAAAAGATTACATCATGCACACTAAAGAGATGAAATCGATTGAAATTTGAATGCGTAGATTTGTATGGAAGAGCTCCGTACTCCCTTCAGCATGCACAATTTAGAATTCTTACCTAGTACTATTGTATTGAGATCCACTTCTCCTTTTAGCCATCAAATTTGATCGATCAGCATCAATGCTGTATTTGTACTCAGTATATGTGCAGTCAAACTCGCAATCGCAGTTACGTATGAAATCTAAACCATGCGATGAATATACTTTGTGTTGTAGTATATTGTGAATGCATCCAAGTTGTGATGTACCACAAATGTGTGTACTTTTGTCTCCTGTGAAAATATTTCTCTTTAATTGTTTTAAAGATTCAAATGTAAAATTCAAATCCATACTTGGCATCCACAATGCAACGCATCCACATTCCATTTTCGTGAAATTAGATAAACATTCCAACCAGCAATTGTTTCTTGAGTACGTTTTGAAGAAACGCAGATGACGATCAGAATTTAACACACACAGTCGTTGATTTTGTTTATAGCTGATTACCCCTTTCGAAATATCATATAATTTTGGCTCAATTGTGATAACAGTATCTTCAATATTCTGTATGACTAATTCTTCTTGAACCATTTGATATTTTTCGCCAGGAAAATGAAGAAAAACTCTGAATCGACAAAGAAGCGCTTCGCAATTGAAACCATCTTTAAGTGAAAGGTCTAATTCCAGAGAATTTTTTCGGCCAAAGCCAAGCACACGAACTGGATATTCTTGGCCAAAGTTTTCATTGTTATAACCAGCTGTAGTGCTCCATCCTGATATTTTTCGATCGTTCCTAATCCTAGGTACAATTCTAAAATTCAAATTATTAGTGGTCTCCTCTTGGCTAAATGCGCTCCTTCACATTCAAAATGGGTTATTCTAATCTCGAAAATGGGCTATTGTTTTCAACACGAAAATACGAAATGAACACAATAACCATGAACTAGCTATTTAATTACTTTTCCGCACACAACATGTTGTGCGTAAAAGTATCAGGCTCTGGTTTTGGCATAGATTTTGTATGGCATAGATTGTGCAGATGCCTATGCAAGCATAGTCACCACACGTAAAACATGTTATTTCAAGATAAAATGTAACGAATTCGTAACAGAAATTGGATAAATTGTATGCATTGCATTTTCAGTGCGGAAAAGTTAATCTTACGGATGTAGGACATCTTGTTTTTAATTACAATAAGCGCATACGTATTGCCAATGTTGGAAATGTACTACGAATGCTACGTTAAATATGTTAAAAGCATCCCAGATGGGCAAGTGCATGACTGTAATACATTCAGAGGCAACAAACCACTTTTTGTTTGTTCGTTCAAAAATTATGTAAAGTTAAATAAGCTTAAGGAAACTTAAATAAACAAGATGCCTTACATCCGTAAGATGAAATTTCCCGTACTGAAATTCCAACGCATATAATTCATCCTGGGACGAATTTCTGCAACGAAATCAAAATATTTTTTCTCCTAAAAAACATGTACTACGTTTTCTTCATAATAAACGTAGTTTAATTCTCAAACCAAAATAGTCTCAAACTAAGAGAATGTCTTGGATGAAACCAGGCTATAAACCCAATGTATTTAATATAGTAATGTTGAAAAACGGAACTACTAACGACATCTATGGATCGAAGCTATTGAAAATGACCATAACTCAAAAAAGCAATCAACTTCATACTACTGACACAGTCATTTCAGTATTGCTTTACATTGTTTGTTCACATCTTCTATTTTGTTGTATATAATTAGTTGGAAAAAAAAAATAAAAACAAAAAAATATTTGAGTGTTATATTCGTAAGAAAACATTTCATAGTGAATTCTCGATTACTAGATGGCGTTACTTTTTACGCTATACTGAGGTCAATTCTGCTCGGATGAAACTTTGCGAGGCGAATAAAACGTTTCAAAAAAATCCATTTTTGGTTCCAAAATAAGATGAATTAGTGATAAAATAGGCACAAAATCTATTTCATCGTTGAAATTTAATCGAAAATGAATCACATGCGTTGGAATTGTAGAACGAAAAAGTTCATCTTACGGATGTAAGACATTTTGTTGTTTTAATTTCAATTGTGTCGTTTTCATTATTTTCATGTGAGAATCAAATTTGAGTCTTATTCTCTCAGTCGTACAAATGTATTCAAATGTGTTCATTTGTTCAAATATCCACAAATGTACAGACGCATGCCAAATTATACCTATTTTAAATGCAGTTGTGGAATATTTGCAAAAGGTCATAAGAACGTAGAATTGATGCATAAAATTTTCATGTTTTTGTGTATGAAATGCGCGATTTGCGTACAATTTTTTGTGAAAAAAACATAAGAATTACCCATCTCTTAGGACATCATTTGAATCTAATGCATTGAAAGCGAAACAAACACCTTCATCGGTTAATACCGTTGATATGTATTCAGAACACTTGATCTTCTTCTGCTGCCATCGACATTCACGAAAGACATCATCAAGACTGGGAGCGAGATCTTCAATGATTTCATAAACGGATTCATTTGTGTAGGTCTCTTTGTTGTAAAATATCTTCGGTAATATCTTTCTCAAGTATCTGCAGGTGTGAGCCAATGCATTAATTTGGATTTTCCTATGAATAAAAGAAAAAGAAAAATCAAAATTACTTGCCTGCATGAATTGCATAATTATTATGGCGTAGCGAAATTCAGATATATGACGCAGTAGCTATAACCTATGCTATACTCTTTGGAATCGAAAGAGACTGTAGCCCAGGTTGCACCTACGACACAGGCTGTGGCTACTGCGCTCATCATATTTGAGAATCGATACACCCTAATGTGAATACCAAAAACGATTTGCACGTTCTCTTACTCATTCTCAGACAAATCCGCTATCATTTTAAATTGATCGTTAAACTTTGAAGCCAAGTTGAATTTGTGTTTCATGCTTTTAACTGCTGGACAAATCATTACGCTTGGAAATGGAATCGTGGAAATGTGTGCACTTTCATCCAATTTCAATGTCATTAGATTCTCATTCCAGTAAATCCAAACATCACGAATCATCAAACCGCATAAGAAAACACATACGCCGAAGCCAATTATCCACCACAATCTATTTTCGAATAAGAACAATCAAACAATTAGTGTGGAAAGCGAACTATTCTCCATTTGAAATGTGTTTTCCAACCTTTCCGTCCAATGTAATAGTTTATCGCCAAAGTATCAAAGTCCGTGAATGTTACTGTTTTTACAAAAATCCGCGAAGAATATTCGACAAACTCGAATTATGTGAGCGATCAGTTTGGAGAGCAACAAGTAAATCCATTGGATGAATTCGGATAGTGATCTTGTCTGAAATGCAATGAACTTGTCATTAACATCACCTGCATCTGCGTATATTTCAGTAGGTTAATGTTATATAAGCAGAAATTTCGTCGCACAACATAGCCACAGTTCTAACTTTTCATTTTATGACATTCTAACCATATAAAACACCGTATAACAAAAAAAAGTGATCGTCTGTGTGATTTGAATTTCCTAAGTTGTGCGTTAAAGTAGATGGAAAAACTAGCGAAATGACGTTTTTGGTTTCTTCGGGAGACGTCTGAAATTTGTTTTTATTGAGCTTTGTAGCTTCGCAGTACAAAGATTTCAGATTGACATTTTAAATGGATATTCAAATCAATTTGTGGGTATGTATTATAATACGACTTATTTCCATGTAAAATCGTTTGCTGAATTCGAAAAAGATAAAATAAAGACGATTGGATTAATTTTCTCTTCGGAAAAATTTTGAAAAATTGGGTTTTTCCATACAAATATCAAGAAAAAATCACACGTTATTCCGTAAAATTTTGCAAAAATGTGTACAAATCGTGTGTACACGAATTTAATTGCGTATTCTTACTACTTGGGTATTATCGAAATAAGGCTGGTGCATTATATCAATGACATGGAAGACGGACTTTTCCACTCTGCATGCATTCATAGTATGAATTTCATTCAAATTTGTTTTGGCGAAATGTTTTTTGCCGCAAGGGGACATTTGCTGATCCCCTTAACATTTCGACCGTGCACAACAATGATTCATACCCTTTTAAAACCAAGCCTACGTGACAATAAGTGGCTCTATGTATTAGATATTGATTCCCCTTACACATTCAATAGCTCTTTCAGCAAGGATTGAGTGAACGGCTACATGAACTATGGTCCGACGAAATGCAGTCCACAAAATACGACCTACAGTCCTAAAACTAAACGAATTTCAGTCCGATATTAAACGAACTGTTGACCAGGACCATAGTTCGTTTTCAATCGTCTTGCAGTCCGATTCAAAACCGAAGTAGTTTCCTGGACCACAGTTCGGATTTTCCCATATCGAAACTTACTCAAGTTGGCCATAATGTCTCACACCAATTCTGGGAATTTTTCTTTTGAATTGCCCTAGCGGGGGACATTTCAGCAGCAACAATATAATAATAAAAGGAAATCATAAACTTCCTTAACTTGAAAAAATGCCATATTGAAAAGTAAATCACAACGACGTAACATTAGGAAAACTTCATGCAACAATATAATATTAGATAATTATTTTTATTTTGAGCAATAATTGACTAAATTCTTTTTTATAAAGTTGAATTGAAATTAACAATAAAACACCTTTAATTCAATTAATAATTGTTTTTATTTAATGAAACTTTTTTCGATAATACAATAGTATCATCATCAGATGACGTCTGAATTTCAACTAAAATAAAAAAACTCTAATTTTCTAAATCAAAAACGTGCCAAAAATTGTTCACAGCAATGTAAATGAAAAAGAGCTAACATCAAGATCGAAACGGTCGTACTAATACAAAGTTACAATGAAACAATACAACGATAAGAACCAATCATGCAACTAAAAACTATCAAGAAGAGAGAAGAGTGTCGAATAATGTGGCCCTACGTCACGATTTACATTATTGCGTCTGTATAAATAAATATAAATTATTGCGTCTGTACAATGATTCCAAAATGTTTTGCCTGTGCCGATTGGACTCCGAAACAATCAATTTGAAATTACATTCATTTATATTTTTAATATTTTTTTAAACATCTACATGTTTGATCAATATATACACTATTGCAAGAATTACAATTCGCTAAATAAACACCGGGGTTTTCTACATGGTCAATTTTGTCTTTAGTCGATTTTAACAATGATTTTAATTTTGTGTTGCATTTTGGAAAAAGAACAGCAGAGCAATCATCAACATATCGATAATAGATATTCGGGAACAAAGCGTTTTCCTTTAATCTTTTCTCCACTCTAACCATAAAAAGATTACATAAGAAAGGACTTAAAGAATATCCCATTGGTAAACCATCCTTTTGCAAATAGAATATCTCTGGGATATTATCCCACGAAATTGGAAATAAGCATGGTCAATGCTCATTTTTGTTAAATCCATTAATGCTTGACATTCCAATGGATTAATTTTTTTGGCGATCAAGCCATTCTAGGAACATTGCAAAAATATGATTTAATATCAAATGAAACCAACTCTTCACTCTCTTTTAATGTAATATCAGACAATTTTCCAATTAATTCTAAAGCATTTTTGATTGAAAAAGTATAAAATTGTTTCATTTTACTGAATTTCTCATTTAGCCACTTAGTAATTGCAGAGTGTGGAGCATTCAAAATTGATACAATCGGACTATAACTATTCCCAGGTTTATGTTGTTTGAATAAACCGTAAATCGATGGCACTTGAGAATGAGAAAGAATTATGCGGTTTTTCCAAGATAATCCAAATAAATCGGCATTATTTTTGATAGTTTTGCTCACTTCAATTTTCATTTTGTTTAACGGATTTCTAACTTTCACGTAATTTCCGTTATCGATCAATTGTTGCATACCAGAATCGTAATCAATTTTATTCAAGACAATGACGCAATTCCCTTTATTTTAAGCAGTGCTTATACTGGGGATCGATATGTATCCGAGATATTTCGCACGTATCAGATATTTAACGCTGCGTTACTTCTCCTTCCACACGAAATTTATGACACGCAGCTGTGTTTTATGTTGTAATATGTTACAATATCATTATATTTTTTTTCAAATAGAAAAATATCATTTCCAAAAAAATAAAGTGGTTTTGTCTTAAAATATTTATATTATTTCAATTTTTTTTATTCCAAGTTAAGAAAATGTAAAATTCTCCGCTTTGCTTGTTATATGAATTCGCTCTATTCATTTCGCCATATTCATTTTGACGTTTAAGCGAAAATTTGACAACAAACACTTTGTTTATGTTTATTTTCGAAAGCAAAAAAAAAGAAACTAACCAATTTTTCTGTTCAAAAATCATTAAAAATTATTTGGTTACATTTTTTGTAAATAAATAAACTCTACGATAAACTTCTCAAACATATTATTGAAATTGTTTTTGTTTTCAAATTCAAATTATACAAAATCTTATTATTGTATTAATTCTAAGTTGATGTCAAACAAAACGTTCGATAAAAATATCTCATCAACGTAAATATTTGCAACAAAATCGTTTTTCATTTTTCATCAAAATGTCAAATATTCCAAAGTCATACTTAATATATTGTCTGCAAATTATTTATATTAAACATATTCAACGAAAATATCTATTCATCACATCCATCGACAGCAATTGTCAATTGCGCATAGAAACTAGCGCCCTCTGAGAAGTGTATTCTATGTTATTGTTGTTGTATTTTGACAATTGCTGTCGATGGATCCATCGACAGCAATTGTCAATTGCGCATAGAAACTAGCGCCCTCTGAGAAGTGTATTCTATGTTATTGTTGTTGTATTTTGACAATTGCTGTCGATGGATGATTCATCATTATGTCTTACACATTGCTCAAAAAAATTATCGTTTCAACGTGAAACATATGCAACGATATAACAATTGGATAACGTTGAATTATCAAGACTTAAAGACCTGCACACACAATTTGTGTGACACAATGCATTCAAACTCACCGCAAAGCCATTGTACATATACATTAGGGCGGTTCGATTTGTAGGGGATCAAAAAAATCGCTTAGGCACATATGATTTTCGGATTTTAGGGATCAAAATAAGATACTTTGCTCAAGAAACCATACCTCTAAAATGAATTCTGATGTCCCTTGTACTAACATGTAGGTACCCAAAAGGTCAAATTTCAAAAAATCCTGTTTTGACCCATTTAGAGTGCCCCAATCGAGTCCAAATGTATGACCGACCCCCACTAACTTTGGAGGGCCGACCCACCCATGCCAGTGTTACCCCCTGGGATCCCCCTAGGGGGTCTCCCATACAAAAATATCAAAAAATATCAAAAAATCACCATTTTTGGCACTTTATATGACAAAAATCAGTGAAATGGCTATTATTTTTCCGCACAAATGAAGTTTCTAGGAAAAAAATGTTTTTTTTTTTGTTTTTGGATTTTTATTTTCTCTTTAAAAATTTATTCGATCAGAACATAGGAAAGAAACTAAAAAATTATTTTTTGAAGTCTTTTTTGGTTTCAACCCTGGGCAATTTCGCACGGCTCTCTAATGTCGCCTCCATAACAGCCTCTACATTTTCCGATATTACTCGTTTGGAAACGCTAGCTAGCAGTTGAACGTGTTGTTCCGTTCCTTGTATATGTAATGGAATATTCGGATCAGTAAATGGTGAATCATCTTCATTTAAATATTCTTTCAATGTTTCATACGGAATGATTCGCGTGAATGGTGGTTCAAATACGTTATTTATATCATTCAAATCGATCATATTCGTGTAATCGAAGCAATGGAAGTTTATATCTGGTTTTTTATATTCTCTAAGTTCCGATGGGTCTTCAACATTGTCTCGATATCGTAAAATTTTCTTGATAGCAGAGTCGCGCACCTCTTTCCTATCATCAAACAACATTGATAGCAAGATATTTTCCGAATGTGCAAAATATGGATTATTTTCAATTACATGATTGACAACAGTGCGTAAATTTGGCTCCAGAAATTGTGCCCAAGTAATGTACTTGAAAAATAATACACTACCGTACACGACAGAGCTGTAATACTTGATATTAAAATACATTGGCACATAAACCTTAATTATAAATTCAACCAGAATTCTTAAATTTTTAGGTGGTTTTTTCATTGTCACATATAATCGTAATAATCTAGCGGCCTTGGTGAGCCAGCGAGAATGTACAATTTTCCCTGGTTTGATGTTAGCCAGATCCACAGAAACCACGCCATTAGAAATTGCATGTGCCATGTCGTATAAGTACTGCGAATCGGTGGAATATTCGTGCTGTTCTGCAACAGGAGGCATATTTTCCAACGCAATTCTCTCAAAGTCGCTCACCACCTAAAAATATATAATAATTAAATAAATTTATTATGATTTCACCATTTAAAATGTTAGAAAATTAAAATAAATGAGTGATAGCAATGACTTACCGGAAGAGCTTCAGAATTTTCAATTTGCTTGCTTAGTTTCCCGGTTGTCGATGTTGGTCCAGTGCTGGATGATTTATCCAAAACCTCAAACAAATGTCGAAACGGAAGTTCGTTGAAGTGCAGAAGGCAAACAAACCAATGCAATGGTCTTTTTAGCAGCAATTCGAATCTTCGTATAATTCCACCGTGTGTGCCAGTGTTTGTTGGCTCACCGTCAGTGCATATGCCAATCAATGCATCCAGAGATATGTTTTTATCGTTGAAAAATTCATTCAATTTTGTTGTTTTGTATTCAGCACTTTCCTCTACCAGTCTTGCGTAACCAATCAATCGAGAATTCGGTTCTCTCAAAATAACAAGGTGAGGTTCTTTTACCATCCTATTCGTCTGCATTTCTCTCTTTCTCTACGAACTTTCGATTTATCCATGATGAGAGGTTCGCCATGCTGATCTTTCATTTCAAAATCTTTGAAAAGACTGGTTGCCAATGCTGACGCTACTCTATCAGACACACCAAATCTGTCACACATCAAGGCAAAGTTAAAACAATCGTATCTTTCTGTGTATTGTGAACTTGTGCTTCTATTCATAACATCTTCATCAACTGTCATCGGTACGTATGTTGTATCATTCTTTCCTATGTTCTGATCGAATAAATTTTTAAAGAGAAAATAAAAATCCAAAAACAAAAAAAAAAACATTTTTTTCCTAGAAACTTCATTTGTGCGGAAAAATAATAGCC
The DNA here is from genome assembly GCA_029041755.1 of Resseliella maxima. NCBI lineage: Eukaryota > Metazoa > Arthropoda > Insecta > Diptera > Cecidomyiidae > Resseliella > Resseliella maxima. The sequence continues at coordinate 28,010 of JAQOWM010000149.1, read as the reverse complement.
ATTTCACTGATTTTTGTCATATAAAGTGCCAAAAATGGTGATTTTTTGATATTTTTTGATATTTTTGTATGGGAGACCCCCTAGGGGGATCCCAGGGGGTAACACTGGCATGGGTGGGTCGGCCCTCCAAAGTTAGTGGGGGTCGGTCATACATTTGGACTCGATTGGGGCACTCTAAATGGGTCAAAACAGGATTTTTTGAAATTTGACCTTTTGGGTACCTACATGTTAGTACAAGGGACATCAGAATTCATTTTAGAGGTATGGTTTCTTGAGCAAAGTATCTTATTTTGATCCCTAAAATCCGAAAATCATATGTGCCTAAGCGATTTTTAAATCGACCCGCCCTAATATACATTGTATACTTATATCATCGCGCCTTACCAACGTCCGTTTCATTGCGTTAAGAAAAACGGCTTTCATACAACATGACATGCTACGATGCAAATGGTCATTCTATAGTTGAACAAACACGTATTAACATCGTTCATCGTTCTAGAAAAAAATTACAACTCAAAAACCAATAAATCACAGTACAGTTTTTATATCGATTTCTCAAAATGTACGCTGTAGTTTACTTGGTTCATTCCAAAAAACATGTTGTAGTACCCAAACAATTTATATCGGGATTATCACAAGAACGTTTGGATAATTATGGCAAAAATCGTAATATTTTGTTCAAAGTCTATTATTTAAAACGTGTGTGTGAAAATGGATTATTGCCAAATGAAAACGTGGTACCAAATTTTGGATTGAATGTAAGCAGTACATACCAAACAGATCAGGACGAAACGTGCGACATGGGATATATAAAATACTTTTTCGGTAAGTTTAATTTGTTCATATTTTTTATCTGGGCATTTATACATCAAAAATGTACTAATGATTAAATTCGCAGAAACATTTGAAGCTGCGAAAAAATACCGAGACAAGTTTCGTGCCCAAAAACCAGCGGTTTACAATAGTTCTCGGTTCAAAGATATTTGTTCATCACAACCAGCTACTCAAGAAATTACCAACAATAATAAAAATTCTTTGGAAAATTCCGATGCTTTGCCGGCAGTATTGAATAAAGATGAAGAAAGTGTCAAGTACGATAAATTTGTCGACAATGATTTAGAAAGAGTAGGAAGTGCTGGATCTAAAAGCAACGACAACGATGATAATAGTGCAAGCGTTTTATTGGAAAATTTTGTGGTTGTTCAAACCGAATTTGTTGCTGATAATGAACAAAATCTATCGGTGCAACAAGAAATTGACACATTCAACACTGATATGCACAATTTGGCGGCTGACAGAAATGAAGAGAGTATTGAATGCAATAGCAACAGCAAAGGTGATGATCGCGCAAACGTTTCATTGGAATATAATGTGGTTGATAAGATCGAATTTGTTGCTGTTAATCAACAAAATCTATCGTTGCAACAAGAACTTGACTCAATCGACAATGATGTGCACAATTTGACGGCTGAAAGAAATAAAGATAGTGCTGAATGCAATAACAATGACAACAACGATAATCGTGCAAACATTCCTTTCGAAAATATTGTTTTTGGTGAAACTGAACTTGTTGTCAATCAAAACAACGAACAGTTGGCACAGGAAGCTGACTCATTTGGCAATGATATTAAAGATCCATTGCAGTTGGTGGTATTAGAAGGAAACGAAAATGCTGCATTCGATGATATGTTCACAGAAAAGTTTGATGAAAGTATTATATCACAAAATACATCCAATAGTGTTGTTCATAACAGCCCTGGTGGTACAAAAAAAATCACGATCACCGAAGACGACATGGAAATGACATACGCATTTGATTCCAATGTATTCAATCCAGCGTCTCTTGGATTTCAAATAAAACTGAACGATCTAATGTCAGGAAACATTCCTTTTAAACAGAATGTAAGTTGGAGATATATATGACTTTTTTTGTAATTGATTTTCAATTGAAACTTATTTTCTTGTTTAGTTGAAAGGTGATCGTGCATACTGGATCAATGTTGATGGGGTTGGACGTGAATTTACCATTGCCGCAAAGGTGGTTGAAGGTTTAACCGTTATGAATCAACCAGGACGTCGTGAAGTAATTGAAAAAGATAAAATTTTTATCAAGGCACTATTGATCTCTTTATATGGTCTCAAAAAAATTCAATCTTTGAATAAAGACGAGAGAATTACAAAAGAAATTATATTTTTCATCAAAGGTAATTTAATTAAAAGGACGGTTTATTCTTTTTATTTGTGAAAAGGCCAAAATACTCTTTTATTTTTAAATTGAATATATTAAAAATAATAATTTTTATTGTTTCCTTTTTCAGACCTTTTCATCCATCGGATTGGTAATAATGACTGTAAAAAAGGAACACGTTACTTGAAGTTTGACGACCTCGTTAAAACTGCGTGTGACGAAATCAAAAATCATAATTTCTGTTAATTGACCGTATAATTTTATCTGTTTTTCAAATGACATCAAAAATGAAAAAAATTAATGAAGAAAAAAAAAGTCACTGTACCTCAATATTTGAAATACTTGTATCACAATGGAAAATCTATAATTAGTGACATATTTATGAAAAAGCCATGGATGTTTCCTTTTTTTTCATATTCTTTACTCATAAAGAAATCAATCTACAGAAATGCAAATACGTAAAATACAAATATAAAATTTGATTCGTAATCAAACAATTGACTATCAACTTAAAAAAGTTTTAATGAAAATGTAGTCCAAAAAATTCCATTCCCTTTCTTGGCTAATTTAACTGTAGAAGTTTCATAAATGTTGTTAAAGATCGAAAAATGTATTCTAATGATATAAGTAATCTTTCAACTCAACATTGATTACATTTTTTCATAAATCCACAAGTTTACTCCCAACAAAACAAAAATATATACACGTTGCAAATTGCAACCATCATAGATTTTATTTGGTGTACGTTCAACCATTCTTGAATGAAAAAAATGTTGAACAATTTTTTTTGCAAAGAATGTACAAAAATAAAACAAGAAAGATGTGCAAATTTTGATTGTTTGCTCTCAATTTAAAATAAATACATATTTGAAATTAAATTTGAATAAAAAAAACAAAAAAATATAATAACAACTGTTAAATTAATTTCATGCAATGTGATTTTCAACCAAATGTGTTTTCGGAACGATGTCGCTTGAGATCGAACTCCATATGGTTTGACAGATCATGTGTCACATACAGCGCATTGTTTTCCTTTTCTGTTTAATTTTTACTGGTGAAAAAATAATTGTCCCGGAATAAAAATAATAATGACTTCCGTGCAATGTCATTACTGTCAAGTTAAATTGGGAGCAAAATACCGTTTATTGCCACATTTTAAATCGGTCCATTCGGACCTTTTTGATACAAGTATGTATAAGTGACCAAAGTGTATCAAACAATTCAAACATAAGAGCAATTGTACTGTACATTTTAAAAAAATCCACCGGCCAACAAAGAAAGACCTTAAGAAATACATGAAAAATCCACCGAAAATTAAAATTTTCACAAAAGGTTGCTGTTGTCATTCATTATTTTTTGAAAAATAATCTAAAAATTGTGTCTTTACGCATGCCTTAGGTAAAAATTTAAGTAAAAATGAGGGGAAAAATTAAAATGTCACCTCGAAGCACGGTACGAACCATTCCATCATTTTTTATTATTGTTTAATTTGTACAGAAAATGTTAGAGCTTGAAAAATCATAGAATCATTGTTTGATTTAATCGATTTGTATTGATAATCATTTCAAACTATGGAAAATATGAATTGGTTATTTTGATTTTTCAATGTTTGTTTTCACGTTTCAATTTTAGATAAAAATGTGCTCAATAGTGTTTTACACGAAATTGTTGAAAAGCAACCAGTCAATAATGTAGTTCCACCATCATCTACGGATGCATTTCAATACCACGTTCCCATATTCAAATTGTCCGAAATATCATCGAATTCGAATGAATATATCAGTTTTGTGCAACATGAAATATTTGAATCAAACGTAATGCAGTCATTGAAAAATTCAAATTACATAAACTGGTGGACTGAATACGAATGCCCTCAATTATATCCATTGAAAGCGCAAAATGAACCCGAAATTGATCTACTGAGCGCAATTTCACATGCTTTATTCGGAAGCGGAGATAGTGAAATGAAATTACGCGTTGATTTGCAATCTCTTTTAGGTGGCCCTCAAGGGAATGAATTGAAAATGTATTGGCAACGTGAGCAAATGTATATTAATAAGAAAGAAAAGGTTGATTTCACAGATTGGACAAGCGAATGGGAAGAAATGATAAATATTGAACCAATCGACAAATATCCTATGAGGAATATTCATGTTTTTTTTCTGGCTCACCTCATTCGTAGACCAGTGATATTAGTCGGTGATCCATGGTTTCGAAATGAAAACTTTGAAAAAGTAGACACAATTCCTTTTTTGAGAATATACCTTCCTATAAATATTTCATCGAGCATCTGCAATCGTTCACCAGTGATCTTATCATTTTCTCAGTATCATTTCAACGCTTTAGTTTCAGTAACAAACCATGAACGAGTGTATATTCCCATTGTGAATCATAAACTTAAATTATTGCCGATACGTTTCTACACTTCTGAAGCAGAGGACATATCGAAAGTCCTTCACAAATATTTGGATTTAATTGTTTTTCAACATTCAAATGGGGAAGTAATTTGTTGCAGGCAAGAAATTGGTTAATGTGAAAAGTCGGTAGAAATTTGGAAGAACAAAATGGAATGTTTTCAAACCATGTTTTTTGCTGTACGTCAGAAGATCAGTGATAATACCATCAATAAAAAAAATGTGGATCGAAAAGAAAGTGATATCGAAATGAACAGTGAAGATATTTCAATCAAAGATAAATCCATCTTTGAGCAAACACAATTGGAAAAAGGGCAAAAAGAAATTATTCATGAAAAGCGTAATGATGAAACCAAATTTGAAATTGAACAAGAAAAGAATATAAGCATTGATGATTCTGATATCATAGTTAAACCCGTCGAGCAAAAAGAATTGGAAAAGAAGTCAAAGGAAAGTGATTTTCGAAAGAAGGGTGATGTTAAGGGAAAGTTCAATAATTTCAAACCATTTTATCAACGAAAGGTAATTCTTATTATACTATGAATTAATACAATTTTAACATTTTAGCAACATTTAATTCTGTTTCCCATTTCAGAGTTTCAGTAAGCTCCCCGTATTTATGCGAATCGGACAATACATACGTCCTAAAACATATTCGTATAAGCAAAACAAAAGAAATGGGCATTATACTAATTTTCAAAAACGTGGTGAATGTTTTCAACCTGACAATCAAAGCAAAACTGTAGATTCGAAAAATGCTGTATCAGTTATTCAACATGTGAAAACCAACGATATGTTAAATCAGGAACAAACTATTTGTGTGAAAGTTGATGAAGGAGGAAGACAGTAAAAAAATATTTATTTAAATTTCAAAAGATTAAACCAAATTGATCAATTAATTTTTTTTTAATTTCAGGATTTCTCTAGAAACAAAATTCACAGCCACAAACACAAGTGATGATGTTCCGTTAAACTTAGTATGGAAACCGAATTCAACCGGGTCTGATGATCAAAACGCATGTGATGTATCTTCACATATCGACAAATATCTGGAACATTTACGAAACCAATATTATTATTGAACTAATTTGAAGATATTAGTTTAATATGTGATCTAATTTGGATGTTTGGACGATTCATGTTTATAGTTTGGAAAATCACGTTGAAACGATAATTTTTTCGTATGATACAATATCACCCTGGTCTTTAAGGCAAAGTTGAAAAGAAAAACCATTTTCAACAACAAGAATATTTTGTATATTAGATGATTTTTACATTATATTATTTAAAAAAATAATCTCATTGATAATTCAACGTTATCCAATTGTTATATCGTTGCATATGTTTCACGTTGAAACGATAATTTTTTTGAGCAATGTGTAAGACATAATGATGAATAGATATTTTCGTTGAATATGTTTAATATAAATAATTTGCAGACAATATATTAAGTATGACTTTGGAATATTTGACATTTTGATGAAAAATGAAAAACGATTTTGTTGCAAATATTTACGTTGATGAGATATTTTTATCGAACGTTTTGTTTGACATCAACTTATAGAATTAATACAATAATAAGATTTTGTATAATTTGAATTTGAAAACAAAAACAATTTCAATAATATGTTTGAGAAGTTTATCGTAGAGTTTTTTTATTTACAAAAAAAGTAACCAAATATTTTTTAATGATTTTTGAACAGAAAAATTGGTTAGTTTCTTTTTTTTTGCTTTCGAAAATAAACATAAACAAAGTGTTTGTTGTCAAATTTTCGCTTAAACGTCAAAATGAATATGGCGAAATGAATAGAGCGAATTCATATAACAAGCAAAGCGGAGAATTTTACATTTTCTTAACTTGGAATAAAAAAAATTGAAATAATATAAATATTTTAAGACAAAACCACTTTATTTTTTTGGAAATGATATTTTTCTATTTGAAAAAAAATATAATGATATTGTAACATATTACAACATAAAACACAGCTGCGTGTCATAAATTTCGTGTGGAAGGAGAAGTAACGCAGCGTTAAATATCTCGGATACATATCGATCCCCAGTATAAGCACTGATTTTCTCAATGCTAATTCCATATCAACAATTTGTTCTGTCAACGGTAACGATTTATGTGGAAGAGCAAAACTGAGACCCTTGTTTAATAATTGGATTTGATTATCATTTAATGGAACATTTGATTTGTTGATCAAAAAATTTTCATTGAATCCACTTTTGTTTTTAATTTTCCCAGTTTTTCGTTCTTTCAAACCACGAAGTTTTTTCTTTTTTATCCAAAGCAAATCACTTGTGATTTTTCCACAATTGCAAATGTTTTTTTTAAAAAATCATCAAAAATATACGTCGGGGTATTGTTTGCCAAAAATTTTGTGCGTTTTGTATAACTGAAGTTGTTGCGAATGAAGAGACGATTTTTTATTCTTTACTACTACTACAGGGTGGCCCATTTAAAAATTGGAATTTGATTTTGCTATAAAAAAAAAACGGCGCAATATTTTTCAATGGTTGAACTTTTATTTATGAAAAATAATTTCGGTCAAATGTCCACCACGACTGACTTGGCAATAGCCCATTCGATCAACCCAATTTTTGAGTACATTTTCGATTGTCTCCGACGTTATTTCAGCAATAGCGTCATGAATTTCGGTCTTGAGGTCTTGAATTGTTTCTGATTTTTTGCATAACATTTATCGACCTTCTATTGCGACTAATTGAAAATCGCTGAAAATCGAAAAAAAAATCAAAAAAAATTTTTTTCTATTCTGGTGTAGTATTTTACATGCCATTTCATCTGGTATGTTCGATTTGATAAGATGGGCATTTTTTATCGCTCAAATCACTATTGGTAAATTTCGATCTCATGCTATCTTGCTTTTGCTCATACGCTTTAATGACTTAGTTGCAAAAATCTTCCGCACAATTGCAAATGGCGTTTATTAACTTCGTTATTATAATAAATAATAAACATGTTAATAACGTTATTATGATCGATCTTAATAAATACTAACCATCATAATACGCTTATTAAGTTCGATCCTAATAAATAATAACAAGCTAATAAATTATTATGATAATAACATTTTTATTAACATATCGATTTGGCACATCTGTAGGTTGCGTATACGAGCAGGCCCGTAGCCAGGATGGGTCTTGGGCTGGCTGAGCCAGCCCAAGCAAATCTTGAGCCAGCCCAAAAAAAATTTACCGATATACATTTTTCTACACAAATATGAAGTAGAAAATGATCGAAAAAATAAAAAAATGATTATAAATAGCCAAATAATAAACGAATAAATCGCAGTACATATGTATATTGTATATAAAAATTATTCAATATTAATTTTCAATTACACTTGTATCCGACTTCTGAGTAAGAATGCACAAACATGCGCGCGAATCTGTTGTCTAGTTCATTGTCCTATACAAAAATGTAACTGATTCAAAGCAAATCTCAATGTATCTAGTAGGCATTGCATTGGAATTCGTGCCATTTGACCACTTGCTTCTGAATATTTCTCATTCCGTTTGTGTGTTTGGTGTTGAGTGGTACTCAATAATGCAATAGAGCTAAATCATAATATTTGAAACAGATAAATAAAAATAATTAAGAATATTAAATAAATTACAATATTTAAAAATGAAAAGAAGCTCAGAAAGTGAAAGAAAAGTGAAACAGGTTCGCATTAGTGACATGTTTGGACAATGTAATTCACAAACACGTAAGTTGTTGACAATGTTTTAGAGAAATTATTTTGAAGTATTAATAAATTGTATTGTGAATATTTTTTTAATATAGCTGTAGTTCCAAAAAAAAAACGATCAGTTAATAAACATGAGCTCTGAACCTAATGCAAAATGTCCAACATCCGCTGGTTTATTAAATGAGCCAGAAATCGCAGCAATATCAAAGTCCTTTGAAAATTCAGCACCAACAGAAATTTTGCCAATTGGATCTGAATGGAAAAAACAAGTTTTCTCGAAAAATTCTTTTCCAAAAGATAAGGAAAACCGTAGTTTTCAACCACGCTGGGCAGAAATTTACGAATGGATTGAATATTCTTCAAATTCTGATGCTGTGTATTGTTTTGCATGTCGTCAATTTGGAAAATCGACGGTAAAAGATGATGTTTTCACGAAGACTGGATTCAAACATTGGAAGCTGGCACTGCAGAAAAATAAAGGTCTCGATAAACATAATCAATCATCTTTGCATATACAAAATATGTCATTGTGGAAGGAAAATAATCACGTCATGCAAAATCAATGCAAATTTCAAATATGTTATCGAGCGATGTAATTCAGAAAAGACGGTACTATGTTAAATCGTTGATTGATGTTGTGAAATTTCTTGTTTCGAACGAATTGCCATTTCGTGGAGATTGGGATGCCAATACACACCATGAAGTTGGACTTTTTTCAAATTTATTGGAATACACTGCACAAAAAGATGAAAAACTTAAGGCATGTTTAGATGTCATACCAAAAAACGCAACGTACACATCACCAGATATACAAAATGAACTGATTGGAATAATGGCGGAAGAATTGCGAAAACAAATTCTTTTGGAATTAAATTCAACCGATTTCTTTACTCTTTTAGTTGACGGAACAAAAGATAAAAACAAAAACGAAATAATATCAATTGCTGTTCGGTATGTAATTGGCTCTAAATCGAAAGAAATGTTATTATCTTTTGAAAAATGTGACAGTCTTTGTGCTGAAGGAATGGCCGAATTTATATTGATGAAACTGAAAGAATTTGGGGTGGATCTTGTAAAAATGATTAGTCAATGCTACGATGGTGCTGCTGTGATGAGTGGTGAGAACGGTGGAATACAAAAAATTATTCAAAGAGAACTAAATCGAATCATTCCTTACATCCATTGCTTCAATCACCGGCTTCATTTAATTGTCATAGCTGCAATAGAAGAAACTGCTGCACCGTCTTTGTTTTTTGGCCAAATAAAAATGTTATACAACTTTTTCTCTCGTTGGAAAGTGAAGCAATTATATGAAGGAAGTGCCATTTCTAAAGTAATTGAAACACGTTGGTCAGGTCACAAACGTTCAATTGATGCTGTTTATAAAAACTATAACGAGATTTTCAAAGCATTAAATGATATTAAATCGGGAAAACAATTCAAATTTGATGGCGAAGATAAGGCAATAGCAACAGGAATATTGAACTCAATCAAACAATCAGACTTTGTTTTCATGTTATTGTTCTTGAAAGAAGTGTTGGATATATTAGAACCCAGTGTACGCAACCAAACTGTGAAAAACCAATACCGACACAAAAAACCGGTTTTGGAGATTCATCAGTCAATACCGTTTTCTTGTTGCTTATGCATTAAATACCGGTAAAGAAAAACGATTTTTCACAACGCCATTTATTATCCATTTTTGTTCAGTATTTTCTGTGTCCGAAATTGTTGCAAAATATCCATTCTGTATGAAAACCAAAATAAGAAACAAATGAACAATTTTTGTCAGTTCATTGTGACAGTTCGCGCGTTTTACCACAATAAATGGTTTTTACCGGTATTGTATGCATGAACTCAATACCAAAAATTTAGTGCGAACGGTTTTCACACAAATTGGTATCGAACACAATGCAGCTAAAGTAAAGTGGTTGCGTTCACTGTTAGAACCTGTGACTAAGATTTTGCAATCACGTTGAATGAGCTATGCCACAGCCTTGCCATTAATTGGTGTCGTTATTGAAGGAATTAAAAAAATGCGTACTGAGGAATGTTTCATCGATTTGCAAAATAAAACGACAGATTTTATTACAGAACATCTTGGTTTACCAACACAGATAACAAGTGGTCGAAATCATCGACAGCCCTCATTTTTGTCAGATTTTGTTGTAACAGAATCAATTGGTCATCGAAATGTCAATCAAATAAAAAGTGCATTTTTTGAAGTTTTGGACTTAATGGTGAGCGAAATGAATCGTAGATTCTCTGAAAATTCAGCTATTTTGCAAGCCATCAGCTCATCAAATGAAATGAACCTAGAAACACTCCGACCACTTTCTATTCTTGGCGTCGAAATGCCCAGCAAACCCGAAATGGAAACCGCAAAAGCATACGTGGACAAGAAGAAAAACAACGAAGAAGAGAAATGTGCAAGCATATTGATAATACTAGAACCAGTTAAAGATGCTTTTCCAAATGTTTATAAACTGTATTGTTTAATTGACACGTTCGCTTGTAGTACAGCAGTAAATGAGTCATCTTTTTCTGCTTTGTCACGAATTGATATCGTCAAACGCTCATCGATGGGTACTAAACGTTTGTGTGATCTCACATTTTTGGCATATAACAAAAATTCGTTGAAAAAATTAAGTGATGAAGATATAATGGAAAAGTTTAATAAAGCAAATCGTCGCATAATGTTTTGAATGAATTCATAAATAAAAGTTATAACTTTTGATTCAATATATAATGTACAAATCAAATCTTAATTGAAAATATATTATGTTAAACTTAAAAGGTAAAACTATGTGAACATTTATTGAAAAATTTAGAGCCACCCCAAAAAATTTTTGCGCCACCCTTGAGATAAAATCCTGGCTACGGGCCTGTATACGAGGTAGATTCGATAGACATAAAAAATAATATTTTGTTTAACATTATAATGTAAACTATAGTTTGTGTTTTTTTTCTTTATCAACACATTTCATATTTTACTATATACTATTTGAAATATTAAATAAAAAAAAAACAACAACATATGTTTACATCCATTTACTAAGACGTAAACAATGACAAAAAATGTCATATTACAAATGACTGCATATCTTCTTTTGAAAAATAATATCCAATGTCGAATTGACTTAAAAAACGAACTTAAAAAAAAAATCCCAGTATATGTGGAAAAAACAAATGGTTCTCATTTATTTGTCAACTTTACCATCAAATGCTACGGTTTCAAATGAATCAAAATTTTTAGTCCAGTTCATAACAAGCGTTACGATTCTTCATTGAAGATTCAGTAAAAAAATCGATAAACATTGCATTTCCCGAAGCAATACATGCGCAATACTTTTGGATAAAATAAAATCTTGTTCATTCTGCACAATACTTCCAGTATGCAGCCTTTCATATTCATTTTATCAAGATTGAAAATAATGCACACTTCTATTTCTAGTTTACGCAAAACTAAATTTATCATTCACACCATGTCTATTCAATTGAAAATAACAAAAAACTCTACTTGGTATTTCCAAATTAAGCAGAAAAATGCCCTTGAAGGTGAATTTTTCTTCTCTTTAGAAGAAAATCTCGTCTGCTATCTATTGAATTCAATTCTGACAATTCTTGTGCAACTTAGGAACTCAAATTAAATGATTTCATTTAGAAAAACCAACACTTACTGCTCTCTGAATACTCTTCTGAATTTGCGTTTTAAGGCGTTTCAGCTGCTCCATTTCGAATTAACACAAATAATTCACTTTGAAAAACTAATTCACTATTATGAATCACTGTTTGTTCACCAAATGAATTCTATAAACTGCGTCTTAAATTCAAATTCACGTTCATTTTAATGTAAACGAAGGCTTCATTGAAAAAAAATGGATTTTGTGGTAATACGTCAGCACTTGTTAAATAAAAATGTAATGCATTAATTGTGTTTAATGCGATTTAATTGTATTTTGTCATGTTTGTTTACTCAAAATAACTTATTCAATGCATTCAGTAAGGTGGAAAATGATTCATTTACCTTCATTTTAAATCAATAAATAAATTGAATGAATTAATCACAGACATCCGTCGCAATTCCTTATTCCGAAATCTGAAAAAGCAAATAAATGAAATGAACAATTCAATTTGATTCTGAATGGAATATGAAAATTAATAAAATATGATTATCTTTAGACGAATCTAGAATCACCTTAGTTTTGAAATTTTCAAAACATAAATCGCTACATCACCGCCTTTATTTCTATTGCCGGATTTCGATTTGCGATCAGAACGAATAATTTTGTAACCAGGAATATCGACTGATTTATTTGTATTGGTGGATCGTAGCCACGTTTCAGTTAACGCGATTAAGCTAACATTACGATTGTAATTCAAAAGCAACTTCAATACATCAAAATGATAGGAATCAAGCAATCATTGATCATTAATTTGAGTAAAATTGAAGCTACCCATGAATTGATTCAAAATATTCACCGAATTCATTTTCTTTTTACATTTATTACGATTCAATAAATGTACTGAGTCGACGATATTCATAATCACATTCTCAGCGGAAAGAATAGATTCAATGTTTTGCATGTAATCATGAACGCGAACCACTGGTTGCGATCGAATGGCCTTAATGGTGTATGAACACCTGCAGTTGATGTGACATCTGACACAAGTGACGCGCTAAGGTGAGGTTAAATGGTAAAACGTTATTTTCAAAATTAATATAATTATTAGGATTTTCGAATTTTAAAAGACAAACGACCGGATTTTCAACAAAAGAATCGTTTACAATATTATTTTCATTGCGCGAAACATTAAAAAAATCGGATAAAAAATATTTTTGGGTGCCCTTAATTTTTTCACCGATTACAGTACTTTTAGGCACAACATTTAGCGTGCGGAAAAGTGATAAATTTATAGAACGCCAATCTGAAATAGATATTTTTTATGTGAAAGAAATGTCAAAATGCGCTGGATTTATTTCAATGTAACAGTGGCAACACCAAAGGCATTTCCATTTCCCGCGCTTTCAGTTTGTTATACATTCAACATAATCATCAATATAACAAGAGCATTCATCAGTGTAACAAGCGTATTCAAAGTATAAAACAAGATTTCTTACATCCGTAAGATGAATTTTTCCGCACTGTCCAATTTCTGCTACGAATTCATTACATTTTATCTTAAAATAACATGTTTCATGTTTATCCATAATCAAAACATTTTATTCTTTAACTAAAGTAGTCCCATACTATGATATTCTCCATGGAAAGAAAACTCGTAGAGGAAATACGTTTTGGAAACCAAAATAAGATGAATTAGGCACAATATCTATTTCTCCGTTTAAAGTAAACCGAAAATGACTTACAAATGATACTCAAAATTGCATTTTTACTTCTGTGTAAGGAATTTTCCACAGAATTTAAACTGTAGCATCTCCATTTACGCATTAAAGTAACAATCAATTGAGCGAAAGTAGAAAATCAAAAACTAATTGTTTTGGCAAAATAATAATTTTTTTATTCGAACTTCGAACGTCACAAAGTGCCATTTTTACGTACTTTCACAAACAAAAATTTAATTTTTCACCGAAAATCTCATATGGGGACCAAACAAACAATGAAACTAACTCTTCAACATTTGAGGACCTATTTTTTTTGTCGCAAGAAAATGTGGGTTTCCTATGAGGAAAACGCCCAAAAATCCCTAGTTTGAGTACTTTCCCCTACAAAAATGCAATTTTTCAACAAAAAACCCATCTAGGGACCGAACAAACAATAGAACCGACTTTCCAATGTTCGAGGGGCTGCCGGTCATATCTTCTCTGATCATAACTTCCCCAAATTACGGTCACAAATTCCCGGGGAAATTATGACCGAAAATTTCGGTTATAATTTCTCACGATTTTCAGCCACAATTTCCCCGAGAAATAATGACCGTTCTGAATGGTCATTACTTCCCAGTTGCCCTAGCGGGGGAAATTTTATGAAAACAATAAAATATGATATGTGTGGATGTGTATGTGTGTGAAAATAATATTATGAAATAATTTGAACATGTTAATTTAAGTCAGTTTGATTTGAGCAGTGAACACGAGTGAACTGAAAAACATTGAACATGTCACGGCGTTTTTATCTTGGCTCAGTGGAAGGTTTGTGTTCTGATGACACAACTGAAAATTAAATCGATATGGATTTGTGTAGAAAAATTGTGTCAGACCGTGATATTGAATCTTTCAAAAAAGAACGCGATAATATTGATAAACTTCTAAATGCATCATATGAGGAATTCGAAATTAAACAACAATCAATTCGTGATATTGAAAGTTTTAAAAATTCCTCCTCCAGTCAATTTGTTCAAACTATCACCAGTAATAAATTTCAACCGAATAAACTAAATGATGTGCATAATAGATGCAGAATTCAAGCCTAGCGATTTGGTTTTGATATGATACTGTTCGATCGAATTCCAATGTATATATTTCGATACCTTACATCATGTGATGCTTTGTGCCGAAACGATTTTGATATAATTCCACTCAAAATAATGTTCGTTTTCATTGCAATAAACGATATAAAACCAGAAATGATCGCTGCGTTCTACTTAGAAGGAGGCCAAAATATTGAAACATTTGAAAAACTCCTTAGTTTTTTTAAAAATATGCTTTCAATTTACAACAAATCCCATAAATTTGAATTGATTGGTATATTTGGCGCAAACTTCGCTTTGGATTTGGACAATCGTATACTGAGACGCATTGATATGAGTATCGTCGATCACCGAACATCCAATAAAGAACCATTCATACCTTCATCTCTGAATTGGAAACAAGATCGCTTTATACGAAATTTGATTGGAAATGGGAAATTCTCAGTTGAAGAGCGAGACCAATTGGAATTGGTAAAAAGTGCTTGGAAAAATGGATTGAAAAAAAGGCCGTATTTTATCTAAATACAAAGTCTAATTCAATTTCGAAAATCAAAAATCATATTTCATTTTAATCGAATTTAAAAAAGCAAAAAAAATTGGGCTAAATGTCAGCAGCCCCCCCACCTCTAGAATGGTACCCAAATTTCAAGGACGTATTTTTTGAAGTTTGTGCTGACCAACGCCAATATGCTAGAGTTTGTACCTCAACGGTTGCCGAGTACAAACTCAACAAATTCATACTTTTGTCAAATTATAACCATTTTGTATGGTAGATACCCTTCAAAATTGGAATTTTTGAGTGATCATCTTACTCTCACATAATTCAGAGTTTGTGCTGACTACTGATCAATTTTCAGAATTTGTACTTAAACCGTTGCCGAGTACAAACTCATTAAACTCATACTTTTGTCAAATTATGAACATTTTGTATGGGAAGGGCCCCCTAGAGTTGAAATTTTTGTGTAACCATCTCATTTTCATATAATTTTGAGTTTGTGCTGATTATGTGTCAATTTTCAAAGTTTGTACCTCAACCTTTCCTGGGAAAAAATTTAAAAAATTAAAAAATGTGGAAAAAAATTCTTGGTACAGCGTGTATACTTCAAAATTGTAATTGTTGCATCATCAGGCTCCGTAACAATTCAACGGCCAAAGTCGCACAAAGTAAATTTGTATATGCCATAATTATGTACCAATTATGTACTATGCGTACCTACATTCAAATATTTTTGTATCTCAATTTGAGATGATCATAATTTGACAAAAGTATGAGTTTAATGAGTTTGTACTCGGCAACGGTTTAAGTACAAATTCTGAAAATTGATCAGCAGTCAGCACAAACTCTGAATTATGTGAGAGTAAGATGATCACTCAAAAATTCCAATTTTGAAGGGTATCTACCATACAAAATGGTTATAATTTGACAAAAGTATGAATTTGTTGAGTTTGTACTCGGCAACCGTTGAGGTACAAACTCTGAAAATTGGCACAAGATAAGTACAAACTCCAAATTATATGAAAACGATATGATCACACAACAATTCCAATTTTGAAATGTACATGTTACAGAATGAAGCAATTATTTTTTCAAATTTATGACTTGTTTTAATTTTTTCCCAGGAAAGGTTGAGGTACAAACTTTGAAAATTGGCACATAATCAGCACAAACTCAAAATTATATGAAAATGAGATGGTCACACAAAAAGTCCAACTCTAGGGGGCCCTTCCCATACAAAATGGTCATAATTTGACAAAAGTATGAGTTTAATGAGTTTGTACTCGGCAACGGTTTAAGTACAAATTCTGAAAGTTGACCAGTAGTCAGCACAAACTCTGAATTATGTGAAAATGAGATGGTCACGCAAAAATTGGAATTCGGAAGGGAAGTTGCCATACAAAAAGTTCATTTTTTTGAAATGTTGGGATTTGTAGAGTTTGTACTCGGCAACGGTTGAAGTACAAACTTTGGAAATTTGCCAGTGATCTTCACGTGCTCTGAATTACACGGAAATGGGATGGTCACACAAAAATTTCAATTCTGTGGGAAAAGTGCCATACTGAGAGTTCATTTTGTTGGAATTTTCGACTTTGGGGAGTTTGTACTCCGCAACCGTTGAAGTACAAACTCTAGCATATTGGCGTTGGTCAGCACAAACTTCAAAAAATACGTCCTTGAAATTTGAGTACCATTCTAGAGGTGGGGGGGGGGGGCTGCTGACATTTAGCCAAAAATTTGTTACAAAAATGTAAACTTTTGTTATTTTAATTGAATTAATTGTAAATTTTCGAAAATGGTTTGTTATAATTGCTTGGCAAAGCGGGCACTTGAATTGTGGCTCATTGTCTAATTTACCAGCTTCATAATCAATTTTTTTCTTTTCATAAAATGATTTTTCGATTTCAAAACATATAATAAAATTATGACCATTAAGGTCACAATTTATCATAAGATTTTGGAATTGATTCTCCACTTGATAAAATATGTTGTTTGTGTATAGGTTTGTAATTAATAATGAAAAGTACAGTCACACAATCTGATTGAAATTCATTCTATTTTTAGAATGGAGAAAAAATGACCGACAATTTTGCTTGAAATTTATTTTAATTGCGGACATAATTTCACGGGGAAATTATGACCGAAAATTACAGTTTTAATTTCTCACGATTTTCGGTCACAATTTCCCGGAGAAATAATGACATTGTAAGCAAATTTGTACAGTCATACTGAATATATAATACAGTCGAGTGAATGCCATGATGTGCAAGTGAATTACTGTGGTATTGGTGTGCACATGGTATATTCGTTTGTAAACGTTCATTCGATTGACAGGTCAGCTGACTCAAATCAGCCAATGAGCGTCAACCTAATGAGCGTACTTAAGTATTAGTGTACACACAAAGTGTAGTTGTTTGACTCGGCTATGTATTGGTAGTATATACGGTATAGCCGTTTGACATATTTCAATGTGATTAGGTTGAACATGTATATTTCGTATTGTATTCTTTCTCTTCTTGTTTAGCCGTCGCCCACATCGGACGTAAGTTTTAAATAAAGAAAAATTGGAAATAAAAATCGAAAATTATTTGCATTTATTTTGGCCATCACAACCGAAAATTTTGCTTGATATTTATTTTAAGATCCGGACATAATTTCTCGGGGAAATTATGACCGAAAATTTCAGTTTTAATTTCTCACGATTTTCGGCCACAATTTACCCAATTTTTTTGCACTGGGAAATTATGACCGCACACCGTTCGAGGACCCACATTTTTTCGCAAAAAAAATATGAGTTTCCTCTTACGAAAATGCCGTAAGATGTGTAAAATAGTTTGGAAACTTTTCATACAAAAATCATAATTTGCACTCAACAACCTACAATTTGGAAGCATTCCTATGATCGTGGCCTAAACAACCACGTTTATAAGCAATGCTTGTTATTTTTGCGAATGCTTCAGAAACTAATCATTTTTTGATGAGTGCTCACCATGAATTTATCTAGAAAAACAGGAGCATCTTCTTCGTCTTCTTCATTTTCAGAGACACTTCCAACAAACTTCAATTTACGTATAGCACGTTTGACACATGAGTGTTGTCGCAACTTAGAATTTCCTCTATCTTTGTGCACAAAAAAGCATTCAGAGCATTCTTTGCAGATAAAAATCTTGCTGATATATTTTTCATTCGAATCGTAAACAATGTCTGCAATTTTGAAGACATCTAACTTTTTTGAGTCTCTTGCATAGACTGCATGGCGTTTAACAATGCCACTTATAAGAAGTTCTTTAAGCTGCTTGTTGCTTCGAATCTGCAACGTACTTAAATTTGGGTTATTACCTGAACAAAAATGGATTCTTTTTAAACAGAAGTTAATTGAAATGAAAGGTTCTGTGATCTTGACTGTATTTCAGATTATGATAAGTATAGAACATTAGCACATTCGCAATAATTAAGTAAAACGCCTTTCACAAAAATTATGATAAACAATATGTTTGGTGTTGCATATAGCACACCGGAATCGATTGACACCCAGGCGCCTTTGGTGCGCTCACTGCCGAATGTATAGTCGGTGACAAAAATATGATCCTATTTCTATCTCTTTTATCCGTACGCTTGTCTTACCATTGCAATGCTCAGTGTGGGCTATTGTGCGCCATATTTATTTCTTTGCGTATATTTGATGCCCTACTACATTCACATGCATACAAAACATTGTGATCGCTACATTATGTTTCGATAATTCTTGTTTGTGTTGGTTATATTCAATAAATGATGTTAGATATGCTTAATATGACCAGAAAAGGATCGATCAATCAATCACTCTCTGTCGATCTTATCACTAAGCTTGTTCCAGAGGAAACAAACAAAAGAATAGATTTGTAATTTTAAGTTCTCTTTTCTTTTCTTTTTTATTCTTTTCTCCAAAGTATTTTAGATTAGTAATAAGAAAATTAATAATAGTAATCATATGTGAAATAAAAACAATAAAATCAAAAGAAATAAAATAGCACATAGACTTAACGCCAGAAAGAAATTCAAATACAAAATCGTAACTCGCTTCTAGCTAAAGTACTCGCCTCTCGCTTCTCGCTTCTTAGAATTACAATTTCCCGCCAAATAAACAGTATAAAAGGCCCAACAATTGTACTGCTCGGTCACTGATTCATCTCAGCTTCAAGAGCGATTACCTCAAAGGGAAAGCAAGCCGAATGATTAGCGAATACTGAAAGCGGAACAAGCAATTAGGGGAAGCGAAAATTTAGCAAATAGTAAGAAAACATTGAAAATAATACTAAAAAGAGCATTGAAAATAAAAATATAAGTTTTAGTAAATTCACTGATGTGTTTTTCATTCCACAACATTTAATTTCAGTGAGTCTACAACATGGTCCTTCGATTGTAGCAAACACAACAGCTGAAAGAAAAAAACGAATCAAAGAATTGTTCGGCACAGATAGCGAGAGTGAAGAAAATATTAATTGTGCAAACGAAGAAAAAGTGCCATCAAAAAAAAAATACAATTGCTGAGAAAATTACAAAAAAAAAAAAAAAAACAAATGAGAGCGACAACGATTCGGACATTTTGGATATACTAGGCTGTTCAAAATCAAGGCACCGTAGAAACATACATATCTGCAGAGCATTTGTATAGGCTTACATAACTATGCTACATAGCGGCAACATCGCAGTAGTCGTATGTTGAGTTTTGTTCTTGCGTGCGTTCATCGTTGCTGAGTGAGCGCTCTGTTGTTATGACCGTACTACTTTGAATACATACAAATAATTTGACATTTGAATTTTTAACGGACAAACCGCACGAACGAAACTCATCGTACGACTACTGCGCAGCCACCCATCTTGCACAAAGCTTTCTTGCTCCCAATTTTTCATGCAAAATATTAAACACACACCCAGTTGAGATGTGTGTGTGTCCTCAGCTATCTCACGCACTTTCAGTTTCGGGTCGTCCAATATCATATCATGGATTTTGTTCCGGCTGCTCCTTTTATATGAAAACTGAAACTAAACTCAATTAAATAAAATAAAAACATCACAATTTTATTTGTTGGGAAAACTATCGAAAAACCCAACATTTATTTTAAATCCTCTATCCAATCCACATCCATTCACCTTGACGTTCTCTTACTCACTACTCTTAAACAAAATCGAAACTGTCAAAAACTCGGTAAGACAGCGATAGAAATGAGTGAAACTGAAAAAACTAAAAACGAAATGAACTTAGAATCAAAAAATCGCTTAAAATTGTTAGCAACAGCAATTGTAAAAATCAAAGACAAATTTGGAACAAATCATTTATTACGTGCGTTCATAGATCAGGGTTCAGAAGCTGCTTTGAACACTGAGAGAGCAGCTCAACTATTATGTTTACCACGAAAAAAGAAACATGTTCTTTTCACTTATTTGAATAATGTTCCACTTGGAAAAGCGAAATATTTTGTAAAAATACAAGTTGAATCAGCAAGAGATAATGTATTCAAAATGCAATTAAATACATTAGTTGTAAAAAAAAGTAATGACACCTACAGGTGGGCGAATCGGCGATTATTAATCACATAATCCACTCACTTCCACAGTGATTAACTCTAGACATAATCACATACTCACTAATAGTCTTTGATTGTGTGATTATAAAAATGATTGACAATCACAAACATAATCATCTTGATGCGTAAAATTCACAATAAATGAATTGTCAAATGTAGAGCGCGAGTATTTTGACATCTAAATATAGAACAAATTCACTAATACATGCATAAGCTCACTAATACAAACACAAGGAGATGATTATATTCGTGATTATCAATCCTTTTTATAATCACACAATCAAAGATTATTAGTGAGTGTATGATTATGTATAGAGTTAATCATTTTAAGTTTCCATTGATTATGATTATGAGTAATACTCATGTTCGAATACTCCGCTCAGCTGTAATGACACCAAAAAAATCTAATAGCAATAATTCTAGAAACTGGGAACATATAGATAATTTAGATTTAGCAGGTCTCCAGTTTATACAAGCAAATCAAGTTGATTTATTATTTGGTGTGGACATTTAAGGAATAATTGTATAAGATGGATTGAGAAAAGGTTTAATAAATGAACCAATCGCACAAAATTTTGTTTTTGGTTGTCTTGAATTTGGCTCAGCAAATTTGGAATTCAACAAATCGAGATTTTGATATACGCGTAAATCATACGTCAATATCGAACGAATTGCGTCGATTCTGGGAAAGTGAGAAAGTCGAGCTAAAGCCAATTTTGACACAAGAACACAAAAAATGTGTAGATTATGTTAAAGAAACATTCAAGCGTTTAAATGACGGCAAAATGATGGTTTCATTGCCGTTCAATACAAATCCAAATAGCGAAAATTTTCCTCGCAATTCAATCAAGCAGCTTTACGTCGATTTTTTCAAATTGAGAAACGATTTGTAAAAAATCCATTGTATAGAGAACGTTACTTTCAAGAAATACAAGGATACTTAGACCTTGGTCATATGTCATCGTGTACCAACGAAACAGATGGATATTTTTTACCACATCACGCTGTAATACGTGAAAGTAGTACAACCACAAAGCAAAGAACCGTTTATGACGCATCAGCCAAAACCTCAAATGGATATTCGCTGAATGATAGATGTCTTAACGGTCCAACAATTCAACCCAAATTATTTGACATATTTATAAGATGGCGAACGTACAAAATAGCTTTAGTAACGGACGTTGAGAAAATGTATGGGCAAATACTGGTGGCCTCTGAGGATCGAAAATACCAGAAAATACTTTTCAGATTTTCGGAAAAAAAGCCTATTAAAACATATCAACCGTTACATTTGGCACAAAACCGGCCCCATTTCTAGCTATTTTTTCAACTTTCGCATTAGCACAAGCAGAAAAAGAGAAATATCCATAAATAAATGTGTTGATAACGGAATGACTGGCAGTCATTCAGTGGCTGAAGCCAAATTACTACAAATTCGATTGAACGAGTTGTTCAAAGCTGGACATTTATCGCTCAAAAAATGGGCATCAAATGATGAGAGAGCCTTAGAGATCTGGGGCATTCCGAATGAAGATAGAGCAATTATATCTTCATTACAGCCAAATAAAAATGAGACTATAAAAACTCTCGGTATGTTTTGGTCTCCAGTAAATGATCAATTGAGTTTTACTATTGATATGTCAAAAATATCAATGGCGAAGAGAATTACGAAGCGACAATTATTATCGAACATTTTAAAGCTGTTCGATCTATGTGGCATTTTAAGCCCAATTACAATTAAAGCAAAAATAATGATGCAAGAGATATGGAAAACCGGAGTTGACTGGGATAATCACGTATCGAATGAAATACAAACAGAATGGGAGCAATATCGAGGAGAAATAAAATCGATTGATGCAATTAAAATAAATCGATGGCTTCAATGGAGTCCCGATTCATATCTCTTTGCATGGTTTTTACAATGCTTCTGAAAAGGCGTATGCGGCAGTTATTTATTTAATTCAACATGTGAACGGAACAGCGACTTCGGTATTAATCTGTTCTAAAACAAAAGTTGCACCGTTATCTGGCGAATCGATTCCACGATTAGAATTGTGTGGAGCTGCACTCTTGTCTATATTAATGAATCGAGTATCAACCAATTTAAAAATTACAAAGGAGAACGTGGACGACGGATTCGTCAGCCGTATTAACTTGGTTGAATTCCCATGCATCACGTTGGAAAACGTATGTGGCTCACAGAATAAATCAAATTCAGCATTTATTCAGCGCTACTAATTGGCATCATATTCGTACTCATGAAAATCCAGCGGACATAGCATCTCGGGGGTGGCCCAAAAAACGGCATAAAAAACCCGAAAAATGACATTAAAAAACCCAAAAAACGGCATAAAAAACATGAAAATTGACATAAAAATTCCCTAAATTCAGCATAAAATACACCCAAATACGACATAAAATATCCCGAAATTAAAATGAATGCTTAAAAATATTCAAAAATGTTTAAATGTTTGCCATGGACTCAGGCAGAAGCCAAATTTCATTGTTGCCTTCGGATAATGTCATTGTTCCACTGCCTTCATCATCGGCTTCATATTTGTCATCAAATTTACACTCCGGAATTTCGAATCTTTCAATGGAGAAAAGAAATTCGAAATTAATTTTAACCAATTTAAAATAATTCAATGAAATTACCTGTAAATTCCAAAATTGAAATGTGTTGTATTCTTCAATTGCTGGTGTGTGATCGGTTGGAGGTGTTGCATCCAATGGAGATGTTGATTCAACCACTGAAACTAATCTGAAAGTGCCACTCAAAATGAATTGTCATTGCAGCATTTGAAGTTGGCTCGTAATGAAGAAGCCAAAATAAATAAAAATGGTGAAATTGAAGTAAATCGTAAAGTTACCGTTGATATCGATTGCATTGTTAAATACATTTATTGGCAAAATTTAGAGCGATTCACTTATTGAGAAATGAAAAACAATGACATAATATCGGAAAACATACCGTTCAGATCAATTGTAAGTGTTTTCGTGATGGAAAGTTGTTTAGTTCAAATTGCATTATTTTAAAAGTCGTATAAAATGTTTATTTCTATCATTTGTTCAGCCCAAAGGTGATCGACAATATTTAATCCGAATTGATGGTGTTTTTAAGCCAGTCGATCTCGGTGCAAGTTTGGTGCGGGGACTTATTGAATTCAATGCACCTTTACTACGCTCGGACACATCGTTGGACAAATGCTTCATAAAAGGCTTGATCATTGGCCTTTGTACGGTAAAGGCAATCAAAGAAGGAATACCGGTTCATAAGAATATTTTGAAATTCATCAGAGGTATGATTATGCAATGTGCTAGCAACAAAATATTTTGTTCAGATTTAATTTTTCATTTGTTCGTTTTTTAGAAATATTCATGATTCGTGTTGGCAAAAACGACGACGCAGATGGAACACGTTACTTATCTTTTTTCGATTTGGTAAAATTGGCATGCGACAATAGAGAAATAACATTTTTATATGAATCATAGAAAAATCAAAATCAAAATATGATTTCATCCATTTAACTGGTGAAGAATCACTTTCGGCTGGAGAGTAAATTCAAAATAAATACAGAGAAAATATTGTTATAATCTATTCCAATTAAAAGTGTCAACGGATTGCTCGGACGTCCGTAAAATTGTCCGAACATTTTGAAAAATCTTCCGGACATCTGTATCTGTCTGACTTGTCCGAACATTTAAATTTTTTTCCGGACATCTGTCCGACCTGCTCATTCGAATTGTCCGAAAATTGAAAACATCTATCGAACATCTCTCCGTTCGAATATTTTATTGAAGAAAAAATATCCAAGTTTCCTCTTTTTCGATTAGTTGGTTATTAATTATTAATTATTGTAACGATATAATCCTTAAAAAGATTCCAAACAAAATGAAATTCTTTTTAAAAATTTTTTTTTTTGGAAAATCAGTTTGAAAAAAAAAATGTTGTTACAAATGCTCAATTGGTAACTCAATTTGTTTTTGTTGTTGTTGTTTATTTTTGCAACAAAAATTAGTTTTTGATCATATTGATGACATGCGTACCAAATATTGATTAATATGACAATACGATTTCTATGTATATATATATCACTTCCATTGAAATTGTTGAATTGTTTGGTTGTAAGTAATTTGAAACAAGAAAATCCAATTGACGATCGAAAGTTTGATCTTGAACGTGGATAAAATAATCAACAAAATAAATACAAACATATTTACGGTGAATATTTGTGTGAAAAATTGAGAATACAATGTTACGTTTGGCACGAAGTATGACTGTTACATCCAAACATATCCAGAAAATCCGTCAACATAATTTTTGCACAGCAAATGATCTGACTCCCATAAAAGAGGATGAAAAATATTCGAAAATATTAAATGAGTTGGAAAAAAGCAAAATGGATCCATCGACCAGCCTATTTTTGATGTTCCATCTTAAATCTCTCGCATCCGATCACGGGTGTAGTACAAATCAGTTTCTAACTTCCCGAATGCTAACGCCATCTTTAGATTTTTATCGGCATCTTTGCTAGGAATGCGACGACATTTGTACATAATTCCGTTTTCAATACAAACATTGAGATGGCGTTAGCATTCGGGAGGTAAGAAAACTGCTTTGTTCTATACCCGTGCATCCGATACGGTGAAAAAGGACTTTAATGAATTCAAAATTAAATTGAAAGAAATTGAACAACAAATGTCATACTTGAGGGAATCGCTGACTCGAAATTGCACAGAATTAAAAGAACTTAAGACAGGAGTTCGGCAGAATTAAAACAAAATTCTCAGCAACTTCGGGCAGAAATGAAAGAATATCATCAGCAACTTCGGACAGAATTAAATGACATTCGGAAGCAACAATCGCAAGCAATGTTTTATGTGTTGGTTGTAATATGCGGGTTTTTTCTACCTTCATAAAAACAATGGAAGGAGGTGGAATGAACTCCGGACTGGTAAGAATATTTCGGAATATTTTCTCATTTTTTATCGTGTTTTCAATTATATACTCTATTTGGGCTTATTATCTCTTATTATCGATTTGTTAGACACTTTTTCAACTTTAAATTTAAAATGATTTATGTTTTCAAGTTAAAAAAGTGTTCAATGGATTAAAAATTGACACGATAAAAAATTCAATTGAAAAGAGCGAATCCATTCGAAAAACATAACCTCGAAATCAGAACATTATTCATAATTTATTTTCATTATTCATAATTTTCATTACTCCTAAATTACACAATGTGATTCATTCACTTTTCGCACTTTTAGATTGAACCTTTGAAATGGATTTCAAACACACAACAAATAAATAATGACATCCGTTTGTCCACATGCATCAAACAAAAGGTCATAAAACTGCAGTTGGGATGTTATGAAGTCTGTATAAGCGAAACGCGTGAAATGACATACGAAGATTTCAAAGCGCACAGTGATTCGAAGGTTTTTACTGGGAATATCGATGATGTTGAAGACATTTCTTGGGCCAATATTCGAAAGGAAAAAATGTACTCTATGAACAACAATATTAGTCTTTTCGACGATAAGACGGAAATTTGGAATCTTGACAAGTTTACAAAGGACGAGTCTACAATCCACACTAAACCTTCTCATCGTCAACTTAAAGTAAGTGAATTTTATGAGTATTGCATTTTAAAAAGAAAAAAAAAGTATAATGTCATTTTTATATATTATTTCTGTTAATTTCAGAGACAACGCGCTATTTATGCCATGGATGGTATTCAGAAGCCATATCTTTATATTGGGGGACTATTCTCAATATTTGGGTGGCATACCGAAGATGGAAATTTAGGCTCAATTAACTACTTGCACACAGGTGCACCAAAATTTTGGTTGGTAGTACTTAATGTAACTAATATCAAATTTACAATAAATAATATTCAATAATCATTTTCTCTCGTTTTCTCAAGGTATTTCATATTTGAGGAGGATAATACTAAAGAATTTAGAACATTTTCTTGAATTTTTGGCGTCATCAAGCTTTCAACAATAACAATAAAATATTTTATACCGTCCTCCACATTTTCCTTTGTATTGGGTGTGAACATCGTATAACACATACTAGGTAATAATGAAGATTGTCTTGTCAAACAACTGTCAAAATTATTTCCGATTTCAAATGTTGTTTCAGTTTACCTAATGTATTCAAACGCATTGAAGTTAAATTAAACTAAATATTCCGACGAGAAAATGGCAGCAATGGTCACATTGAGATGTGGAAAAAAGATCTCGTTTCGACAAAATTGGATTAAACATCCAATTATTGATGGTAGATCGTTGGTATTTTGGTCACCGAATAACGATGATGTATCCAATTTTGAATTGGAAAAGTCATATTTTTACCGACAAGACACACCGGCGTGCTATGATGGACGCATAATGAAAGTTTTTGGTAAGTTTTTTAACTGAAAAATAGTTTAATACCATATATTTTATAAATAAATATCATCAGCATAAAAACGTATTTTTCATAACCTCAAAATTGTTCAATATATTGAATAGAGAAAGAGGGACTTGCTTTGATTTTCGCTGTGACAAAATTTCACAAATATATTTATGGTCGCTCATTCACTTTACAAACCGACCATAAACCACTTTTATCAATCTTTGGAAATAAAAAAGGAATACCTATTCACACAGCAAATCGATTGCTACGTTGGGCAACTATCCTTTTAGGATACAATTTCACCATCGAATACGTTGATACTGCATCATTTGCGTACGTAGACATTTTATCCAGACTAATTGATCAACACAAACTTTTAAATGATCCAGTAACCATCGCTTTAATCAATTTGGAAGAAGAAATTTTCGCAGTCATCAATAAAAATCTAGAGCCGATTCCAGTTAACTACAAACAGTTATGTGAAGAATATTCAAAAGACGAATTCATTTTACAATTAATCAATTTTATAACATCTGATTGGAAATCCTATTCAACTAATGACGAGAAATTCAAACAATTTTATCATCGTCGTGATATGTTGTCTTTCACAAACAACTTAGTTTTATTCAACGATCGCATCGTCATTCCGAAAACTCTCCAGAGCAAAATTTTAAAACAACTCCATGTTAGCCAGACATTCACGAATCAATATTTATAAAACAAAAATTAAAATAAAATTTATTTATATATTTTGATATTATTTGTATGTGTGAGCCGCACTGAAACGAACTCTG